>CM076395.1:7263361-7307264 GCA_038363315.1 Mugilogobius chulae | reverse complement strand
GCCTGAAAGGTAACTTTAGACTAATGTTGTCTCCAGAGCTTGAAAGGTACACTTTAGAAGTTGTCTCCATCCTGAAAGGTAACTTTAGACTAATGTGTCTCCAGGTCCTGAAAGGTAACTTTAGACTATTGTCTCCAGGTCCTGAAAAGGTAACTTTAGACTAATGTTGTCTGCCAGGTCTGAAAGGTAACTTTAGACTAATGTTGTCTGCAGGTCCTGAAAGGTAATTTAGACTAATGTTGTCTCCAGGTCCTGAAATAACTTTAGACTATGTTGTCTGCAGTCCTGAAAGGTAACTTAGACTAATTTGTCTGCAGGTCCTGAAAGGTAACTTTAGACTAATGTTGTCTGCAGGTCCTGAAAGGTAACTTTAGACTAATGTTGTCTGCAGGTCCTGAAAGGTAACATTAGACTAATGTTGTCTGCATGGTCCTGAAAGGTAACTTTAGAACTATGTTGTCTGCAGGTCCTGAAAGGTTAACATTAGACTAATGTTGTCTCCAGTCCTAAAAGGTAACTTTAGACTAATGTTGTCTGCAGGTCCTGAAAGGTAACTTTAGACTAATGTTGTCTCCAGGTCCTGAAAGGTAACATTAGACTAATGTTGTCTCCAGGTCCTAAAAGGTAACTTTAGACTAATGTTGTCTGCAGGTCCTGAAAGGTAACTTTAGACTAATGTTGTCTGCAGGTCCTGAAAGGTAACTTTAGACTAATGTTGTCTGCAGGTCCTGAAAGGTAACTTTAGACTAATGTTGTCTGCAGGTCCTGAAAGGTAACTTTAGACTTATGTTGTCTCCAGGTCCTGAAGGTAACTTTAGACTAATGTTGTCTCCAGGTCCTGAAAGGTAACTTTAGACTAATGTTGTCTCCAGGTCCTGAAAGGTAACTTTAGACTAATGTTGTCTGCAGGTCCTGAAAGGTAACTTTAGACTAATGTTGTCTGCAGGTCCTGAAAGGTAACTTTAGACTAATGTTGTCTCCAGTCCTGAAAGGTAACTTAGACTAATGTTGTCTGCAGGTCCTGAAAGGTAACTATAGACTAATGTTGTCTCCAGGTCCTGAAAGGTAACATTAGACTAATGTTGTCTCCAGGTCCTGAAAGGTAACTTTAGACTAATGTTGTCTGCAGGTCCTGAAAGGTAACTTTAGACTAATGTTGTCTGCAGGTCTGAAAGGTAACTTTAGACTAATGTTGTCTCAGGTCCTGAAAGGTAACATTAGACTAATGTTGTCTCCAGGTCCTGAAAGGTAACATTAGACTAATGTTGTCTCCAGGTCCTGAAAGTAACTTTAGACTAATGATGTCTCCAGGTCCTGAAAGGTAATTTAGACTAATGTTGTCTGCAGGTCTGAAGGTAACATGACGTTGAATGAATTTGCGAGAGACAGAGAGAGAGAGAGAGAGAGAGAGAGAGAGAGAGAGAGAGAAGAGGAGAGAGAGAGAGAGAGAGAGAGAGAGAGAGAGAGAGTGAGAGAGAGAGAGAGAGAGAGAGAGAGAGAGAGACTCTACTAAACTCATTTCATCTGAGTGGGACTTGTCCTAAATGTGAGACGACAGCGAGCTCCTTCGTTTAGTAAGTCACACAAATAAAAGAATGTGATTGGACGATATGTTGTGAGATTGAGTCGAGATGTGATGTCGAAAGAAATAGTAAAAAGGTCTATTTATGTAGTTCTTTTCCACCTTTCAAAGCACCACTCAGTGTAACAGACACTGAGGCAGTGTGGGTTCAGGTGTCTTGCCCAAGGACACAACAATCCAGTTTTGTCGTCCCACAGTGTCTCCCATCCAAGTACTGACCAGGCCCTAACTTGCTTAGCTTGTGAGATCTGACAGGATCAGGCTTTGACTGTTTATACAGATTCACTTCTGGTTCAGTTGGAGGATGTGTAGGTAAACTTGGGTTGTCTTGTTTTAAACGCTTTAGAAATGTTTTCTTTCTGGATTCTATTTGGTTGAAGATTGTTTTGTTCTTTACACAGTCCGACAAACAAATAAAGAAA
Source organism: Mugilogobius chulae (assembly GCA_038363315.1). Lineage (NCBI taxonomy): Eukaryota > Metazoa > Chordata > Actinopteri > Gobiiformes > Gobiidae > Mugilogobius > Mugilogobius chulae. The sequence continues at coordinate 7,305,260 of CM076395.1, read as the reverse complement.
ACATTATTTTGTACAAGTTGCTGAATAAACGTTTGTCTTTTGTATCTGTCAGTGAGTGGAGCTCCGGAGGCAGCAGTCTGAGCAGTTTACCCACACATAGACATACTGTAGTCTCACCCACGTGTCCTGGCTCTTCCCTGGAGCCTAGAGGGACAGGCCCAGAACACCTCCACAGTGATGCGTCCAGGAATGAGGAGTCACCTCCAGTGGCTCCTATTGACGTGGAGGAGCAGCAGCTCTACTCCAAGTTCCTCCAGTGTGAATGAGCTCCTCACACTAGGCAACACCCAGCAGTGACCTACCTCCTTGTTGTGGTGGAGAACCCAGATGATTCTAAAGGAACTGTGTTACTTTTAAGCCTCTGGAGAGTTTCCCACCACAAACAGTCCGTTTTAAGCTCTGCTCTGAGTCACAGGGACCACTTTGTTGCCCAGGTTGGAGTTAGCTCCTGTGGGTTCAGCAGCTGCAGAAGGGTTCATGGGGCTCAGGTTCTACGAGGACCTGCTGACAGTCCTGGGGCCTGTACTATGAACGTCGCTGAACTATCCTGGATAAGTTTCTCTAACCCGGGTTGACTAACTCAGACATGAGCCTCTGGATAAACTGTCTACCAAACAGTTCACAACTGGATCTGTTAACCCTGGATTTTCTAAATGAAGCCGTGCGCTTCACAGAGCAGAGCGGGTTAACGCAAACTGACCAATCAGAACAATCAAGCTGTGGTCTTCAAGCGAGAGCAAACGTCAATCATGAAGTGAAATATACGGGTGTTAAAATCTAAGCGAAGGAAGCGTTGCAGCTTCAAGTGGAGTCTGTGTTTAAGCGACCATAACTGAGACAGAAGTTACACTGCAGAGTTCATTTAAACGTCCTGAGTGGATATAACAGCACAAATGTGCAAACATCACAAACAGAGGACCACTTATGACCTGTGTCTTTAGTCAAAGATCCACAGCCAAATGTGCACAAAGTGCACTGTGCAGTCATTCATTATTTCTTGAGCGTTTAATAATCATCACACAGATGAATCAGGATTATTCAGTCTAGTTACTTATAAGATCACATCTTTGTAAGTAGGCCTAGGTTACGTGCGATTTGCATTGATTGATATAAAAGAAAACGCTGTGACTTTCGCATTTTCTCATTTCTCCGCTGCCCTCTCTCTCTCTCTCTCTCTCTCTCTCTCTCTTCTCTTCTCTTCTCTTCTCTTCTCTTCTCTTCACAAACGGCTTAATTCTCGTCTCTGATTGGCCAGTGCCTCGTCTTTTTAACTTATACGGAACTTATCCTGGTCCAGAGCAGATTATGAGTTTTCTGCATGTTCCATAGTGATCTACTATGACGTGATCCAGTTTCGTAGGGACCAGACCAGGTTTAACCCAGAACTGACCTCACTAAACCCCAAATCTAGCTTTGTAGTCCAGGGCTCAGGGCAGCTGCCTCGATGATCGAGTCCTCACACTGTCTCTGGCTGTTGGGACAAATGATACAACTTGAACAATATTCCTTGCCAGGTGTGTTCGAGTTTGATTCATTTTTGTATTGAATAGACCTTCTAAAGACACCACAGAGAATGTAATAGTCTAAAACATGTTCAAATCATCTCTTCTCAAAGAATCTCTCTGAGCACAAAACAAACTGATGTTTGGAATGCTTCATAATACATTATGAAGTTTGGACCCTCTGATTTAGGTTAAAAATGATTGGCCTGGTTGTGATGTCAGGTGAACTCAACCCATTCTTTGATAAGGTATTAATGGTATTCAGACAATAAAGCTTTAGTCACAGAGAGGAAGCCACATGTTGCTCAAGTACTTCTCTGAAGTGTGATTTCTTCAAAAAGTTACTCAAGTAAACGTACCTGAGCATTGCCACAGTGTGTGAGTCACTTTCCAGTTCCCACCATGGCTTTGTTCACTCACCAGTCTTATTTCCTCTATTTAAAAACAGAGAATCACATGTGACTTACACACACACACACTCATACTCACAGATAGGTTTACTCTGGAGCTTCTGCGTGAGCCCAGTTTGCATAACTGCAAACAAACTGAACAATGTAATCAAGAAACAGAGTGAGGCAGGAGCAGGGACTAAACCAGGACTGCAACAGGTCTAAAGCAGGTCTACAGCAGGTCTGAACCAGGTATAAAACAGGACTAAACCAGGACTACAGCAGGACTAAACCAGGACTACAGCAGGACTAAACCAGGACTACAGCAGGACTAAACCAGGACTACAGCAGGACTACGGCAGGACTGAACCGGGACTACAACAGGACTAAACCAGGACTACAGCAAGTCTAAAGCAGGACTACAGCAGGACTGAACCAGGTATAAAAACAGGATTAAACCAGGACTACAGCAGGACTGCAACAGGTCTAAATCAGGACTACAGCAAGACTAAACCAGGACTACACCAGGACTACAGCAGGACTGAACCGGGACTACAACAAGACTAAACCAGGACTGAACTAGACACAAACCCAAGTCTAAATCAGGACTTATCAAGGACTGAAGATTGGAAGAGAGGCAGAAGCAGGAGAAAGGACTAAACCAGGACTGCAACAGGTCTAAATCAGGACTACAGCAAGACTAAACCAGGACTGAACCTGGACTGAACCAGACACAAACCCAAATCTAAATCAGGACTTATCCAGGACTGAAGTTTGGTAGTGAGGCAGAAGCAGGAGAAAGGACTAAACCAGGACTAAACCGGGACTAAACCCAGACTAAACCAGGACTAAACCAGGACTGAACCAGGACCACAGCAGGACTGAACCAGAGTGTGGAGATGGAGGACGATGTGCAGTACATTTCTGTGGTCTTCAAAAACAAGCAGACGTCACAAACAGGTAAGAAACACGTTGCCTTTGCGTTATGAGTGTTTTGTGTGCACCTCCAAATGTTGGATTATTTATACGTTCAAACTTGGCTCAGTCCTGCAGACGCTGTAAAAGACTAAGTACACATTTGAGTTTAGGAGAAGAGCGAGAGCTGGGCCATCGGGAGAAAACAAACCACAACCATCTCCACTTTCCATTCCAGTTTGTTTAACCTGAACAAAAGCTTAATATTATGATTACAGATGTACAGAAAACCTTCCAAAGTCAGTTTGAAGTGAGAAGAAGCTCTGCACAAAAGAACATCAGGTTTTAAAGTCTGCCTACATTTATTTATATTTTTTTTGTAAGTTGAAGAAGCAGCTTGTGTCTGAGCCTGGGCCTGGATGATTCTAGATTTGGTTTATAGTTTGGGGTTTGGACAGTTCCTCTTTTACGGTTTCTGATTAGACGAAAAAGAGTAAATGGAACCCTCTTAGTTCAGTCTGGGATGACTCTGAGTCTCCCCTGACACATTTACATTTAAATCTCCAAACTTATTTTAAGTTTGAGTTAAATGACTTTTGAAGAGGAACTGTCATAATGCCAGAAGGTCACAGGTTCAACTCCCACTTATATGTGGAGTTTACATGATCCTCCCCGTGTCTGGGTGATTTTCCTCCCTGGTCGGAGGTTGAGGCTGTGGCTCTGTCAGACATATTCTTGTTTGTCTGCTGGTTCTTTTTCTATTCATGTGTTTGTTTTTTCCTTATAAATGATTCTTTATTGCCCATCGATTCATCACTGATATGATCTGATCAAACTTTATTGTCCTAATAAAACAGTCCCACCACAGACAACACTTATCATTCATCAAACAAAAGAGACAAATACATGATCACACACAGGTCAGTTCATATGAGATGGAACTTGATTCCTTCTTCTTCTTCTTCTTCTTCTTCTTCTTCTTTCTCCTTCTTCTTCTTCTCCTCCTTCTCCTTCTTCTCCTTCTTCTTCTTCTCCTTCTTCTTCTTCTTCTTCTTCTCCTTCTTCTCCTCCTTCTCCTCCTTCTTCTTCTTCTCCTCCTTCTCCTTCTTCTCCTTCTTCTTCTCCTTCTTCTCCTTCTTCTCCTCCTTCTTCTCCTTCTTCTTCTTCTTCTTCTCCTTCTTCTCCTCCTTCTTCTCCTTCTTCTTCTTCTCCTCCTCCTTCTTCTTCTTCTCCTCCTTCTCCTTCTTCTCCTCCTTCTTCTTCTCCTTCTTCTTCTTCTTCTCCTTCTTCTCCTCCTTCTTCTCCTTCTTCTCCTCCTTTTTCTCCTTCTTCTCCTTCTTCTCCTCCTTCTTCTTCTTCTTCTCCTCCTTCTTCTCCTCCTTCTTCTCCTTCCTTCATTCCTCCTTCTCCTTCCTTCATTTCTCCTTCCTTCATTCCTCCTTCTTCTCCTTCCTTCATTCCTCCTTCTCCTCCTTCTTCTTCGTCTTCTTCCTTCCTTCTTTTGTCTCCTTCTTCTTCTCCTCTTTCTTCTTCTTCTCCTTCTTCTTCTTCTCCTCCTTCTTCTCCTTCTTCTCCTTCTTCTCCTCCTTCTTCTTCTTCTTCTCCTCCTTCTTCTCCTCCTTCTTCTCCTTCCTTCATTCCTTCTTCTCCTTCCTTCATTCCTCCTTCTCCTTCCTTCATTTCTCCTTCCTTCATTCCTCCTTCTTCTCCTTCCTTCATTCCTCCTTCTTCTTCCTTCCTTCATTCCTCCTTCTCCTACTTCTTCTTCCTTCCTTCATTCCTCCTTCTTCTTCTTCTTCCTTCATTCCTTCTTCTTCGTCTTCTTCTTCCTTCCTTCTTTCCTCCTTCTCCTCCTTCTTCTTCGTCTCCTTCTTCCTTCCTTCTTTCCTCCTTCTCCTCCTTCTTCTTCGTCTTCTTCTTCCTTCCTTCTTTCCTCCTTCTCCTCCTTCTTCTTCGTCTTCTTCTTCCTTCCTTCTTTCCTCCTTCTCCTCCTTCTTCTTCGTCTTCTTCTTCCTTCCTTCTTTCCTCCTTCTCCTCCTTCTTCGTCTTCTTCTTCCTTCCTTCTTTCCTCCTTCTCCTCCTTCTTCTTCGTCTTCTTCTTCCTTCCTTCTTTTTTGTCTCCTTCTTCTTCTTCTCCTCTTTCTTCTTCTTCTCCTTCTTCTTCTTCTCCTTCTTCTCCTCCTCTCAAAGTTTCTGCTTCCAAACCACATGTATGTTCTTTAAACAAATGGTTGATTCGTTCAAGTTACTTTCCCTAACACACTAATCTAAAACTAAATGATTGTATCTTTTTTGTGAATGAACTATTGACCTCTGTTTTTCTGTGGTGCTTTCTCTCTCACCCACGAGTCTTTGGGGTTTGGGGGCGTGGCTTATAGATGATTTCGATCAACTTTCTTCAGTCACGTTAAACTAACTCCACTCGCTCCAGCGCTCGAGTCCTCTCCTTCGTTCCACATGTCACATTAAATCATCTTCAGTGTCACATTTGTGCGTTTTGACACCGTTTGGTTCCTGTTTTTTCATCTGAGAGGAACTGCTTTACTCCACACCTGTCACTGAGGCGTAACTTAAACTTCTCTGTTTTGAAATCCTACACAACTAACATGACACAAGAGACACAGGAAGAGAAAACTATCTGTGACTTTTTCTGATAAACACAACTGGCTGCGTCAGTATAGTTCCACCTATTTTTTACTAAAACGCCTGAGTTTTGCATAAAATCAAATTAATAAATTTTTTTAGAAGTTTCGTCTTCACAAAGCGTCCTGTCCCGTCCTGTTTGCAGGGTCCATAGTGGGCCGCTTTTGGCCCTGTTTTCACCCTGGACCCTGGAGCAGACCTTGCAGCTGTTCCTCCTTTAGGCTCGATGATTGGACGAGAGGGTGCACGGTAGCCAAGTGGTTAGAGCTCTGGCTTCCCAATAAGGAGGTCGTGGGTTCGACTCCCGGGTCGGACCATATCAACATCTCACGATCTCTCTGGGTGGAGTTTGCATGTTCTCTTGTGTCACCGTGGGTTTTCTCCGGTTTCCTCCCACCTCCAAAAACATGCATGTTTAGGTTCATTGGGCATCACTGTAAATTTCCCTTAGTGAATGAATGAGACAGTGAATGTTTGTCTGTCTAACCCTGCGGCAAGTTGGCCACTGTCCAGGGTGTTCCCCCGCCTAAGGCCCAAAGTCACTGGGATAGGCTCCAGTCACCCGCGACCCCTAATGGGATTAAGCGGTAGAAAATGAATGAATGAATGAAAAAGGATTGGACGAGAGAAAACACAGACTCAGACCAAAACCAGACGGACAAGAGCAACGTAATGTGTCCAACGTAATCCAGCCTCAAAGCTGTGAATAAACGCAGCTCAAAGTCGCACAGGCTTTGCAAAAAAAGTCGAACAAATGTAGGTGACGATCAAGTAGGGCTGGGCAAAAAATGTATATCAGGATTTTCTTGGAGCCAGATCACGATTTCGATTTTAGGGTTAGGGTTGTCAAAGTCTGTCTTGTTGCCAGATTTTCAGAGAGAAATAAGTGACCAAGACTTTGAAAATAAACCCCAAAAACAAGCAACCTCAGCCGTTCAATAAAAAAAAGGAAAAACAAACAAAAACAACGATTATTTTAACTTTGTGTCTAACCACTAAACAAGTATTTGGCATATTTGAATAGTTTTTCTAACATTAGGATCAACTTTTAAGCTTGAACATATGCTAAGAATCCATGTTTTAGTTATCATGATATGACGATTTAGAGATGAGCTCATGATTGGATTTTTATCACGATATTGCCCAGCCCTATGAGTTTCTTGTTTCCACCAGCCTAACCCTCGAGTCACAAACACAGACTTCACATTTTGAATCACTCAGATTGACGCCAGGAACAAAAAGTATGACTCTGGTACATTTTCTTATCTGTTCATTAAAGCCTGTGTTATGTGTGGTTGACGTAACAGCAGGGGTGTCGGACTGGGGGGGGGTAAATGGTACTACTTTCCCCAGGGCCCAAGGCAGGAAAGGGCCCCCAAAAGCTGGTCATTTATGCTTGTGAGATATGATTGTTTCGCTAAATGGAATTATTTATGACATCACTTCTATAAAATGAAGCAAATGGACTTTGACAAAAGAAGAATTTGTCCATCTTATTCACAAACATAAAAGCTAGAAATCATAAAAAAGCAAGAGTTTGTAGATATCAGTGTACAAATATAGTTTGACACAAAACGATCAGTTCAAATGTTTCATTTCATTTTTTTAATTGACCTTTATTTAACCAGGGAAGTCCCACTGAGATTCAGAATCTCTTTTGCAGGGGATTAATGGACATGTTTTTAGCTGTAGAAGGAAACCGGAGTACCCGGAGGAAACCTACACAGACACGGGGAGAACATGTAATCTCCACATAGAAAGGCCCCGTACGGACCCGGGAGTCAAACCCAGGACCTTCTTGCTGTGAGGCCAGAGTGCCGTGTGCATATTCACTTAAATATTGTTAAAATATTTCAACTTCTTAATGAAGTAACATTATAGAAATGTCACAAGAATTTTCAAAATATATTTTTGGCAAAATTTAGTTTACTGCTTAAAACAAGCTAGCTAAGAAATAAAAGTGTGTTTAAAATACATTCTTTTTTTATTCTCGTCTTTATGAGTGAAGGCGATGGTTCCAACCCAGTAGTTCTGACACACACACATAAAAAAAAAACCATAAATATCTTGTTTTGTAGTCTGTTATGGCAATAAAAATCTTGAAAGCTGTATTGTAAATCATTTATTAGTCCTCTAGAAGGAAATATAACACAAATTAATAATAAATTATTGAAAGTGGACTAAATAATTAAAACACGAGATTATGTATTAGGGCCCCATCAACAAAGTTTGTACCTGGGGCCCAGACTTTGGTGCTACGCCCCTGCGTAACAGAGCTTCAGGAACCTTCATTAACACAAGCGTCCCAAACCGCTCCAAAGTGACCCAGGCTAATGGAAATGTGGCCTTTGCGTCTTGTGAATGAATGAGAGACTTAACCAGCTTTCAACTAATGACATGTTTCTGTCTATTTCAGCAAACAAAGATGAACAAACCATTTATTCTGAGGTGAAGATCAAGCCTGAGTCTGTGGTCAGAAGTGAACAACCCACAGGTCTGTGCAAATACAAAACACACCACACAAACATTAAACAGCGTTCTTACAAACACAACAAGTATTACAGGTTCTAAAGGTGACCATATTGTGTCTGTGCGGCTTCATGTGGAATAACTCCTGTAAATGAAGAATTATGTCTCACACAATGACACCTGGATTCAAAAAAAGAGAAGTCTGTGGCACGTCTGCTGAAGCAAATCTTTATTTTACACCAGCGCGACATTATCAGGCACAGCAGAGGATTAAAGGAATACAAAACATCAGTGTTGATCCACCATAAATCACAGTAAATACACGAGAAGAAGAGTTCACCTGTTCAAGAGGAACTGATACAAACAAGTGTTAACGATCAAAAGATTTAAAATACATTGTTTATGGAGTTTGTATGTTCCTCCCCATGTTTCCCCATCAACCAAACATGTATGTTAAACTGGCCACACACTACACGACTGTTTACTCATTTTCCCGTGATATTTTCAGTCACACTTAGTCGCACCTAGTCGAGATTATTTGAAGCTGCAGTTGTGTCACTCGTGTTGTGTGTGGGTGTCTGTGATTGGACTGACGTTCCAATCGTGTAGTTTGTGGCAGGTCTAGACTAGACTAGACTCCAGAAGAGTTTTGCCCCATGTTATAGTGCCATAGGCTTTTCGAAAAATTCAAATTTTAAGAGTTTAAAGAAATACCGCGGGCTATCCAGCTGTGTGCTAACTCAGATCCACAGCGCTGTTGTTTTCAGTCTAAAAAGCACAACTATAACTTAAAATTCAGCAAAATGTCGTAATAACTTCGTAGTTTATAAAGCTGAAAAAACGGCTTTTAAACAAAAATGTAGGTCTTATACTCGTGACTCACCACATAGCTGCTTAGCCCCAAGGACGTTTCCAAACTTTTAATATAATTTTCTTTTCAGGGAGGAGTTTTTTCTTTTCTTTTTCTTTTCAGAAGAAACGTGCAAAAACAATGCTAACAGTGAGGCTTGTCCTCACTGTTAGCATTGTATAAAATGGACAGTGTTCAAAATGCACACTCGCTAGTTTTTACACCTCTGATGACCAAAACAACAGCACACTCACCTCCTCTCTCCACGAAGCGCTGCTGACGTCCTCCTCACTCCAAACAACTCAAGTTTTTTTTTTCTGATAAATTCTCATAAAAGTAACGCGTCCACGTAAAATCCACAGGGAAAAATATCCAACTTTGTCACCTCTGTCGCAATTTCTAGTGTCATTTTGAGAGAGCTAGCTAACTAGAGTGTTTGTACCATTGTTATTTCGGCTTAACGACAGAACGTGGAGGGTCACATGACCTGTTGAACCAATAAAGAGTGTCTACTTATGGCAAAAATGAATAAATATTAATTACGTTAAAACAAAACCTGTTTTAAATGTCTATCTTGTTGTAGAAATTATTAATCAGAGATCAATAGATAGTAATAGTTAAAAATAAGTTCTTTAAAGATCAAATAAAAGGGGGTCACAGTTGTGTAGTGTGTGGTCTCAGTTGTGTAGTGTGTGGTCACAGTCGTGTAGTGTGTGGTCTCAGTTGTGTAGTGTGTGGTCTCAGTTGTGTAGTGTGTGGTCTCAGTCGTGTAGTGTGTGGTCTCAGTTGTGTAGTGTGTGGTCACAGTTGTGTAGTGTGTGTGGTCTCAGTTGTGTAGTGTGTGGTCTCAGTTGTGTAGTGTGTGGTCACAGTTGTGTAGTGTGTGGTCTCAGTCGTGTAGTGTGTGGTCTCAGTTGTGTAGTGTGTGGTCTCAGTCGTGTAGTGTGTGGTCTCAGTTGTGTAGTGTGTGTCGTCTCAGTTGTGTAGTGTGTGGTCTCAGTTGTGTAGTGTGTGGTCACAGTTGTGTAGTGTGTGGTCTCAGTTGTGTAGTGTGTGGTCACAGTCGTGTAGTGTGTGGTCTCAGTTGTGTAGTGTGTGGTCTCAGTTGTGTAGTGTGTGGTCTCAGTCGTGTAGTGTGTGGTCTCAGTTGTGTAGTGTGTGGTCACAGTTGTGTAGTGTGTGTGGTCTCAGTTGTGTAGTGTGTGGTCTCAGTTGTGTAGTGTGTGGTCTCAGTTGTGTAGTGTGTGGTCTCAGTTGTGTAGTGTGTGGTCTCAGTTGTGTAGTGTGTGGTCTCAGTTGTGTAGTGTGTGGTCACAGTTGTGTAGTGTGTGGTCTCAGTCGTGTAGTGTGTGGTCTCAGTTGTGTAGTGTGTGGTCTCAGTCGTGTAGTGTGTGGTCTCAGTTGTGTAGTGTGTGGTCTCAGTCGTGTAGTGTGTGGTCACAGTTGTGTAGTGTGTGGTCTCAGTCGTGTAGTGTGTGGTCACAGTTGTGTAGTGTGTGGTCTCAGTGGTGTAGTGTGTGGTCACAGTTGTGTAGTGTGTGGTCTCAGTTGTGTAGTGTGTGGTCTCAGTCGTGTAGTGTGTGGTCACAGTTGTGTAGTGTGTGGTCACAGTTGTGTAGTGTGTGGTCACAGTTGTGTAGTGTGTGGTCTCAGTTGTGTAGTGTGTGGTCTCAGTTGTGTAGTGTGTGGTCTCAGTTGTGTAGTGTGTGGTCTCAGTTGTGTAGTGTGTGGTCTCAGTCGTGTAGTGTGTGGTCTCAGTCGTGTAGTGTGTGGTCTCAGTCGTGTAGTGTGTGGTCTCAGTCGTGTAGTGTGTGGTCTCAGTCGTGTAGTGTGTGGTCTCAGTCGTGTAGTGTGTGGTCACAGTTGTGTAGTGTGTGGTCTCAGTTGTGTAGTGTGAGGTCTCAGTTGTGTAGTGTGTGGTCTCAGTTGTGTAGTGTGTGGTCACAGTTGTGTAGTGTGTGGTCTCAGTCGTGTAGTGTGTGGTCTCAGTCGTGTAGTGTGTGTGGTCTCAGTTGTGTAGTGTGTGTGGTCTCAGTCGTGTAGTGTGTGATCTCAGTTGTGTAGTGTGTGGTCTCAGTTGTGTAGTGTGTGGTCTCAGTCGTGTAGTGTGTGGTCACAGTTGTGTAGTGTGTGGTCTCAGTTGTGTAGTGTGTGGTCTCAGTCGTGTAGTGTGTGGTCACAGTCGTGTAGTGTGTGGTCTCAGTCGTGTAGTGTCTGTGTCTGTGACTGGACTCACGTTCCAATCGTGTAGTTTGTGGCAGGTCTAGACTAGACTAGACTCCAGTGGCATGTTTGAATTATAAGCCTGATTTTTGCCGTGCTCCGGTTCTGTTTACTGTTTATGACGCTCCTCTGGGCAAACACGGAGCCCAACGCTAATGAAAAGAGCCAAGGAGGCACTGGAAACAACGTCTGAGATTTAACTTTCTGTTTACGTCTTTTCAGAAGAAACATGCAAAAGCAATGCTACAGTGAGGCACAAAGGGCCAGATTTATCAAGCATTTGCTCATGTGCAAAGCAGGTTAGGGGGAGCAAAACATTGGCAGAGATTATATTTTTCTCTCTCACACACAGTTGTGTAGTGTGTGTTCTCAGTTGTGTAGTGTGTGGTCACAGTTGTGTAGTGTTTGGTCTCAGTTGTGTAGTGTGTGGTCACAGTTGTGTAGTGTGTGGTCACAGTTGTGTAGTGTGTGGTCTCAGTTGTGTAGTGTGTGGTCTCAGTTGTGTAGTGTGTGGTCTCAGTGGTGTAGTGTGTGGTCTCAGTGGTGTAGTGTGTGGTCACAGTCGTGTAGTGTGTGGTCACAGTCGTGTAGTGTGTGGTCTCAGTTGTGTAGTGTGTGGTCTCAGTTGTGTAGTGTGTGATCTCAGTTGTGTAGTGTGTGGTCTCAGTTGTGTAGTGTGTGGTCTCAGTCGTGTAGTGTGTGGTCACAGTTGTGTAGTGTGTGGTCTCAGTTGTGTAGTGTGTGGTCTCAGTCGTGTAGTGTGTGGTCACAGTTGTGTAGTGTGTGGTCACAGTTGTGTAGTGTGTGGTCTCAGTTGTGTAGTGTGTGGTCTCAGTCGTGTAGTGTGTGGTCACAGTTGTGTAGTGTGTGGTCTCAGTCGTGTAATGTGTGGCATCTTCTTTTTTTGGTGCAAAAGTGGCTGCAGAGTCCACATATGAAAGTTGTCTTCTGAAGAAAACCAATGAGAAGTTAGAGCTCTAACTGATCAAAAACAGATTATAGATAAGTTAGAGCCAAGTTAACATCTCAGTTAACATCACGGTAAATGAATGAGAGAGTGAATGATAATCTGTCTGTCTCTGTGTGTTAAACTGCAATGTGTTCCCCCGCCTAAGGCCCAAAGTCACAGAGATATTTGACATTTTCAGACTAGTCTCAGCTCATGTAGTATTTATCAGTGCGCCGTAGAAAACTCCTGGTTAGTTATTAACCGTGTGAGCAGCAGCTGAAACACTTTGACAGGAAGTTACAGCTCAAAACTCCAGAGTTTCTCAGTGAAATAAAACTCCAGAGACTTTTGTGAATGAAGCAAGACAAACACCAAAGTGACGCAAAAGTCTGTTTGTTTAGTTTCACTTTCACGTGTCATAACGTCAAAGAAATAACTTTTTTAGTTTGTTTGTGACGGCTCGAAAATGTAAAAACCTCACCCAAATACGACAGTACGCAGACACATTCAAAAACACAAACAGAAAATTCAAAAACACAAATGTAAACTGAACAACTTAAACTTAACAAAGCACATTTTGGAAAAAGTTAAATTTTGAATTTGTGTTTTTGAATTTTGTGTTTTTGAATTTGTGTTTTTGAATTTTTTGTGTATTTTTGAATTTACATTTGTGTTTTTGAATTTTGTGTTTTTTAATTTCTAGTTTTAAGTTTGTGTGTTTTTGAATTTGTGTTTTTTAATTTCTAGTTTTAAGTTTGTGTGTTTTTGAATTTGTGTTTTTGAATTTTGTGTTTTTGAATTTTGTGTTTTTGAATTTTGTGTTTTTGAATTTTTGGTGTATTTTTGAATTTACATTTGTGGTTTTGAATTTTTGTTCAAGTATTTGAATTTTTGTTCAAGTATTTGAATTTTTGTTCAAGTATTTGAATATTTTTGATATTGAGTGCGCGTTTTTTATTTGTGTGTGTTTCTGAATGTTTAAAAGAGAAACTTATTTTTTGTTTGTTTTTGAAATGGTGTTTTTGAATTTGTGTTTTTGTGTAGTTTTGAATTTTGTTTGAGTTTGTGAAATCGTGTTTTTGATTTTTTTTTTTTTTTGAACTTGTGCTGTTTGATTTCGGTTTGTGTTTTTGAATTTTTGTACATGGTTTTGAATTTTTTTTTTTTTTTTTTTTTTTTGAATTTTTAGTGTGTGTTTTTGAATTTATGTTTTGGAATTTCTGTTTGTGTGTTTGATAATAACTGCGTGTTTTTATATTTGTGTGTGTTTCTGAATGTTTAAAAGAGACATTTTTTGTTAGATTTGCTCTAAAATCTCTCTTAAAGGCCACATATTTTGCTAAATGTATGTATGATTTAATTTTTTATTGCATTAAATAGTTCAGAACAAAAAGCACATTTTAACCTGAGTACTTCATGTGTTGTGTTGACAGTTGGAGCTGAGCCGAAGCCCTCCCCTGCCGCCCCGTCTGTCCCAAACCTGTGCGTCCTGGTGGCTCTGGGGCTCTGTCTGTGTCTGCTGTTGGGAAGTGTGGCCGCTCTGGTTTACTGTCAGTCCAATCTCCTCACTTTAGAATCATTTCCTCGTCGCAAACACACTGCTGCTAGGCTTGTGCTGACACTAAAGAGAAAATGTACTTCTTTACTAATCTGGCTCTTGCGATGAATTCACAGTCTCAAAACAATCCATCTGATCCTCTATTATTTGATTGGTTTGCTGGTGGAGGGCCACTTGTTTAACGACCCAATCACACGGCAGCAGGGCAGGTCATGGGGTTTAAGGCGACAGCAAGTAGCTCCTGAATCATTCAAACCTTTAACCAGGATTAAGACTATAGATATAGATTATACAAGAATCAACTTTTTTCTGCCAAATTGTGTGGTGCAGCCAAAATGGTCAAACGCTGTCAGTGCATTTTCATTCAATTTTAGAAAATACTCACATGGGCTAATGTGCTTCTGTAAAGGAAAGGTTGCATATGTTTGCAAAGGCAAGTAGTTTCTGACTTTCTTACTTGCTACACCTGTGTTGCACAGCCTCAGCAGCTGTAAACCGCACGTCCAGACCGCTCCATCACAAAACTCTCATTACTCACTTAGCTCACTATTCATATTTCTTTAATCAATGTCTGCTCACTCCCACTGGGTATGAGCGTCCTTTAAAAGACCACTGGGCATCTCCCACTCTCGCCAGTCTGTTTGGAGCACACGTTTAGTCTCACTTTCAGCACAAGCTAATGTAGGTGGACCCATAACCCGATCACCTTGAAGTATTTTAGTAAACGTCCCACCTTTTCTCGAAGGCTTTCAGCGGGGGAAGTTCCAGATGGATAATGTGAAAAAACAGAAACCTTTTTCTTTCAGAATTTTTGCAAATTAGCATAGTTTATCTGTTGTCGTGGCAACAGTGCAGAGCTTGTTAACAGCTGGAGATTTAAAAGGAACCCCGAATATTTACATAAATAGATCGAAAATACTTCGTGTATGTATACTTACTAAAAAGTAGTACTTAAAGTAAACAAATATTCGCCGTTTGACGTAAAATTGTCATGTTTACAACAACTTCCTGATTTTACGGGCGCCGCCATCTTGAGGTGATGACGCAGAATCGTGTGGCGCACTGGCGCAGTGAGCGTCAGTCGTGAGACGCACACAACAGCTGCAACAGTTGCCGTTGATCTGGTTAACAGGAGCGTCAGTAGTTTTTGTAAAATGGTACAATGTGTGGCTTTGGGTTGTGATTTGGTCTCGGGAGGAAACAAGGAGAATGCGGTAAGCTTTCATAACTTTCCTCGTAGTTACACGATTCGACGTCATACTACCCATAATGCACTGTGTTGTAAACAATGATGGCGTCTTCCGTGAAAATATATTTCTTAAAAGTTTAATAAAACGGTAGATTTTTCAGATTATTTTCGTGTGTATTTATATCTTTGATGATATAAGGAAAACTCGAAAACAAACATTAAAAAATTCTCGGGGTTCCTTTTAAGACATTTAACTGCTGTACTACCAGTAATGTCCTCATCAAACAGGCAAAGAAAAATACCAGATTTTTAAGAAGAAAAAGTTCAGTTTTGACCTGAAACTTGCTCATTTGCTCAGTTTGCACAAAAAAGACTCAGAACAGCCATTTAGACATCATGCACACAGTTTGACTACCAAAACAGGGTTTTTTGTGTTAGATTCACTTTAAATATTGTTACCCTAATGTGAACACAAAGTATCACCCAGCTGTACTCTCTAAATAGTTTGACTAAATCTGTGAATCGCTGGTATAATCTTGCTTTTTGCTGTGTTAACATTCCAGTGTCCGTATCGATGACCAATCAGCGTTCAGAGATCCAGCGTGTGTCCTCAGAGCTGCTTCTGCTGCAGGAGGAAAGGGTGATGCTCAAGGGTCAAAGGTCACAGCTGCAGAATCTAACTCAAAACCTGCTTGAACAGAGAGAGCGGCTGAACTGGACCCTGGACGTGATCCTGAGCTTCAGACAGTTCCCCGTCGCTGACTTCTGTCCAAACAAACGTAAGTCTCACACGTTCAGATACTGTCAGGATCTTTGTTTAGCTCCAACTCAAATCCTGATGAGCGAGTTTTTTTTGTCTTTTCCAGAGTGCCGTCCGTGTTTGGAAGGTTGGCGTCTCTTTCAGAACAGCTGTTATCTGTTTCATGAGCCTAAACCGTGGAAAACGTGGACGGAGAGTCAAACCTTCTGCAGACAAAAGAACTCAGACCTGGTGATCGTCGACTCACTCCAGGAGCAGGTGAATAAAACTGACTGCCTCTTCTAACCTTGCATGAGGTAGAGGCCCCACGCGTGCTCTACTTCTTGTTCTCGATACTTTCAAACCTTTCTTCACAAACTCTTCTAGACTGCACTCACAATGGGCACAACCGAACCGTGTCCAGGCCCGGATGGCCCCTAAAGCGAGATTCTTTTGTCTAGTGAGAGTGCAAACAAACCGTGCTCAGGCGCAGCACAGATCTGACTCTGGCACGGTTGGAGGAGGCGGTTACTCATGTACACGCACGACTTTAGTTCTGTGACCGCTGATGTTTGTCACAAGAAGAAAGAAACTCTGCACCAAACTCCGTGGCACCATGACCGGAGAGAAGTTGTGAAGTCTCGTCTCCTGTTGCCTTTGCTGCTCCACTCTACCTCAGCGCTGGATCCAAGCTTCAGCCCAACATGTAAAAAAACGGCCCTAGGATGGCGTCACCGGCCTGGTTTGCTTGTGCCAGTGTGAGTGCGGGACAGGGTCCGGCTTGAGCATGGCACGGTTAAAAAAAATCCTGATGTGAGTGTGCCCCTAGGTGCATGTAAAACTGTAATAAATGTTGACAATAGGCATTAACCCTTTAACAGTTTTTTCAATTTTCCCTAAACTAAAATCATCTAAATTTAAAGTGAAATTGTTTTTGGACACAAACGATTGTCTGGACTCTTGATGAAGCTGACATTTTATACTTTTAGTCTTTAGATGCCCGATAACCTCTAATAAACAAAAACAATCAGACAGACACCATATAAAAGTAACCTGGCCGGCAAATAGATTCTCTTACAACATTTGTGAGTTCACAAACTCAAGAGACTCCATTTGGCCCTCCTCCAGCCTGATTGGTTTGCAGTCTGAACCACTGGAATAACGATCCAATCACATTGTAGCAGGGCGGGTTGAGGAGAGTTGTCAGCAAAGACAATAGCAACTGAATTAAACAAAACAAAGATGGCGGCTCCTGTGGATGTTCGTGTTTCTGCTGCGTTTGATTCTGTTTTAGCAGACATATTTGTATTTTCTTTTTAAAAGAAGAGCAGAGAGATGTGTTTGACACTTGTTTTTTTATCTCATGCTCTCATTGGATACTTGATTACAATTTGTTGTTGTGACTGGTTAATCACAAACTAAGATAGACCGGCTTACCAATTCAGCTCTGAGTATTTTGTTACGTTCCACCTTTTCCCGAACGTTTTCAGCCGATAATGTGGAAGAACTCAAATCTGAGTTCAACTCACAAAAGTCCTTTGGCGTGTTGCTGAATGTGTAGCTTTAGATTACAAACTGAGTTTGATTCATCCCTGATTTAGCTCTAATATAGACAATTTGACTTTGACTAGAATTTTGACTTTCTCTTTAACATTTCCATGAACTGCAGATGGTGAACATTTTTAAATATAGTTAGAAGAGACTCAAAAAATATAAAGTTATGTGAACATTATTGCAAGTAAACACCTGGTGCATGCTGGGAAAGTGTGACCACAACTGCAGGAGCTCTGTGTGAACTTTACTGCAGCTAAAGTAAAAACAGCTCTAATTGTTTTTGTGATTGGCAGGAGTTCATTCATGAACATATTGAATACTACTTGGATGTTTACCATGGTTACTGGATCGGTTTGTCTGAACAGGACCAGCGCTGGGTCTGGATCAGTGGACAGGAGGACACTCTGGGGTGAGTCGGACACTTTATTACTTTTGATAAAGTTTGCTGGAGTTAATCACTGTCGCAACCTTAAACTGGAAACATGAGCTCAAAAGGAGAAAAGCAAAGTGTCAGTGATTATGATCCAACCAGATTCTCACAATAACCGTAAATCCACCAAAAACTCACACTTCAACATAGATTCATTTGGCTTGAGCCAGCTCAGGCTGAAGTGGTAAAACTGGTCAAGTTTTATGAATTACAATAACTCTAATAGTCACTGACATGTGCTGCGTTCAAAATAAGAGTTTTTGTGGAAATGTCTTTTCTAAAACTTACAAACTATTTTATGAATGTTTTCCATGAACAATTTTATATATGCCAAGTCTGGGATTAATTCTGTTAAATGCAAGACCATTTTCATCAAATCAAATCAAATCAATTTATTTTTGTATAGCCCAAAATCACAACAGCAACAGTTGTCCCTGAGGACTTCCCAAGATTATTAATTTTAGCAAATATGAATAATAGGAAATCAAAATAAAACAATACATATTCAATAAAACAATACACATTCAATGAAACATTTGATCAAGCAAAATTTTTTTTTTTCATCAAGTAAACAAACAAAATTTGGGTAAATTCACTGTTCATTGTCACTGTTCCACTGTTATTTTCAGTCTAAATGATCTTGTGTACTTCTTTTGTATTATATTTCACTAAAACCTAAAGAATTCTATTGAACGCATTACATTGTTTAGTCTTTTTCAAGGCAAACATGTTGTTGGTTCCGTCTAATAACAGCTGCCCTGGGGCAGACTGCTTTTAGTGCTAATAGTCTCAATGATCACCTTAAGAGTCCCACCCATATTCACCCGACTGACAAAAAACACTGTAAGAATGAAAACAAAATGTAATGTTATAATAAATATTAATACCTTTAGTTTTTATGTTTGTGAATGTGAAGGTTCTGGATGAAGACAAAACTTGGATCTTCTGGACCCAAAGTCCTGGTGATTCCAAACCAGAATGTGACGGAGAGCTGGGATCCTGCAGACGACTATTTCTTCAATAGGTTCATCTGTGAGAATAAAGCTCTAATCCTAGACTGAGCTCAGAGCTCTGGGGACATCCTCATCATAAATAATAAAGGCTGTATCTTAATACAAGGGGTTGTCAAACCTTTTGAAACCCCTTGTCGTTATGACAATATTTCAAGGAGCCCATTTTGTTCGACATCGTGACATCATTATAAAAGTAAGATGCTTTTTATCAAACTGTAAATGAAATATGAATTTCTCCTAATTCCTTTAAAGTTTTTTCAAATACACGTGTCTAGGATTATCTGTTATTTAAAAAATGGAAAACTCAATTTCTTCAGAGATTTTTGAAGGAACTCCCAAAGTATGGTCCAGGGACCCCAGGGTTCCCTGGATCCTATTTTGAGAACCATTGTCTTAATATACTTTTACTACCTCATGATAAGTAACTATTGTAATTATTGCCTTGATTCCAGCTACAGGCAGAACTATTATTTCATTTGAAATCCAAACTATTAACATAAAGCTGCACAGATGCACCAGTCTGAAATGACTGAAGCAAAAGTAGTTTATTTCACAAATCCAAATGAGTAGGAAATGTCTGAAAAGCAAAATATATATGAACTCCTAGTAACAAACCACAACCCCAAACCCCACGTTTAATAATAGTACATCACAGATTAAAGCATATACACACACATATAATAACTGTGCATACATACACATACATATAATACATACACATACATATACACATACATATAATACATACACATACACATATAATACATACATATAAACTCCATGTTGTACACTTGAAAATGTCTATGATTAAATATACTGTATAAAATAAACCTTTGTGCTTATACTGGCCTCTTGTGGTTCATGTTCTCATTACACAAAACAACTGTTAAAGAAACTAGAAACAGTCTGTGATGCAGGACTGTAAGATCAATTGGAATTGAACCAACAACATCACCTTTTGTTGGACACAAATAACAAACCACTAAGCGTATCATTTTTGAAGAAATGTCATTTCTGTCACAAACAACAAAATCTCATGTCATGACATTCAACCCTGACATTCACATCAGCACAAACATGTTAGGACCCCTCGAAAAAGAGATGGCCCATCTCAAGGGGCTATCTTTAATCAAATAAATAAATAATCTGGGACACTGAGAGAGTGAGGAGGTAAAGGTCCCTGTAGCTTGTGCATCACAACAAGACGTTGCTGCGGGTCAGCGCACAGCAGCTCTCGAGTCAAACACGACGGCCAGCACACCGCTTCTCTCCTCCGCCTGTCCCGGGCGGCAGAGCAGAGACGCTTCGCAAAAAGCAAACGCGCGCACCGCTCCGTGTCAAACCTGCGCTCGGTCTCAGCGCGCGCACAAACCAGGAGAAACTTCCGAAAGTGACGGTGCTGGCGCAGAGGGAGAGGCTGAATGAACGCGGACAGTGTCACTATAGCAGCTGTCAATCATGTGCTGGAGCTGCAGTGAGAGCGCGGCGGTTATGATGCACTTGAACGAATGGCAGGCGGAGACAATTGCACTGCGTGCCAAGCAAGATCCCTCTGAGTGCCCAACGTGGCACGCGTGTCATAGTTTGCCGACCCCTGGTTTACAGAATACAGTTACTTTATAAAATATCTGAGTATTTCAACACACTTGTTGAGTTTTAACTTTTCTGAAATAGTGACAAAAACAGCTCTAATAATGAAGTATGTGCACTATTTTAATTTTTTTAATGATGTTATCTGAAACAGTGGAAAAACAAATGTCATGAACCTATAAATAATGTAAACAAAATACATGACAAAATACATCTAACACAGGTATTCAGTATTCTGTTAATGAATAGGCCTACATTATATTCTTCCCAACACTCAGTATGGTCCAGACCTTGTACTTTATTACAAGAAAAAAAAATAAAATGAATGATTCTATATAACATAGTTTTATAGTTTTACAGAAGGAAATTTACATGTTACAATTTCAACAAAGCAATGCAGCTCTAAAAGTGACAATAATTACAAAAACAGAAAACCACACACTAAAAAATGCTGGGTTAAAATGGGCTAAAAACAACCCAACCAATAACCCAGCGCTGGGTCAAATGTGGACCAGCCCAGCGTTTAGTTATTTTAACTCATAATATTGGGTTAATAATTTAACCCAGCACAATGGGTTGTTTTTCTACCCAATTCTGGGTTATTTCTAACTTAACTGCTGGGTTAACATAACCCAACTGTTGGGTTATTTTTAACCCAATGCTGGGTTGTTTACAACTAATCTGCTGGGTTATTTTAACCCAACACTTGGGTTAAAAGATAACCAAATGTTGGGTCATTTTTTACTACTATGTTGGGTTAATTTGACCCAACTTATGGGTTAAATGCATATAATGATCACCACAGTGCTTTTAAACAAAACTTTATTTTTAAAGCACATTTTCCACAATTAATTACATTTTAAACATGTCACAGCATCAACAGCAGCACATTAAAGTCAAAGATTAAAGTAAAACATATTCACCAAAACTGTCCATTTTGTAGTTTGACAGAAGTTTGAGTTTGAGTGTTGTTTCTCTCTGGAGCTGAGACTCTTCAGGTGCTGAAGACTCTAAAGAAGAAGAGAGACATGTTTACAGTCAAATAGAATGTACAGGACATGGGCATTTCTACAATTTAAAACTACATAATAAAAAGTCCATAAGAATATGAAACATACTGCTTTAGTTCAAACACTTGCATGTGTGACTGAAGAAACGGACGTTTGAGTTTGAGTGTTGTTTCTCTCTGGAACTGGGACTTTTCAGGTGCTGAAGATTCTAAATAGACAGAGACATGTTTAGTCAAATAGAATGTACAGGACATGGGCATTTCTGCAATATAAAACTACATAATAAAAAGTCCATAATAATATGAAACATACTGCTGTTTAAACACTTACATGTGTGACTGAAGAAACAGAAGTTTGAGTTTGTTTCTCTCAGACTCTGGAGCTGGGACACTTCAGTCTGCAGGAGATCACACTGAAAACATGTTTACACTCAGTTATTGTGTATTTACAACATACATTACAAAATAAACAGATTTTGTACAATTAAATAATTAATAATCACTGTAATGTGCAGCTGTAGTTTACACACTTACATTTGAGGTTTGAGTGTTGAGACTCTGGAGCTGTGGAGGCTTCTGAGGAGATTCTGCTGTAAAAACATAAACATGTCATGTTCTACTGCGTCTGTGACACTTTAAGAAGTGTTTTAAACAGTTCTAAATGCACTTACACAGTGTGGTTCTACAGAGGCTTCAGGTTGAGTTGGTTCTTCTCAGGAGCTGTGGTGAACACCTCAGTCTACTTCTGCTGTGGAAACACAGAGACAAACATACATCTGCTGAAATCTGTTTAGTGTAAAGACATGATGTTATATTTACTGCACCTACTTACACTTGTGGTGATTGGTCTGATATAAGATGTTCTTCAGGTCTGCAGCTCCATTTAACAGTCACACATGATGTTCCATGTCAGAGTCACAGGTCAGAATCAGGGCTGTGGACATTTTTGTCAGCTGAAGTTTATACTGTGGGGAGAAAAAAAAATCAAAGATATACAGTATGTTACTATGTCTAGATAACACCATTTCTATTCAGTATTTACTTACTTTTAATTGGACTCTGGTTGGGTCTGGGTTTGTTCATCTCAAAAGCAGAACTTAGATCTCTGAACATTCTCCTGTGGAAAAAGCAATAGGAACATTATATTTCTGCATATTAAAAAACAAATTTAACAATAAAACATAATACAATTAGTAAAAAATAAAATAAAAACACAATTAGGCTACCTGTTTGCAGTAGTGTCCAGTGCTCCCTGAGCAGACACACAGAGCTGCTGTGTTTGTCTAAAAGCACAAAGATGATCACTTTAGAATCCAAACAACAGAGAACATAAAAACACAAAAGCAGCTGCAGCTCACTTGTAGAGCTCAGGTGATGTTTCCTCAGCTCTGCAGATCCACTACAAGAAGATGAATCTAAAACAGAGGAAAGAGACAGTTTAAATAAGTGACTGTTGTTAGCTCTTGAGCTGCTCCACACGCTCTGTCCCTGTTTCTGCTGCTACTCCTCCTCACCCTGTGTGTACATCAGACTTATTCACATATTATTTAGGCCTAAGATCAGTTATTAAAGAAGATATAGTGCAAAAACAAACTGGGAAAGTGACTGAAAATCCCCTTTTGCTGCGTTAGTATATTAGCGATTAGCGCACATATTATTTTTCTCGATTATTTTCTTGACAAATTTAACTCTGGATATTTCAGTCAATACTGGTCCTATCGACATGAAATAAAAACTGTGACAGAGTGTAAAGTGTTCTCTGTCAGACTGACTGTGTAAGACAAACCTGTGTGTGACAGACTTTGAGCTACAGCTGCTTAAACACACCAGACTTCACCAACACTTAGCACTTCTGTTAGCCCTTTATTTTCTCTCTCTGTCACCTATTTACAGCTTATTAACATGAAAACTAACCCAAAATGTGTGGGTTTAGCTAAGGAACATACACTTCTAGGATAAAAACACATTATTTACTTCACTAACAGTTCCTTTCATGGAGCTGAGCTCACAGTTAAAAACAGTTAAAGAAGCAGAAACAGTTGAACTGTTGAGGCTGAGCAGCAAAAGTTAGAGGAATAAAGTTTATTTTAACCAATTAGTTCTTTCAAAATGATTAAACTGTACAAAGTTTCAGGTAAAATCATAAAGCTAAAGTAATAAAAGCAGCATAAATACCTGTGTCAGACGTTTCTGGAGCTCAGAGCAGGAGCAGGAGGACAATGGCGGCTGTGGAGTCTGGACAGTTGAAAAATCTGTGTTTCACCCAATTTTCTGGGTAGTTTGAGATTATTTAACCCAGAATGCTGGGTAGATCCATAAAAAGCGGGAAAATGTCTGTCATAATTTGCCTTAAAATTACCCAACTGACTAACCCAGCATTTTGGGTTATGAAAAACCACCCAACTCTGTTAAAATAACCCAGAAAAGTGACCCAACGGCTGTAACCCAGCAAATGGGTAGAAAAAACAACCCAGCATTTTTTAGGGTGCAGCTTTGTGAAAACTTCTCAAGTTGTTTGAATATATTTAGTTTTTTTACTTAGGCTATATACTTTGAAGTTATTGTACATAGTTACTGAATTCTATTTGTAGCAGTTTTTCTACGCGTTTCTTATCTGGACCAGAACCTGACGTGAAAATAAAGGTTTCTTGTAGGCCAATCTTACCTGGCTATCTGGATAGAATCTGATTGGTCGAAGTGTCTGAACCCGGAAGTAGCAAAGTTTTTATTAAATCCAGTCGAGAAAAAAGCATAAACATCTTTTACATGTAAAAATGCACACGTCTTCTCTCTTCGCACGTTTTTAAAGTCAAAGTAGTCTTATAAATTTGCTTAAATTAGCCGTAGTATCTCCGTCGGTAAACATGGCGGAATGGTGTGCTGTGATTGGTTTGCTGCCGCGGTGCGATCGGTCTCGCTCAGCGTGTCCGTCTTTAACCGTGCGGATTGTATAGTTTTTGTGAAAATAACAGCTATCTAGGGCTGGTGAATGTAAGAGCCCTCAATCCCTTGAAATAATCAAACGTTATAAACTATTTTCTTAACTGACGATTTGACGAAAATGAGGCACCCTGATGCAGAGTGTCATGTCCAGAATCAAGGTCAGAGCTGAAACGCTTCACAACCTATGTTAAAGAAAACCCGTTCCCCCACCTCCCCAGAGGACACCTCCCCAGAGGACACCTCCCCAGAGGACACCTCCCCAGAGGACACCTCCCCAGAGGACACCTCCCCAGAGGACACCTCCCCAGAGGACACCTCCCCAGAGGACACCTCCCAGAGGACACCTCCCCAGAGGACACCTCCCCAGAGGACACCTCCCCAGAGGACACTCCCGTTCTGCCGAAAACAGTACAGCCCCGTTTCAGTGAAAACAAAGCCCCGCGTACAGTGAAATTAATGGGAGGTAACTGGCCCTGTCCCAATATCCACCCTTCCATCCTTGTGGCTCTCAGAAGCGCGTTCCCGCTGTGGGGTGGGAGTGCGTAGTGCGTCCCAATTGTCACAAAGCCCCGCCCACTTCACGCACTTTATCTGCACTTCAACTAAGCCCGCATGGAAGCGGACTTGGCTGAAGTGTATTACCCAGAGTTCTTTGCTGCGTGTAGGAAAATGACGATGTCAGTTAGATTGATTTTATTTAGGTTGTGTAATAATTGTACAGTTGTAATTTTGTATAGTAAATATCAAATTGTACACTGTATGATGTATTATTAATGAAAAAATAAATACAATAAAAAAGTTCGTTTGACCACCAGAGCGCAAGCTCTCTCTCTCTTAAAGTGACAGTAATGTAAAAATATAACAAACCTTAAATAATATCCAGAAATCAAAATAAATACAATCAAATGAATTATAGTTATTAATACAGCTCAAATATGTATGTATGAATGTAATATATGTAAAACAAAAATATAATATTAACAAAATAACAACACTTTTAATAGAAACACAGGCATAAATCCACTGACATCCACAGCACTGCTCTTATTTGTTTTAGGCAAAATCAGTAAATGATCCAAACTAAAGTGAGCTGTGGCAGCAGTTTAATAACACAGCTGTTTGACTTGATCACATCAAGTGAAGTGTGGACTGTCCCATTTCTTACATTTACCTGTCCTGCACACTTGTGCAAGTGCACACTTGGCGCACTTTCAGAAAATGCACACTTCAGTGAAGTGTGTAGAGTGTAGTGTGGGTATTGGGACAGGGCCATTGATTGTAAACTTCAGATACACGTCTAAAAACTACACTTAGTCTTATGTATCAAGTAGTAAAAGACAAAGGGAAGGCAACGGTTTGACTTTAGACACTTCACAGACAGAACGGTAAACATTTTAACCCAATGGACCCAATGCTAATCATAAATGCTTGTATCAGACGTGTGTATTTTCGTATTAAAACACCCGTGGATGCTCACGTTTTATGACAAATGAGCTGACAATCAAAATATAAATAAATAATATATATTAATCCACAAAATGATTTGTCTTTTTTGTGCTATGCTAGCTTGATATCAAGAAACATACTTTTAACTGTAGCTAAGATTGTGCTTGTTTGTTTTATTCCTGTCCCTCATTTATTGTGTTGGATTTCGTTAAGTTAAATTAAATGTCTGATGTCTTGTCTTTACTGCAATGTGGTCATTTGTGGTCAACACATCAGGAAAAAACTAGTGTACATACCCGTGGGCTCAAGCTACAGTTAGCAAGTTACTTACAATAATAGGCATTATTATAATTCAATATCAAACACACAGAGCCTGGTCACATATTTACATCATTTATTTGTTATAAAATTACTAAACTAATCCGAATAAATGAGTTACCTCTAAAGACGGCCAGTGTGTGGAGCCGTTTAGCCGAGGCAGAGAAGCTATAGCTCTAATCAGCAGACGTATCTTAATAAAACACTTTCTTTTCGACTGTTGGCTTTAGTCTCACACATCCTTACAAACGTACGGCTGTTTTTCTATGGCTTCAGTGGCAAGTTTTCAATTTATTTCGCCAAAAAGGAGAGAAAAGCTGAACATTTGTATCTACTGTCATTATTTTGAATGGAATGTTTTTACCGAAAGTGGGCGGGTACTTTTGTGGAGCAGCTAAAATGCTTGTATATTGCAAGTCATCTATAAAAACACTGTAAAACAACATTTTTAAACTTTTCACAATAAAAGCACTGTAAAGCAACGTTTTCAAGATTTTTACAATAAAACCACAGCTAAGCAGCATTTTGGGACTTTTCACAACAAAAGCACTGCAAAACAACATTTTAAACTTTTCACAATAAAAGCACTGTAAAGCAACATTTTCAGGATTTTCACAATAAAAGCACTGTAAAACAAAACACACAAACTTTATTGCATCACATTTTGTTTATATATTTGTAACTTTTGTATTTTTTTGTAAATATTGTAGCTAAATATTGATTTTTTTTGTCTTTTTAATTATAAATGAAATATTTTGTTCTTTTGCAGCTAATTTTGCAGCTTTGTATTTATTGCAGCTGTAGCAGTTGTGGTTTTACTTGCAGTACTTGTATCTCTTGTACTTTTGCAGTAATATGCATTTAATTTTTACAGTTCAATATCTACTTTTCCTAAATGATTTTTGCTGCTACTTTTTAATGTACCGTTTTGTTTCTTTTTAGGTTGAGTCTTATTTTTAAGTTTCTGCTACTTGTAGCATTTGCAGAAGCAATCACTCGTTATTGCAAGTATCTAGTATCTAGTTGTAACTATAATTTATTCCAGAAGTTGACGATATTACTACATTTTACTCCCACAAAAACAAAACTTCCTCTGAATTTTACGACATTCTCAAAATTTTCTCATTTTGTTGTCAAATAAAACTTATCTTGTACAAAAAAAAAAAAAAAAAAAAAAACGGAAAAAACAAGGAGTTTTACCCAAACCATTGATATTCTTGAAGGCCAGCAAATTTCCATTTGATTTTAACTAATAAATCCTTTCAGTGCCATGTTTTGGCCCTAAAGTCACTGAATGTTGGAATGTGCACTTAAGTCATTTCTGTAAATTTGCCTAAAAATCTGACTTTTTTCAAGACTCAAACATTTTCTTCATGTGGGTTTGGAGTTTGGATAAGTTAGTTCTCAGATCATTTGAGATTTTAGACAATTTTCTTGTTTAGTGTATTAATTTAATGTCTGTGTCATGTTTCTAATACTTAATGGGTTTATTTTAGCTTTAAAATATTTCATATTGTACATTAGTTGAAACTGTTTTATATTACTTGTGTCTCACATGATCTGTCAGTCACAGAATTTGAAACATTTACATTTTTCCCAGTATTGATGAATTGTTATGTCAAGTTATATTTTATACTGTTTGTTATATGATTATCCTGCTTATTATTATATCTTTGGTTCAACTGTGTCCGTGTCCTGTCTTTTTTGCTGGTGAAGAGTTCAGCACCCGTTACAGTGTCACACTCATCTGTAAGACTCTCCTCAAAGGAGTCAGAGCTGATTCATCATACATGACACACTCTCCAGGGTCAGGGCTTTGACCTGTGACACTTGAAGTTCTAAGGAAGGATGGTGGTCTAGCAACAGAAACATATTAAATACAAATGGGAGTTAATGATATTAACTGAGTTTCAGGAGCAGGACTACAGCCCTTTCTCACCAGGAAACCACGCCTCGCTCGCCTTCTTTGACACTCCTCCAATTACCCAGAAGCCTCTACGTAAAACGTCCTTTCCTAACAATACGTCTTGTCTCAGTGAGTGTGTGTCTCAGAGACACACACTCACGCCGCTAGCAGGCATCTTCAATGCATTCTGACTCGCTGAGCCACCAGGCTTGAACACTGCGCAGCTAGCGCACGCCCCGAGCGCCTTCTCCTCTCCCCACAGATGAATCATAACGTCTCCACCATGTTTAGACCGCAACGCGTGCAGATGAGGTAAATATTTTTTGCCGCTTCCATTGCCAGTGCTACCTCGGCACTCCCTGGTTTCCAACCTGGCGCGCAGCCAATGACGTCATCGTCAGATTCATCTCAGTGCTTCAGCTCCCTCTGGTGGCGGGAGCCAGGTAGTACTTCCCTTCAAGCCTAGCCTTCCGCTCAGTATGATATCAATGAATTCATTTATTTTTGTATTTCTTCTGCCTACTCAGGCTGCACTCAATCCCCATGCACATACACTCCTTCATCCCTTTTCTCTTTATTTCGCCATATCTGACTGATGGCAT
The DNA here is from genome assembly GCA_038363315.1 of Mugilogobius chulae. Taxonomy (NCBI): domain Eukaryota; kingdom Metazoa; phylum Chordata; class Actinopteri; order Gobiiformes; family Gobiidae; genus Mugilogobius; species Mugilogobius chulae. The sequence goes on along the minus strand of CM076395.1, from coordinate 7,277,023 downwards.
CTCGTGCTCTGCCCTTGGCCAGCATACTAGTTACTCTACGTAACCTGGTTCTATGATTACCGCAACAGGCCTGCAGATACAAGCTGGTCAAAGAGCTTTCTCATCCATTCCTCGCTTTTGCTTTATCACTTTCACCCACCCCTAATCCCCCTCCCTGAAACCCCGCCCCTTCCTCAACACCACATGTATCATTTCATTTATGTCACTTTTTCGCCAGCACAGGCTGCTCTCAACCCTCATACACATACATCCCTCCATCCCCTCTCTGATCTTTTTCATTTTAGTTGTCTCTTTTGTTCCAGCCAGCTTCTTTCAGCTTCATGATTCCACTTTAGGCCTTCTGCTATGTTCACTTATGCTATTCTAGTTTGCACTAGTCGTTGTAAGTTACATAAGCTATTTACTCTGAAGTCATTATATCCCTTATGCTATTTAAGGTTTCTTCTCATTTCACTGATGCTCCTCTAATCTCGCTTACCCTTCACGTGCTGTCTGGTAATTTCATCTACTAGGCCTACCTTCTCACGTTCATAGAACCTTCAACCGTGGTTGCATCACATCAGCTCCCGTGGTCACTTTCATTCAAGTCATGCCGCGCACAGAGCTTCAGTCCTGACTTTCGCTAGTCCATATTCATTCTAGATTGTGCTAGCTCGTTATTTATTCTGTGTGTAGCAGCATAGCCTGTAGGCAGCCTCTGCCATTAATACCATCTGGATTCCTGGAATGGAAGCAGGTGCAAGAGTCAGTTATAAATTAACTGTTTGGTTTTGACCAATAAAGGTGTATAGTTTTATTTTCTAACATTGATGTTTGCTAAATTAACAATCTAAGAAGTCCTCAGAGACAACCGTTATTGTGATTTTTGGCCATATAAAAATAAAATGATTTGTTAAGAAAAAATGCTTCTAAAAGTGTAATTTCTCTACAGTTTGAAAGGCAGAGATTTTCTATCAACACGGCCACAAAAATAGAGATTGGTAATTGCTTATTTTATTTTATTTTGGTCAATACCAGTATCTGTTATTTAACCTCCTTTTTTTTTCTTCTTCTTAAAACTTAAGATATAACCCATCTTTAGTTCCTATAAAAAACATATTCCTGTTTCTAAATTTCACAACTATTATCTTTTGTTCTTGTGATTATATTGTGGTTTGAATAATTACGATTATTATTTTAAAACCTGATTAATCTTGACCAGCCTAGTCTCCTCTTCTTTAAATCAGAGCTTTCTCTTCATCCGTAGGCTTTTCTACATACTGCTGGAGGCTGGTGTATGTCTTTAGTTCCTTTTTGAATTTGTACAGAGTGGAGACCTCTTCCCAGGCGTCTTTAGCTTCGATCTTGTCAGGGTTTTTGTTCTCGAAGAAGCATTTAACGTTTTTGTCGGCGAGCTCGGTGGCGTACTGGTCGGCGAACTTGGCGTAGCGCTCCTGCTCTCTCTGCACGTAGAGTTTCCAGAAGCTCAGCTGCAGGTAGCTGACTTTGGCGTAACAGTGTTTGAAGCAGACGCAAATCAGACCCACGACGGTCGATAGGACGATGACGCACCAGCCCAGGATCTGCACACACGAGACAGACAAGACATACACAATACTATTTCTAAAGCTCATGTTTTAAGGTTGTTTTTGTTTGGGGAATGTACAATTATATTAAGCACAATGAAGGAGATGTTTGTGCCACATTCTTTAGCTAATTTCCATAGCTGGGGAAAGAAGGGTGAGGCTTGAGGTGAGAGAGGAGGCGTAAGGCGGAGGAGGAGAGGGGAGGTGTGAGGGGGGGAGGAGGAGAAGGGAGAGAAAAGGCGTGACAGGAGAAGCATGAGGGGAGAGGGGTGGGAGGAGAGGAAAGAGGAGCAGTGAGGGGGAGAGAGGTGTGAGGGGAGAGGAAGAGAAGGGAGAGGAAAGACAAGAGAGGAGAAGCATGAGGGGATTGGAGAGGGAAGAGAGGTGTGAGGTGAGAGAGGAGACGTAAGGGGAGAGGAGGAGAAGGATGGTGTGGGGGAGAGGAGAGGTGTGAGAGAAGAGGTGTGAGGGAGAGGAGAGGTGTGAGGGGAGAGGTGTGAGGGGAGAGGAGAGGTGTGAGAGGAGAAGCATGAGGGGAGAGGAGAGGGGTGGGAGGAGAGGAGGAGGAGAGGAAGACAAGAGAGGAGAAGCATGAGGGGAGAGGAGAGGGAGGAGAGGTGTGAGGGGAGAGGAGAGACATGAGAGGAAGGTGTGAGGGGAGATGTGAGGGGAGAGGAGAGGTGTGAGGGGAGAGGAGGAGAAGGGAGAGAAAAGACAAGAGAGGAGAAGCATGAGGGGATTGGAGAGGGAGGAGAGGTGTGAGGTGAGAGAGGAGACGTAAGGGGAGAGGAGGAGAGGGGAGGTGTGAGGGGAAAGAAGAGATGTGAGGGGAGTTGAGAGGTGTGAGGTGAGAGAGAGGTTGAGAGGAGAGTGTGAGGGGAGAGGAGAGGTGTGAGAGGAGAGGTGTGAGGAGAGAGGTGTGAGAGGAGAGGTGTGAGGGGAGGGGTGTGAGGGGAGGGGTGTGAGGGGGAGAGGAGAGGTGTGAGGAGAGGAGAGGTGTGAGGAGAGAGGAGAGGTGTGAGGAGAGAGGAGAGTGTGAGGAGAGAGAGGTGTGAGGGAGAGAGAGGAGAGGTGTGAGAGGGATGTGAGAGAGAGGTGTGAGAGAGAGGAGAGGTGTGAGAGAGAGGTGGAGAAGAGAGAGAGGTGTGAGAGGAGAGAGAAGGAGGTGTGAGAAGGAGAGGTGTGAGGGGAGGAGAGGTGTGAGGGGAGAGGAGAGGTGTGAGAGGAGAGGTGTGAGGGAGAGAGGTGTGAGGAGGAGAGGTGTGAGGGGGGAGGGGTGAGGGAGAGGAGAGGTGTGAGAGAGAGGAGAGGTGTGAGGGAGAGGAGAGGTGTGAGAAGAGAGGAGAGGTGTGAGGAGAGAGGAGAGGTGTGAGGAGAGAGGAGAGGTGTGAGGAGAGAGGAGAGGTGTGAGGAGAGGGAGAGGTGTGAGGGAGAGGAGAGGTGTGAGGAGAGAGGAGAGGTGTGAGGAGGAGGAGAGGTGTGAGGGAGAGGAGAGGTGTGAGGAAGAGGAGAGGTGTGGGTGAGAGGAGAGGTGTGAGGGAGAGGAGAGGTGTGAGAGGAGAGGTGTGAGAAGAGAGGAGGTGTGAGGGGAGAGAGGGGGAGGAGGTGTGAGGGGAGAGGAGAGGTGTGAGGGAGAGGAGAGGTGTGAGAAGAGGAGGAGAGGGAGGTGTGAGAGAGGGAGAGGTGTGAGAAGAGGGAAAGGTGTGAGGGAGAGAGGAGAGGTGTGAGAAGAGGGAGAGGTTGAGGAGAGGAGAGGTGTGAGGAGAGAGGGAGGTTGAGGAGGATGGAGAGGTGTGAGGAGAGGGGAGGGAGGAGAGAGAAGGGTGTGAGAGGATAGGAGAGGTGTGAGAAGAGAGGAGAGGTGTGAGGAGAGAGGAGAGGTGTGAGGAGAGAGGAGAGGTGAGGGGTGAGGAGAAGCGTGTGGAGGAGGGGTGAGGGGAGAGAAGTGATGATGTATTTGAATCGGAAGCAGTGACACGTGTGGAGACAAATCAGTGTGTTTCTATGACCTGAGGCTCTGGCTGCTGAAACCACAAGTTCCTATTCTAGTCAATGATGAGTCACTTTACAGCCTGGCTCAAAACAACGCTTCCACTTCAAACACTCAATTACAATCCTATGTCAGTGCTGAGTGGGAGGGAGTTTTCTTCACCAGGGTTTTTTGAGCCTATTTAATTTTTAAAGTCACTCTACATGTTGTGGCTACATGCTAAACGTAGCTAGCACTAAATATGCTGTCACTTTGCCTTGGGCATTTTAACATAACTTGAAGAAAGTTTTCACATGATCTTACCAAGAATGCATTGCTAATGTTTGGTCACAACAAGTGCAATTAGCCAAGCAGTTAGCTTAGCATTAACATGGGACTTGCCCAAAGTGAGATTAGTTAAATGAATGACATGCGTGAGAGTTGCCTGCAATTTTATTTTGAAGCTATAATATTAGATAAATTAGTCTGGTTTGCCACATGTTGTACTCCTGTCACTGCATTTAAAAGGTCAAACGTTGTTTTGATGTTAGTGCTCAAAATTTCAAACACCATCATGGGACGCTTAGAATTTACTTTGTGGCCCTCGTGGGGGTCCTGACCCCCCGAGTTGAGAACCACTACTATATGGAAAGTGCAAGTGAGGGCCACCTGCTCTGGAGCCATTGATGGTAAGTGGAGGCTTGAATGATTTAAGGGGGAGGAGCGCCCATTTGTTATAGGTTGTATGGAGGATTTTTCAAATCCAACAGCTGCTTGCTGTTTTTCAAATGATGCACCTGTGTCTCCCCTCCCAGGGCCACGCCCTTCACTGTAACTGGGCCAATGAGTTACTTAGGAACACTGAGGGTTTGCGTGACAAGTTCAAAGGCCAATAGATAACGAGGTACCTCGTTATCTATTGGTCAACGTTTTTCTGGATTTATCATGTCCACAGTTTATATATTTTTATAATAATTTTTTTGTTTAGCATAAGTACAAGGCTGTTACAAATCTATGCAACTGTTTTTGACCAAGACTGACAACAAACTATTTTGAAAATCCTCCATACAACCTTTATGTATTTGTATATACAGTAGGTCAGTGGCTGACAGAAGCGGTGAAGATGTTGAAGCAGTGCATTGTGGTATAGTAGTAGTAGTAGTAGTAGTAGTAGTATATTGAAGTATAGTGGTGCCATCTGCCTCATCACTTGTTTTCATGTTCTAATACATGTCAAAAGAGAAAGACTCTCAAGAGCATTTTCAAAAGACAAAGCAAAGCATTAAATGTGTCCTTAAAAGTCTGATTCATTCTTGTGCTGCCCTTTCTCCCTCCCACCACTAGATGTCCCTCCCTGCACTCACTCACCTGAGACTGAGCCCGAAACATCAACAGCAGGTCCATCCTCTCCTCCGGCGTCAGATTGAACCTGTCACATGGAACGTTCGCCAGCTCCTGTCTGCATTTCACCGTCCTATTCACGCAAAGCAGGTCCACCACTATGTTGTTGTTCAGCCCGCTCACCGCGCACTCGTAAAACGTGGCGTTCAGGCAGCGCCACGGACAGCCACATGATCGGAGCAACGCACGAGCTGAAAACAATACCCAGGAAACTCTGACGCACTTGCAGCGGGACCACTCTGGCCACTTCCATCCTTGTTCCTGCAGCATCCAGTGAACAATCTCCACAACCTGATGTTCATGAACAAACTCAGGACAAAAAGAACTGCAGCAGGAGCGAGCAGAAACAACATCCCGTAGATGAAATTCTGTTCCCGGTTGCAGGGACATTCGAAAGCCACCATGGAGAACAGCCTTTCTCCTCCGATGGTCAGGAGTGCCATGAAGCCGTATCCGATGGTAGTTGTTTGTTTGGTGAAATGGCCCACGACCGTGTGCAAAGTTTCCACGAGATGCAACTTCATTTTCTACTCGCACTTTGAGCACAGCCAGAGGAAAAAGCACAGGAGAGAAGAAGAAAAGAGACTGAGAGCAAAGCAAAATAAAGGCCTGGCTTCACCCCAGTAGGTCATGCCGCCTACTTTGCTCTGCCTCTCAATGACATTCAAGAAACATGCAAGAACATGCATGAGCTTGCATTGGTATACCTGCATGATTCAGTCATAAAATGCAATCTGAGCTTGATCTGTGTGTCAAATCTATTCTTTTTTGGCTCTACTTCAAGTTTTTCATGTGTGTTCTACCCAACCAACTGCAGTCATTGCTCAAAGCTCATGACCATAGGTGAGGTGAGGGTCGTGACGCAGTTTGACCAGTAAATCAAGAGTTTTGACTTTTAACTTCACTTTTTATTCAAAACAAACATTTTAAAACAGGCCAATACCTTGCCTGGAAAGTCCAGAATGATATATCTGTATTTTTACACAGAGAAATATCAGTCTGGTCGCCACACCCTCCAAGGGCGTTTCCCTCGAAATCCAGATCGTACCATGCAATGAAAATCGTTTATTTCAGTCACATGGTTTTTGCTAACAACGTCCCTGCTGTGCGCAGCGCGCATGGATCTAGGCAGCGCAGCGGAAGGTTGGATAAACAACATGGCGCACCGGAAAACCGAGTTTGTTCCATTCATCGGTAAATGCCGTTTTAAATGACCAAAAAGACATTGCGTCAGTTGTCGTGTTCAAGATGGTCAAGGCAGATGACAGCAAGAGAAATCCCAATAGCTTACGGCACTAGAAGCCTTTATGCTCTTCTCTGATTGGTTCCCTCCGCTGTCTATTAGGTGAGCTTTGCTCCACCCTAGAAACCCAGTTGACTCAGGGGCGACAAGACTCATCCGCTGGTACAGCGGTGAGGCTGGATTCTCCAGGCAAGCCAATACCTCCAGTCAACTATGTCAGAAGCTCTACTCGCACAGTCCAATAACAGAACATCGCTCGAGTTATAAGATCAGGGTCTTTGAAGTCTCCCAGTAGAACAATGAAGTCCCCGGTTGGTGCACTGTCCAGTTCTCCTCCCAGTGACTCCAAGAAGCCATCAATGTTCTGTTTGTTCACTCATCTAACACACTCTATTTAAACTATAGCTACCAAAATACGTTTGCTTTTATTGAGTGTTTGTTTGTATTGTATATATGTGGTTATACAATACGAGTACAATACAAGTAATCTTTACCTTTATATTTTATTGTTTTAATGTATTTCATGTCAAACCGTTGCCTCTTAACATGTAAAATGTGCTGCAAATAACGTTTTTCACATTACAATAATTACAACTCTACCTTTCTTTTAAATCTGCACTCATCCCAAGTAGGTTTAGGGTAAGCCTCATCCCAAGTAAGGCAAATGGTCGCGTACCCCTTGGGGTCCACGTACCCCTGGTTGGGAAACACTGTTGTATATCATCATGGTTTCAAGCTAACCTATCAGCTCTAAAGCCTCTTAGATCCTTGCACAATCAGGCCCTGAGATTTCTGATGACAAGCCAAGCATTACCAAGGCTGTTCTGAAAAAATTCAAAATGCTAAGCTTCAACAGATCTGTGTCTAGAGGTAATATTTCTAAAAGGAAAAAAAAAAAGTCTGCCTTCTTCAATCAGCCTTTTCTTAAAAAGTCTTCAAGGAATGGACTGGACTGTCAGACAATCTCAAGAATATGACTGATTTCTGTAGTTTCTCACAGGACGTCAAAAAATGGATTCTTAAGCTCCGAACTTGCTCACACTAACAATACCAGACGAGTATTTTACCATCAGACATAATCCTCGTAGGTAACATCTGACAGCTATTGTTTTATACTTTAAACACTATTGTACTTTTTCTTTTGTTGCAGATTGGAATTCTGGACCAAAATTGTTTCAGTTCAGCCTTTTTCTTGGAATGTCTGGTGTAAGTGGTGACATCAGCCTCTGCCTCATCATTGATCTATTCTCCTTGCAGCATCAGTTACTCCTGTATGTTCACTACCTCATGATTAAAGCCGTAATTCCAACTTTCACAAAATTAATACTCTTTTAATTTCACACAGTTAGAGCAGAAACAGAGGAAAAAAAGCAGGAGAGAAGGACAGAGAGAGAGAGAGAAGCAAAGTAAAGTAAGACAGGATTCACTGAGCTCTGCCCCCAAACAGAAACGCACAAAAATGTAACGCTGAGTTTGAACTTGTCGCTGTGTTATCCATTTGGGTCTTTTGAGGTCAGGCCAAAGCACCTTAACTGAACTGAGATCAGGACTGTGGCTTGGCTGCTCCAGAAGATGTATTTTCTTCATTTAAAGCCATTCTGTTGCTTCTGTGTTTGGGTCGTTGTCATGTTGCTTCACTTGTCCTCTGCTGAGTTTCAGTTTGCAGACTTAAATTCCACTAACTTAGACTGCTTGAAAGACATTTTGAAGTTGTTTTCTGTGCTTTTCTCTTAAACAGGAATTCAAACACAAGAAAAATGTAACACTGACTTTGAACTAGTCTGTTGTTTACTAGTATTAGTATTCAGGATTCTGTGCAAACCAAGCTCCACAATTAGACTAAATGACAGTTGCTCCCCTCACATGTTGGACATGCAGCAGGTTCATCTACACTTAGGGGGTCTGGGGGTCATTCTTATGAAACTTTTGAAATCAAATCATGTACTTTCATGTATTTGAGGCTATTTTGAATGATTAAGTTGTATTTTCAGCTTCACAGCCAGTAAACGTAAAACTAGGGTGACCAGACGTCCTCATTTTCCCGGACATGTCCTCCTTTTGAGACCGTCCGGGAGGACGGTCTCTCTCCCTCCCCCTTCTCCTTTTCCCCCGCGCACGTAACGAGTGTTGAAGCGTGAAGTGCGCGCTTTCTCTCGCTCGTCTTTCTCCCTCCCATCCTCCACGGCGCGCAGCAAACGCACCTTCCCTTCTCACGCCGTAGAGTTGGCGACTTCAAACAATACTTTAGCCGCAGTTCGCTCTGACGCAGCTGTCAGTCATCTGCCGAGCGCACATGTTCAGTGCGGCCCTGAGTCTTGACCCGGACCCGGCCCACGCCTGGGCCTGGCTGGGTCCGGGCTCGGGTCCAGAATCCAAGCTCTTGAAACGAGCTACATTTACAGAAGATTTGTTGAAAAAATATCCCAGTTTCTGTCCAGAGGCAGAATGTCTGGTGTGCAAAGTAACTCAAGTTTAGCATAATTAAACAAACTGCATTGATGTTTTATTAACAGAATCAAAACAACTTTGTCAATGAAACTGTGGCACAGAAGAGTTTTTATGAACATTATATGTTTGTTTTTTATAGAAAAGCTGTTCCTTTAGCTAAATCTTTGAAGGCTTTAAACATATTTATCCTCATTCAGAGGATAACATGGTTTTACTTTCCATTTCTACTGAACTGTGTCATTGACTTTTCATCCCCAGAAAGTTACAGAGTACACCTTTAACATCATTTAATTAAATTATTAAATGTTAAACATAACAGCTCAATAAGTTGTATTTTTACAGAGTGAAATATATGTTTAAAATCCGTGGTTATTCTATGTGTCCTCCTTTTTGATCATCCCAATCTGGTCACCCTACGTAAAACTATTGTTTATTGCGTCATCGTGAAGCACTGAAGCGAATTTTGACCTAAATCGCTACGAATTTGCCAGTGAACACTTTAAACAAGGTAAGTCAATGCTAATGAAAAAAAATATGACATTTGGAAAAAACAATTCAATGAATCTCTTCCACAGCCTGCATTATGCGTGGCTAACACTAGCCTCACAGCTAAGTGACTGAAACAGGAGCTGACAGCCTCGTGCCTATAAATAAAACTTGAACATTAAAAATGAGAATGAAATCAAGCTACAAAATAAATGGTTGGTTGGCTTACCTGCCCAAGGCACCTTAAAGGTAAACCACCACACCAACATGCCACATATAGCTTGGATGTCTTCCTCGTTTTGCGCTGGCAGTACGGCGTCGTCTGCATATCACAGATGTTGACTCTCATGTAAATATGATTTCAGTGGACTGTTTAAGGAGGCTTGGGGACAGAACACATTCCTGCCGAACACCCTGTGATTTCAGTTTAATCTGAGATGTCTCTCAGAAATGTTTACCCATTGAAATGATTAAACCAATATTTGGGATATTCTTTATGGACTTAAAGCAGGACACAAATGTTTGGGGGAGAAACAGGTTCACTCAGAATAAAAACCCACATTTGAATCCAGCAAAATCCAACATTCAAATAGAATAAGAATAAGAAATTACACAGTTATTCTGCTGGTGACTTTCTTACCTGCAGATACAAGGTTGTGGGTTTCTTATGTGAAGCTGGAGCCTAAAGATTTATTTTGAAAATTCAACACCACTAAAATAATGTAGGTTAATTGAAAGAATAATTTATCTTAAGCACGATTTGTTACCTCAATAAACAAAGAGGTTTATCACAGTCACCACCGGCTCTTTTAAGACAACCATGATGCCAGTGTGAAGCTTGCTGAAAATGAGTTTGACACTTCTGCACTAAAAGTTTCACACTCACACATTTTCAAACTGTTGTTTTCGACTCGTGATTTCAGTCAACAAAGACTGACTTTAACCCAGATTCATCTGTGTGAAGTATTATTGGTCTGGAATATTCATAACGGACATATAAATCTGAAAACTTGGACATGGACTCACTATTAAGACAGAGGAGACTTGGCAACTCATGACTTTAGAGGTCAGTACAGGAGATGAGCAGCAGGCGGCGCTGTTGGAGCAAAGATGTGAAAGTGAAAGTGGAGCAGAGCAGGTTTCCATGGCAACTCCTCGACTGAAACAAAGATGGAGACTGACAGTTTTTTGTTTTTTGAGCAAACATGTCCAAAAAGAGCTGTTTCTAAACCTAAACGTGTGAACAAATATGTATTAAAAAAAAAGAATAGTTTGACTTTATTTGGCTGCGTTTCTCTGATTTGAAGACATTTAGTAAACTATGAGTTGTTAGCCTAATTTTTACAACAGTTACCTAGCAACCAACCAACAAGAGGCAAATCCACATAAATGAGAAAATTATATTAAACCTATTAGAATTGAACTTATATTATTTTTTATCACAAGCTGAAGGTTTAAAACTATATTTACTGATCCCCCTTCTCTCTCTCCTCTTTTTTTCACTCTCTCCTTCTCCTCTTTTTTCTCTTTCCCCCTCTTTCCTTCTCTTCTCTCCTTTTATCCCTCTCTCTTTCTTTCTTTCACTCTCTCTCTCCTTCTCCTCTCTCTCTCTTTCACTCTCTCTCCCTCTCCTCTCTCTTTTTCTCTCTCCACCTCTCTCTCTCCTCTTACTCTCTCGCTCTATCCTCATTCTCTCTCTCACTCCTCTCTCTCTTTTTCCCCAGCTCTCCTTCTCTTCTCTCCTCTTATTCCTCTCTCTATTTCACTCTCTCGCTCTATCTTCTATTCTCGCTCTATCCTCATTCTCTCTCTCCTCTCTCACTCTCCTCTACTCTCTCCCTCGCTCTTTCTTTCTCTCTTCCCCCTTCCCTCTCCTCTCTCTTTTTTCTCTCTCCACCTCGCTCTCTCTCCTCTTACTCTCTCACTCTATCCTCATTCTCTCTCTCACGGTCTCTCTCTTCCCCCTCTCTCTCTCTTTTTTTTCTCTCTCCACCTCTCACTCTCTCTCTCCTCTACTCTCTCGCTCTATCCTCATTCTCTCTCACTCCTCTCTCTCTTTTCCTCCCTCTCTCCTTCTCTACTTTCCTCTCTCTCCTCTTATCCGTCTCTTTCTTTCCATCTTTCTCTCCCTTAGTCTTCTTTCTCTCTCTCTGTTTCCCCCTCTCTCTCCTTCTCCTCTCTCTCCTCTGTTTCTCTCACTCTCTCTCTCCTCTTACTCTCTCTCTCCTCTTACTCTCTCTCTCCTCTTACTCTCTCTCTCTCTCTCACTAATCCCACTCTCTACTCTCCCTCCTCTCTCTCCCTCCCCTCTCTCTCTCCTCCCTCTCTCTCTCCTTTCTCTCTCCTCTCCTCTCCTCTCTCTCCTCCCTCTCTCTCTCCTCCCTCTCTCTCTTCTCTCCTCTCTCTCTCCTCTCTCTCTCCTCCCTCTCTCTCTTCTCTCCTCTCTCTCTCCTCTCTCTCTCCTCCCTCTCTCTCCTCTCCTTTCTCTCTCCTCTCTCTCTCCTCCCTCTCTCTCTCCTCTCCTTTCTCTCTCCTCCCTCTCTCTTTCACACACATTTCCAAAACATCTCCACTTCTCTCTCACACTCTCAGAATCCACAGCGCTCCCTGCTTCTGTCTACTTCCTGTCCACACCTTTTCACCTTTTGACCTCAGATGAAAGATTTCCATTTTCCTTTGACCTTTTGACTCGAGCCATGTCGCCGGAGACTTGGAGCAAACAGAAGAAATGAGAAAGCTTAAAGGATTTATGTATTTGAAGAAAGAAAAGTGGATTGAACCAGAACTGAGCTGTGTCTGAAGTCACGGTAAGAAAACAACTAAAACAGGACTAAACCAGGACTAAACCAGGACTAAACCAGGACTAAAAACAAACAGGACTAAAGCACAGGACTAAACAGGACTAAAACAGGAATAAAACAGGACTAAAACAGGGAATAAACAGGACTAAAACAGGACTGAACCAGGACTAAAACAGGACTAAATAAAGTGGACTAAAACAGGACTAAACAGGACTAAACAGGACTAAAACAGGACTAAAACAGGACTAAAAGGACCAGGACTAAACAGGACTAAACAGGACTAAAGCAGGACTAAAACAGGACTAGCAGGACTAAACACAGGACTAAAACAGGACTACTAAACAGGACTAAAACAGGACTAAAGCAGGACTAAAACAGGACTAAAAGCAGGACTAAAGCAGGAAAACAGGACTAAAACAGGACTAAAACAGGACTACTAAACAGGACTACTAAACAGGACTAAAGCAGGACTAAAGCAGGACTAAACCAGGACTAAAGCAGGACTAAACAGGACTAAACAGGACTAAAACAGCAGGACTAAAGCAGGACTAAACAGGACTAAAGCAGGACTAAAGCAGGACTAAACCAGGACTAAACCAGGACTAAACCAGGACTAAAACAGGACTAAAACAGGACTAAACAGGACTAAAACAGGACTAAAACAGGACTAAAGCAGGACTAAAGCAGGACTCAGGACCAGGACTAAAGCAGGACTAAAACAGGACTAAACAGGAAACCAGGACTAAAGCAGGACTAAAGCAGGACTAAAACAGGACTAAACCAGGACTAAACCAGGACTAAAACAGGACTAAAGCAGGACTAAACCAGGACTAAAAGGACTAAAGCAGGACTAAAGCAGGACTAAACAGGACTAAACAGGACTAAAACAGGACTAAACAGGACTAAAACAGGACTAAAGCAGGACTAAAACAGGACTAAAGCAGGACTAAAACAGGACTAAAACAGGACTACTAAACAGGGACTAAAGCAGGACTAAAGCAGGACTAAAACAGGACTAAAACAGGACTAAAACAGGACTAAAGCAGGACTAAAGGACTAAACAGGACTAAACAGGACTAAACAGGACTAAACAGGACTAAAAAGGACTAAAGGCAGGACTAAAGCAGGACTAAAGCAGGACTAAAACAGGACTAAAACAGGACTAAAGCAGGACTAAAACAGGACTAAAAGGACTAAAGCAGGACTAAAGCAGGACTAAAGCAGGACTAAACAGGACTAAAACAGGACTAAAACAGGACTAAAACAGGACTAAAACAGGACTAAAGCAGGACTAAACAGGACTAAAACAGGACTAAAACAGGACTAAAAGCAGGACTGGACTAAAGCAGGACTAAAACAGGACTAAAGCAGGACTAAAGGCAGGACTAAAACAGGACTAAAACAGGACTAAAGCAGGACTAAACAGGACTAAACAGGACTAAAAGCAGGACTAAACAGGACTACTAAAGCAGGACTAAACAGGACTAAAGCAGGACTAAAACAGGACTAAACCAGGACTAAAACAGGACTAAAGCAGGACTAAAAGCTAAAAACAGGACTAAAGCAGGACTAAGCAGGACTAAACAGGACTAAAACAGGACTAAACAGGACTAAAGCAGGACTAACAGGACTAAAACAGGACTAAAGCAGGACTAAAGCAGGACTAAACAGGACTAACAGGATAAACCAGGACTAAAGCTAAAACAGGACTAAACAGGAGGAAAACAGGACTAAACAGGACTAAACAGG
>CM076395.1:7228388-7252723 GCA_038363315.1 Mugilogobius chulae | reverse complement strand
CACCGCGGGTGATAAACACTGTTTCTCCGCGGTGTCATGGAATCCACACCGGCCGGAGGACAGAGCTGCCCAGGCTCACAGCTCCTCCCCCGGGCCCGGCTCTCTGAGGCTGGAGAGCGGGACAGGATCTGTCAGAAGCCACAGAGCTCCAGTCACACGCTGTCACGCACAGAAGAGATGTATGAAGCCAAATGAAAGTGAAACAGTTCGTGTTTATTTTACACAAAAGTCCTCTTGCAAAAAAGTTCATTTCAATAACTTGCCCAACTGTGTTGCTGGACTGAGATTGGTCTAAAAAGATAAATTATCATAGTTTAAAGGTCAAAGCTGTCTGCATAATAAAAGAACCAATAATAACAACCTAATAAATAAAAAAACAACAACATTTTAATAGTAACTACTTACAACTTACAAATTAATATAGCCTGTTTATAAAAAACAATACACAACAATATACAATATAATAAAATAACCTAGTAGTCTATAATAGGCTATAGTAAAACTTGATAAATGAATAGGCAACTACAGTATATTCTATTATGCTATATGTTGTTATATTAATAATATTGCTAATACAAATATGTTGTATTATTTATTATAATGCACTATAGCCTATAACCATATTTTATTATATTATTATGATGATCATAATTTCATTATACCATCACACGTCTGTGAGCTTGTTCTAAAAAAAAAATAAATACATACAAGGGCTGTCCCATTTCGTAGGGCTGTCCTACCCCTTAGCCCTTGTTTTTAAGGTGTAGGGGAAGGGGTAGGGGTAGGGCTAAGGGAAGGTGTAGGGGTACAAAAGAGAATTGGGATTGGGGGAAAAGCAGGACTAAAACATGACTAAAACAGGACTAAAACAGGACTAAAGCAGGACTAAAGCAGGACTAAAACAGGACTAAAACAGGACTAAAGCAGGACTAAAACAGGACTAAAGCAGGACTAAAAAAAAACAGGACTAAAAACAGGACTAAAACAGGACTAAAACAGGACTAAAACAGGACTAAAACAGGACTAAAACAGGACTAAAACAGGACTAAACAGGACTAAAACAGGACTAAAACAGGACTAAAACAGGACTAAAACAGGACTAAAACAGGACTAAAACAGGATAAAACAGGACTAAACAGGACTAAAAAAACAGGACTAAAACAGGAACTAAAACAAAGACTAAAGCAGGACTAAAACAGGACTAAAACAGGACTAAAACAGGACTAAACCAGGACTGAAACAGGACTAAAGCAGGACTAAAGCAGGACTAAAACATGACTAAAACAGACTAAAACAGGACTAAAGCAGGACTAAAACAGGACTAAAACAGGACTAAAACAGGACTAAACCAGGACTGAAACAGGACTAAAGCAGGACTAAACCAGGACTGAAACAGGACTAAGTTTCTCTGGGGATTTGTTCACATAAATGTTTGAAACGCTGCTCTTTCGTTGATTAAATAATCCATAATCTGTGTTTCCGCTCAGATGAGTTCGGTCGCTTCATTATTAAAAGCAAAAGGATAAAATCTGTTAAATCAAGCTGAATTAAATCTCTTTTTCTTTGGCAAAAGTGACAAAACAAACAGTAGTTTCACCTGATTTGAAGAGTTACTTTTAACAGAATAAAAAGAAAAAGTTCTGTTGAATTAAATATATAAAATGTTTGCAAAATGGTTTTACAATTAAACAAAATTGTAAGTAGGATTTTTCTAAATGTATAAAACAAATGTACAGTATTATTATATCAGTAAGATGAAAAGTTATAACTGCACATTCTGATGAACTGTTCATCAGAAACAGGCTGGTGGTATGTCTGGTCAAACAGAAAACTTCTACTGTTTATGATTTAAAAATGTAGCGAGAGCAAAAGAAACAGGAGCAGATGAAAAATTCACATTTTCTAAAGTGGGACAAGTCCTCAGGCGCCAGTTGTGCCGAGGAAAACCAGGACTAGACCAGGACTAAACCAAGACTGAAGCAGGACTAAACCAAGACTGAAGTAGGACTAACACTGACATCAACACAGTTGCAGAAATCTAAATATCTTTCTTATATCTGGATATAATAGATAATGTCTGACCATGTTTGACCTGTAAAGTTTCAGTGGGCGACTAAAAGATGAATTGGTCAATCAGGGACATGCATCATCATCTCGTACAAGGGACTGAAATAAAGCCAGATTTCTGCAGAATCTACAAGTGATGCATTTATGGAAGCGTTTTCTTCTATATCAGACAAGAATCGGTAAGAGATGGTTTATTACCTGACTAGTTTCGACGGTCACCGTCTTCGTCAGAGGCGTTGCACGTTGCCATGGTGACGTGTCTTATCAGCTGCTGTTCCCAGGCGTGGCCAGCCCAGCGAACCCGTAAGGTCTACCGGGCTGGCCACGCCCCCCGCCGCTCTGTGGTCGCTGGCAGTCAAGACGTTTCACATTTAGAGTTATTCATTCACTCCAGACTGACTGAAGCTGAACTACATGATGTCTACACGAGCGACACAGTGTCTCAGTGGTTAGCGCTTTAGCCTCATAGCAAGAAGGTCCAGGGTTCAATTCCCAGTTGACCCGGGGCCTGGGGGAGTTTTCATGTTCTACCTGTGTCTGTGTAGGTACAGATGCTCCGGTTTCCCCTACCTCTAAAAACATGTCCAATGTGCCTCCCCTCTCCCCTCCCCAGGACTACAGATGTAAATTAGCTGTGAGCTAGAATCAGGTGCAAGCATGTCCGCCTTTGTGCTTAATGCAAAAATTGTACATTGTCCTTAATAGACATTCCTTTCCTTTCCTGGTTATATACAGGGTTAGGGGGCACCATCAGCCGCTCTGTCCACCGCCAACCATTCACTCTCACACTATATATGTAGGTGAAGTGAACAATAGCTCCTGAGGTTTAGTCTCCCATCCAAGTCCTGTCCAAGCTTTGACAAACTGTGAAAAGCTTTACTGAAGTGTTGGCTCTGGACCACAGGCAACATATCAATGAACATTTGCATGTAAATATGTAAAGATTATAGCCAACAAGGCCTAATTCAGTCCCTCGGCAGGTTGATGTCAAGAACATCTAGGACAGAAAAAAAGACAGCAACTGTCACACAAGGCCTCACACATTCACTGCACAGACAGATAAAAGAACAGTTCATTAGAAGTTAAAAATATTCAGATGTTGTGTCCTGTCTCCTCCTGCAGGTGAACATGGGTATGGTGCAACATCTGGTGGACAGTCCTTCTCCTCCTCTGTCCCTGGACTCCACAGTGTTCAGTGAGTTTGCATCAGTTCAGTGTCAGGACCCGAACACGAGGGGCTGTGGCTTCTCTCAGGACCGGGACACGAGGGGCTGTGGCTTCTCTCAGGACCGGGCCACGAGGGGCTGTGGCTTCACTCAGGACCGGGACACGAGGGGCTGTGGCTTCACTCAGGACCGGGACACGAGGGGCTGTGGCTTCACTCAGGACCGGGACACGAGGGGCTGTGATTTCGCTCAGGATGTGTTCCAGGTGAACGTGGGAGGCTCTCGCTTCTCTCTTTCAGCCCAGATGTTGGCCTCGTTCCCGGACACACGCCTGGGCAGACTGGTCTTCTGTCCCGACGCTGCTCTGGAGCTCTGCGACGACTTCAGGGAAAACGAGTTCTTCTTCGACCGGAACTCACAAACCTTTCAGTGAGCACAACTTTACTCTTTGGTCCCACAACACTGTGCTAGGTTTAGTCATACTTGAATAATACACTCAAGGAAAAAGAAACGCAAAAATTCCTTAGAAAACAAGTCCATTTGTAAAAATGTGTTACATCCTGATTTGAGTCCATAGAGTGCTGAAGACAGACTTGACTGATTGTGAGAACCATAAAGAGTGCATTACAGGGTCGTTTATTCACAAACTCAGAGTTGACTTTTACTGCTGGTTAACTGTGCTCAAGTCTTCTCTATAAAAGGCACCAGAATGAAGCCAAAAACACACGATTGTCTCAACCAGAGAGGGATGGAGCTATGGACGCTGTTGTCTCGCGTCTCCAGGGTGTTTGGAGTCACTGCTCTACCATTGGTCGTCTTGTTCCTCTAACGACCGCCCTCGTACTGGTGACCCCCGTGTAACGACCGCTGTACAAGACCAACCGCCCCCCGCACATCTCCGTGACCACCAGGTCCTCAGTCCAGACCATTGGGACACACCACAGGCCAGTGTCCCCAGAACCATCCGTAATCTCCTCCACGCTGATGCTATTCCACCATATGGGCCATATGTTGGATCAGTGCTTAGAGCTCGGGTCGAATGGTGCACTCACATCGTTGTTGGTCCCAATGGTCCCATTGAAAATGTCTGGGATCTGCTCAGTGTGCGTGTCCTCTTACGTGAACATCCTCCTGAAACTCAGCAACAGCTGAAGAATGGATCAACTCAGACACTACTGCTGATCCATGAGGCTGAATAACCTCTGTCCAGGGCCAACGGGGGTCAGTGAACTATTGACAGTCTGATGAAACTTTGTCACTTTGGTTTGGGGGTTGCTCTATTGTTTGGTTGTGTTATTGGAGTCCAAAATGTGTAAAAGCCACAAGAGTTGGCCTGAGGATTAGAAAATGTAGGGTTCATATGAAACAGGCGGATCAATGCGTTTATTTTTTCTTTGAGTGTATGTTGTACATCAAAAATCTCCCTTTGTTTTGTCTTTTGTCTGAACTGAACAAACAGCAGATAAACATTAACATATCTCTGTTCTTGTCTCTGTTCTTTGAGGTACGTCCTAAACTTCTACCGCACGGGCCACCTGCACGTGAGCGAGGACCTGTGCGAGCTGTGCTTCCTGCAGGAGATCGAGTACTGGGGCCTGGACGAGCTGTGGATCGAGAGCTGCTGCAGAGAACGCTACTACAGACGCAAAGAGTTCAGGGACTGCGCGGACCTGGGCCACGACCTGAGGGACCTGCACAGTTCGGAGCAGGAGCAGGAGGACTTCGAGGGCGTGGCCTTCTCCCAGCTCAGGAGCCGGCTGTGGAACATTCTGGAG
The DNA here is from genome assembly GCA_038363315.1 of Mugilogobius chulae. NCBI lineage: Eukaryota > Metazoa > Chordata > Actinopteri > Gobiiformes > Gobiidae > Mugilogobius > Mugilogobius chulae. The sequence goes on along the minus strand of CM076395.1, from coordinate 7,247,715 downwards.
AAACCCGACTCTTCCAGGACGGCCAGGACCTTCGGGACGCTCTCCATGTCGTTTGTGGTGCTGTCGGTGGTCAACATGGTGCTGATGTCGCTGGATCTGGGAGAGGTGAGACTCTTTAAAAGAACGTTCATGTTTACAAGGTTATTATCAAAATTCACAAGTTACTTTCCAAAATAAGAAGCCCAAAGTCGCTGTAAAGAAGCAGAATCTGGACCTGACAAACTTGATCCATCGTGTTCCATCTTAAACAAGGTTGGATGCCACAGTTCGCCAGTCGTCTTCTGTTCTGATCTTTGCTGCTGTTCTTCCTTCAAAATAGAATCTTTGCAAAGCTATTGTAATGAATAATGTGGCCAAAAAAGCTCACTTTTCATTTCTGGATATTCTCAAACAGACCTTCAGATTCAGATCGTCTTCTGACTTCCTTTGTCCATCCATGTGACCATAAGCATCTTTCTTTAGCTCCACATCCCAAATTGTTTTGAAATAGTCCGTGTTTCTGATCTATACATAATGTTGACTAAACAAAGCAGTGCAGCATTCTTATCCTGGTCTTTAAACCAATCAGAGGCTTTACAAGAACTGTAAACATTTTAGAGAATGCTGTTTTAGCAATACATATCTTTCTCTTTATCTCTTCATCACGTTTGCCATCTGCAGTGAGTTTATAGCCTCTATAGATAAAACTTTTTCTGCTTCATCTATCTTCATGTTGATGTCACAGTTTTGGAATGCAAGAGAACAGATTCGGAGCCCGGTTAGGTTGCAAAAGTTGCAAAACTAATTTATTTATACAAAAGTTCTAAAAATGTATGAAGAAAAAATATAGTATGTTATGAAAGTTTTCAAAGTCAGTCTTTTTCCCTTTTCTATGAAATTCCATGACACGACAGTGGAGTTAGTGGGATTTGTGTGCGCACTCCAGAGTCTTTGGCTCCACCTGCGGCCAGTCTCTCTAGGGAAAAAGCAGAAACGAACAGGGAATCGGCAACGGCAGGTTAACCAAAAAGACACACACACAGGTAGTCAGTCAGGGGCCGTCCCTTTACTTAGCTGGTGCGTGCCGTCTCTGGACGCCCGTCCAGTTTCCTTTAACCCGGGATCGACCCTCCCGCCGCCGTCTCCAACCGTCCTCCCTCGGTTCTCTGCCGTAGTCTAGCTCTGGTCTGCAGCCGGCTCCCCGTTCCTTAGGTATTCTAGATGGAGCATTCCATTAGCAGAGGAGTGATTAGCAAAACTGTCTTTCTTTCTTTAGAGTAAATTCAGTCCAGTTCAATGTTTCAAAGTAAACAAATATCACAGAAAAAATCCTGCAAATAATAATTTCTTAATCATGTAACAACGACCAACATTTCACCCATTTAAATCAAGATAAACAGTTCTACTGGAACTCATCCCTCCTGACATTGACTCTTAATTGTTTGTCATTTCTACTGAAACCATAAGAAAAAACATCTTATTTCATTATTTCCTATATTTCTGAGAAACGAGGTGTCTTTATAAACCTTTCTTCTCTTGCAGACAGAGTTTGGAGGGGAGCTGTGTCTTTATAAACTGTCCTTCTCTTGCAGACAGAGTTCGGAGGAGAGCTGGATGTCTTTATAAACCTTTCTTCTCTTGCAGACAGAGTTCGGAGGAGAGCTGGATGTCTTTATAAATCTTTCTTCTCTTGCAGACAGAGTTCGGAGGAGAGCTGGATGTCTTTATAAACCTTTCTTCTCTTGCAGACAGAGTTTGAAGGGGAGCTGTGTCTTTATAAACCTTTCTTCTCTTGCAGACAGAGTTCGGAAGAGAGCTGGATGTCTTTATAAACCTTTCTTCTGTTGCAGACGGAGTTTGGTGGAGAGCTGGGCGTCTCTTCGCTCTTGGACATCCTGGAGTATATCTGCGTGGCCTGGTTCACTCTGGAGCTGGTGGTCCGGTTCCTCTGCGTCCGGGACAAGTGTCGTTTCAGCCGCAGCGTCCAGAACGTGATCGACCTGCTGGCTGTTCTTCCCTTTTACGTGACGTCGGCCGTGGAGCAGCTTCACGGAGCCACGTCTGAGCTGGAGAACATGGGACGAGTGGTGCAGGTCCTGAGGCTGCTGAGGTCTCTGCGGATGCTCAAGCTGGGACGACACCTCACAGGTAAGACACGCTAAAGATAGGACAACACCTCACGGGTAAGACGCGCTAAAGATAAAGATAAGACGACATCTCACAGGTAAAACATACTAAAGATAAAACAACACCTCACAGGTAAGACACGCTAAAGATAAAGATAAAACGACACCTCACGGGTAAGACACGCTAAAGATAAAGATAAAACGACACCTCACGGGTAAGACACGCTAAAGATAAGACGACACCTCACGGGTAAGACACGCTAAAGATAAGACGACACCTCACAGGTAAGACACACTAAAGATAAGACGACACCTCACAGGTAAGACACACTAAAGATAAGACGACACCTCACAGGTAAGACACGCTAAAGATAAAGATAAGATGACACCTCACAGGTAAGACACGCTAAAGATAAAGATAAGACGACACCTCACAGGTAAGACACGCTAAAGATAAAGATAAAACGACACCTCACGGGTAAGACACGCTAAAGATAAGACGACACCTCACGGGTAAGACACGCTAAAGATAAGACGACACCTCACGGGTAAGACACACTAAAGATAAAGATAAAACAACACCTCACGGGTAAGACACGCTAAAGATAAGACGACACCTCACAGGTAAGACACACTAAAGATAAAGATAAGACGACATCTCACAGGTAAGACACGCTAAAGATAAAGATAAGACGACACCTCACAGGTAAGACACACTAAGATAAAGATAAAACAACACCTCACAGGTAAGACACGCTAAAGACAAAGATAAGACGACACCTCACGGGTAAGACACACTAAAGATAAAGATAAGACGACACCTCACAGGTAAAGCTGGGCTTACACTGTGCGAATTTTGAAACGATTTTGCCACGAATTTTTGTCGCACGACAGGTTCAAGATCGTAGCAAAATTCGGCTCCTCCGTACGAATCATTCGTGCAGTGTCTGTGGGGCTACGAGCTGCGATAACCTGCTTACGATAAACGCACGACAGCTGATCGTAGCATCGCAGCAACATCAAACATGTTTGATAGTTGTCGTGTGTCGCAGGGTCCAGGCGCTGCTGAAGCAGGGAAAACAGCGTGTTTGCTAGCACAGAGGTGTACAAAGATAACAAGCACACCTGTCCTGACCAAACCTCCGGGGCCAACTTCACGGAGGTTCTGAACAAATCCCCACGCACACAAAGACATAAGTGCACACACTTCAAACAAGCAGGGCTAACAGTTGTGTTATGTTTTTGGTGTTCAAACACGCTGTATTCAGAATAAGAAGATCGCAATGCGCTTCAACCGTGTCCATTTAGCGCACAGCCTAAATATGAAGCTGACACTGCAGCATCCAGACAACTTAGCCCACTGTGCACAATCAACATTAGCAACTATTGACAACACAGCCACTTTCACAAAGAATATAGCGTCTCGATGTACATGAAACCACAATCCTAACACCATGCCATGCGCTGCCACCAGCACAACTCTCAACAAGACGCGCCAGATTTCCCCCACATAGCCTACATCAAGCAACACACGCAACACGGGCACATACAGCAGTCAGACACTCGTAAATCAGATTTATCCATCACAGCTCTTACCTTTCTTATTCAAAGACTGAAGTAAAGCACCGCCTTCATGTGCGCTGTCCTTTGTTTCGTTTCCAAAAAAGTTTATTTAGTTCAAAACACAGCTGAAACTGAAAGTCCATCAGGCCAGCGAGGTCCGAGGTTTAGTGTATCAAACCACAAAGATACACTTCGGCTTCACGCTCCCATCCAGTACAAAATATTAAAATAACTCGTCGCATCTTCTGTTGACGGTACAACTTCATTTTGCTGCTGGACAAACCTGTGGCTGAGTGACGTACGCTAGCATACATGACGTGATCAGGGGGGAAAAAGCTCTGAATGAGAGTGGCTGGTGACGGCTGTATCCCAGCGCTGCTGCGCACACATTTCCCGGGCTCAGATCCCTCGCACAGTCTGAGCAGGTTGAACGTATGCGTTTATCGCTCCGCACAGTGTGCGCACCTCTGTCGGGAGGTCGCGCTCTTCTCGCACAGTGTGAGTTTGGAGATAATTTTGTACGTATTAAAATCGTGCAAAATCGCACAGTGTATGCCCAGCTTAAGACACGCTAAAGATAAAGATAAGACGACACCTCACAGGTAAGACACACTAAAGATAAGGCTAAGACGACACCTCACAGGTAAGACACGCTAAAGACAAAGATAAGACGACACCTCACAGGTAAGACACACTAAAGATAAGACGACACCTCACGGGTAAGACACGCTAAAGATAAGACGACACCTCACAGGTAAGACACACTAAAGATAAAGATAAAACAACACCTCACGGGTAAGGCACGCTAAAGATAAGACGACACCTCACAGGTAAGACACACTAAAGATAAGGCTAAGACGACACCTCACAGGTAAGACACGCTAAAGATAAGGCTAAGACAACACCTCACAGGTAAGACACGCTAAAGATAAGGCTAAGACGACACCTCACAGGTAAGACACGCTAAAGATAAGGCTAAGACGACACCTCACAGGTAAGACATGCTATAGATAAAGGTAAGACGACACCTTGTGGGTAAGACAAGCTACAGCTGGTACGACACCTAACACATGCAAAAGATAAAGTCAAGACAACATTTGCATTTGCGGCTCCGCTCAGTGTCGCAATGTAGTTAGTTCAGATTCAGCTAACCTCTGTCCACCGAACATACGCAGTTGTTCTTTCTCTCGCACGGGCATCCGCCAGTTGTACAAGCTGTAATACATGACCACTGCTGACCAATCAGAGCGAGAGTTTAGTAGAGCGGCAGTATTATTGCCGAAGCTAAAGATTGAAAAGCTATTTTCAACAAAATTGAAGACTTTGAATTGGGAAAAAGTTCACGATCTGAAACTAAGTAAGATTTGTCACAAAACAGTCAGTCCAGCCTCAGGACCTAACACGAGGGGCTGTGGCTTTTCTTAGGACTCAAACCTTTGAAATGTGCAGGCCTGTGAGGCAAGCACGAGCAGTTGTGATTACATTGTGCTCTATGGAAAAATACTTTCTGGATTTGCTGCAGAACCAATTGAAAAATAACTAATACAACTTGAAACAGTATTAAGCTATTTTTAATAGATCCATGGGTAAGACTTGCTAAAGTTAAGACAACACCTCAAAAATAAGACATACTAAAGCTGGTTTTGACACAATTTATTGTTCAAAGATTCAGACAATATATTTATACAGTAAAGTACCAAAAATAATCATCCTATTTTTTATGCAATCTTTGTTTGGCTCAATGAAGCTTGTTCACAACTTTGTCAGAAAGACTCTGATTGGTTGGTCTTCAAAGTGACCAGGGTACATTTTTGGAGAAACCCATTGATCTATTGAACCGTGCTTCCCACGTTAAATTTAGCAGCTGAACAAGCCTTCTCAGTTCATTTTCCCAGCCTCCCTGATCATAATCAGTGCAAAGTACATTTACAAACCTTTTTTTTTTACCCAATCAGGACGGCTGCTGCATTTAGATCTAACGGCAAGATTGAACAATCAACAAAATAACGAGCCACTGACTAGATCAAAGCCACTAGAGAATAGTCAAATCTCACATACTTTCTAAAACATGATGGACAGCACAAGTTTTGAAGATTAGTTAACCCCTGACACTCCCACCAGACTGTCCACGCAGCAAAGTCTGAATTTAACTTGTTTAACTGAAATTAGACCATTTCTGAACCATAAAACAGCACATACAATCTTAGAGCTCCGTTAGTGAGGTCACAAAAACTGGAAACTTTTACTGTTTTTGAAGCTCAGAGGGAGAAACTTACAGACCGGAATGAATGAAACAAATGCAAATGAAGCTACACATCTGTGACTGTGGTTCAATGTTATGGCAGGCCTAGAGTGTCTTTTAATAATGTTCATATGAGAAGCACTGAATAAGAGATCATGGGAGGGCATCTGAAAGAGTCAAAGAGAGGTAGATTCTGTGTAAAATCTGGAGGAGGAAGATGTAAAAACAGGACAAACTATTTCCAGACGCAGAGATTAAACCCTGCGGCGTTCAAACAAATGTGTTAAAAAGGAGGATTTGTTTTAGAGATGGATTTGTGCCGAAGCAGAGCGGCTTTGATCTGAAGCAAACGGGAAAACCTCAGACGACAGAAGCAGACGCAGAACAGCTAAGACATAAACCAAGGATAGAACTGTTTAAAGGAGAATTCTACCTTTTACAATGCTGTTTCATCAATTAAAATCAAATCCACCATGTTTAAGCTCCATTCTTTCATCAGATTTACTTAACAATACTCAGTTTCTTATTGTGAGGTCATTAAGTGAAAATACTGGATGCGTTTTACTGTGTTTTAAGTGTCTTTCACACCAGGCCGAGGGTCGCCCGTCTGAACCAGTTTGGCAACTTTTGCCGACAGGCGGCTCACGTGTGTTTGGTGTAAATGGGTTTGTCGGGGGTCAGAGGTCGTGGAGGCGGGTTTTTGAAGACAAGTAAAGTCGGTGTCGCCAGTTGCCGCAAATGCAGCTGTTTGATTGGCCCGTGGCCACAGGAGAACCAGTGAACCAGTGCGCAGGAATATAGTGCAGAAAACCGAAAATAACGCTAACGAAAAACAGTATTTAGCCGAGCATGGATTGTTATTTACACGGGGTCAAACGGGACGTAACTACGAAGGAGAATGGTTCTATTTGGATGGAGGAAAACACGGGGGAGTTACGGGGACCGCAGTACGAAGGCTGGACTGTGGAGGGAAATACGAGTTGAGCTTAATCCGTGAAGTAAGACTAGAAACATCTGTTTTGACAACTACTACTCGCGTGCAACTTATGTTTCGTCATTTTGGTCAAGCGTTACATCACACACATGCTCACTCTGTGTTTGTTTGGCGACTGTGGCTGTTTGGATCGTGTTTGTCTGAATGTTCTTTCACATCGGTGCCTCATAGAGACGTGAACACACCCTGCGTCGCTCCTCCTATCGACAGAGACTGTGGGTTGTGTTGGTGTGAAATACCCTTTAAAACTCCACACACCTTCGGTCCAAATGAAAACTTTCAGCCTTGGACTTGTCAGACTTTGAAGTTACAGGTGATTCTGTAAAATGTCACAGAGCAGCCTTAAAGTATAAAGTTTTATGTTTGATTATGTGTGAGTCTGTCTGTTATTCTCTCTCTCTCTCTGTCTCTGTCCTCTCTCTCCCTCTATTTGTCTCTAACTTTCTCTCTCTGTTTGTCTCTCTCCCTTTTCTCTCTCATTCTTTCCTGTCTCTCGCTTTCTCTTTCCTCTCTCTCCCTCTCTTTCTCTCTCCTTTTCTTTCCCTCTCATTCTTTCCTCTTTCTTTCTCTTGTTATATTAACACTTCTTCTTTGCCTTATGACTCCTCTTTCTCCCTCTCTCTCTTTCACCCCTTTCTTTCCTCCTTTCTCTCTCTCCTTTCTTGCTCTCTCTCTTTTTCTCTCATTCTATTCCCCTCTCTCTCTTTCTATACCTCTTTCTCTCTCCTTTTTCTCGCTCTTGCACTTTCTTTCTCTCTCATTTTTTCCTCTGTCCTTTTCCTCTCTTTTCTCCCCCTGTCTCTCTCTTTCTCTCATTCATTCAACACAAATATTTAAGTTCTTTGCTTTATGATTATTTATTTGTTTTTACAGTGCTTTGTTTAAACTGCTTCACCTCACATTTCAACATAAAATAACTGAAGGTTTTTCTTCACAAAAACATGGTTTGAAGAGGTTTCTGTGTTTCCTGGTGAAATGTTCTGCTCGGGACCTGTTCCTCTGAGACCTTCTGACAGATCTGGAGCAAATCAACACTTTAGATATTTATAACTCCATTTACTCAACACGGAAGACATGGGAGAGAGAGGGAAGAGAGGAGGGAGAGAGGAAGAGAGGAGAGAGAGGTCAGGGAGGGAGACAGGAAAGAGGGAGGGACGACGGAGAGAGAGAGATGGGGAGAGGAAGGAGAGAGAGGTGAAGGCTGAAGACAGGAGAGGGGGAAGAAGAGAGAAAGGGGAGAGAGAGAATATAGGACAGACGTGTGGTTTTCGCCGGAGCTGATGTTTTTAAATCATGTCAGACTCAGAGAAAAACTGGGTCGTTCTGCAGCTGAATAATGAAACACCTCCAGAGACACAGGCAGAGACAGGACCAGGACCAGGACCAGGACCAAGACCAGGACCAAGACCAGGACCAGGACCAGGACCAGGACCAAGACCAGGACCAAGAGCAGGACCAGGACTAGGATCAGGACCAGGAGCAGGACCAGGACTAAGACCAGGTTCATCTTGTCGTGTGAAAACTATTTGTCTATGACACTTGTTGTTCTCTGATCTCTGCAGCTGATGACCCTCACATATGAGGGATTCTTTTATTATATCATGGTCTGTATTTGAGGACTGTGGTTAGTGCTCTGACCTCACAGCAGGAAGGTCCTGGGATCAACTCCCAGGTGCCCAGGACACTATTAGGCTCGGGAAGCGTCTGTGGTTACTATGGAAATAATGGCAAATCCGCCATGTTTGTTGATAGTTTAGCAAAACTTCCATAGGAAAACATTAGACAAAACGATTTTAAAAGTAAACAAAACATCCTTGGAACAGCCCAATAAACTGCTGGGTCAGTACTGGTAAGTTTATCTCTCACTATATAGTCTCAAAATGTGATTTAATAAACGCTATTTTCGGTATTTAGCATTTTAAAATCTCTATTGGTTTAACGTGGGACCAACTGAACATTCTACAGCTGTATGATGTCACCATCCCGAGCCTAATAGAGGTTATGCACTGACATCATTTTATTCCAAAAATGAGTGGCATTTCTTCAATACATTCCTTTATTGTCGTGGCAACGGCTTGGCTGTAACAACAGTTGATGATTTAGGACATTTTAACGGCAACAAACAAACAAACAAACAAACTCAAAAACATCTTTTTTAAGCAGAAAAAGGTCATAAGTTCAACTGTGTGTGATTTCTATGTCTGATAAATGTGAGAAGCTAAAGTCTTGTTGTTTATCTGCTTTGCTACAACTGTTGACTTGATTTTCTCTTTTTACATGTCAGTTACAAACCCAGTGCTCAGTAGACTTGTGGTGGGTTGAATTTGTTATCAAACTGTAGTTTATTTTTATTGTTTTAGCTGTTTATTGAACTCTTACAAGAGAAAATGTCCTTAACTCTCATGCATCGCTGCCACTCAGCATGAACATTTAGAATGCTGTGATGTCACTGCAGAACCTCTAGCTATATGTAGATTTTATTTGCATGTTCTCAACCTACTTTTTTTTTTTCTCTCTGGGTGCTCCGGTTTCCCTTATCACTAAAAACATGCTTCCCCTGAAATTAAACTTCGATCTCGGTTAGGCTTTCTAAATAAAAAAACTCACAGTGACACAGGGAGAACATGCAAACTCCACCCAGAGAGATCCTGAGATGTTGATATGGTCCGACCCGGGAGTCGAACCCACGACCTCTTTATTAGGATGAGTTTAAATACCATCTAGTTTCTACAAACCGAATTCCCTTTCCGAGAAGATTCAGGATCAGTTTATCTCTCCACGTCACATTCAGACATAGAACCTGCTGGAGTAACTTTAGTCCGGAGAAATCAGACACATTCTCTTTTCTGTCCTAAAGTCTGTTCTGTGTTCTGTTGCTCAGGTCTAAAGTCTCTGGGTCTGTTCTGTGTTCTGTTGCTCAGGTCTAAAGTCTCTGGGTCTGTTCTGTGTTCTGTTGCTCAGGTCTAAAGTCTCTGGTCTGTTCTGTGTTCTGTTGCTCAGGTCTGAAGTCTCTGGGTCTGTTCTGTGTTCTGTTGCTCAGGTCTAAAGTCTCTGGGTCTGTTCTGTGTTCTGTTGCTCAGGTCTAAAGTCTCTGGGTCTGTTCTGTGTTCTGTTGCCCAGGTCTAAAGTCTCTGGGTCTGTTCTGTGTTCTGTTGCTCAGGTCTAAAGTCTCTGGGTCTGTTCTGTGTTCTGTTGCTCAGGTCTAAAGTCTCTGGGTCTGTTCTGTGTTCTGTTGCTCAGGTCTAAAGTCTCTGGGTCTGTTCTGTGTTCTGTTGCTCAGGTCTAAAGTCTCTGGGTCTGTTCTGTGTTCTGTTGCTCAGGTCTAAAGTCTCTGGGTCTGTTCTGTGTTCTGTTGCTCAGGTCTAAAGTCTCTGGGTCTGTTCTGTGTTCTGTTGCTCAGGTCTAAAGTCTCTGGGTCTGTTCTGTGTTCTGTTGCTCAGGTCTAAAGTCTCTGGGTCTGTTCTGTGTTCTGTTGCCCAGGTCTAAAGTCTCTGGGTCTGTTCTGTGTTCTGTTGCTCAGGTCTAAAGTCTCTGGGTCTGTTCTGTGTTCTGTTGCTCAGGTCTAAAGTCTCTGGGTCTGTTCTGTGTTCTGTTGCTCAGGTCTAAAGTCTCTGGGTCTGTTCTGTGTTCTGTTGCTCAGGTCTAAAGTCTCTGGTCTGTTCTGTGTTCTGTTGCTCAGGTCTAAAGTCTCTGGGTCTGTTCTGTGTTCTGTTGCTCAGGTCTAAAGTCTCTGGGTCTGTTCTGTGTTCTGTTGCTCGGGTCTAAAGTCTCTGGGTCTGTTCTGTGTTCTGTTGCTCGGGTCTAAAGTCTCTGGGTCTGTTCTGTGTTCTGTTGCTCAGGTCTAAAGTCTCTGGGTCTGTTCTGTGTTCTGTTGCTCAGGTCTAAAGTCTCTGGGTCTGTTCTGTGTTCTGTTGCTCAGGTCTGAAGTCTCTGGGTCTGTTCTGTGTTCTGTTGCTCAGGTCTAAAGTCTCTGGGTCTGTTCTGTGTTCTGTTGCTCCGGTCTAAAGTCTCTGGGTCTGTTCTGTGTTCTGTTGCTCAGGTCTAAAGTCTCTGGGTCTGTTCTGTGTTCTGTTGCTCAGGTCTAAAGTCTCTGGGTCTGTTCTGTGTTCTGTTGCTCAGGTCTAAAGTCTCTGGGTCTGTTCTGTGTTCTGTTGCTCAGGTCTAAAGTCTCTGGGTCTGTTCTGTGTTCTGTTGCTCAGGTCTGAAGTCTCTGGGTCTCACCATCGCTCAGTGCTACGAGGAAGTGGGTCTGCTCATGCTCTTCCTGGGCGTGGGAATCTCCATCTTCTCCACGGTGGTTTTCTCCCTGGAGCACGACGTTCCCGGCTCCACGTTCGTCAGCGTTCCGGCCGCCTGGTGGTGGGCCACGACTTCCATGACGACGGTGGGATACGGCGACGTCAGGCCGGACACGGTGCTGGGGAAAGTCCTGGCGTTCCTCTGCATTCTGTCCGGAATCCTCATCCTGGCTCTGCCCATCGCCATCATCAACGAACGCTTCTCCGTCTGCTACCTGTCGCTCAAGGTAAACGAGCTTAAGAGTAGGGCTGTCACTAACGATTATTTTAGCAGTAGGTCAGCCATTATTTTTTCAATTAGTCGACTAGTCATCAAGTATGTTTTTCATTACATACACACGTTTTTGCTTATTACATGCCGAGTCTAAACCCACGTTTAGCACGTCAGTCCAATAAGCCTCATGTAATGCATGTTCAGTCCATGCATTTTCCCCAAATGAGATTTTTATAACAAATGTATTCATAATTTTAGCAAAATATTACATTAATAAAATGAAATGGAGTGAAAAATTACCCTCTTGGCACAATTTTAAAATGACAGACATAAAAATGTATTTGGCCTCAATTGAAAAACTAAACTAACAAAAATAAGTCCATTGCTTGAAAAATTCCATATTACAGTTAATTAAGAGCAGACCCCTTTGTTTTGTTTTGTTTTGTTGTACTGTTTTGTATACATCTTCTACTGACTTTTACTACTGTGTAATGTGAAAAAGTATACAATAAACTTTGAAAAAAAAAAACTTATGGGTTTTGAGGATAATTCATTTAGCCTATTGACCCTATTTTGTCCCGCCCACTTGGCTTGGAAATGCACTTCCTGTTTAGCTCTGTTAAGGTAGCTAACGTGTTTGTTTGTCTGTCTTGTGGGGCAATTTTAATTAAATATAATGACAGTTAAAATAAACCCATCGACTAAAATCTACAGGCTAAATGCAGCTAAACAGGAAGTGCACATCCTAGAAAAGTGGGCGGGACAAAATAGGGTCAATAGAGTTTGTGCATGTGACATGACATCATTCTAAATGTTCATACTGAGAGAGTTCATGGAGAGAAAGAACATTTTCTCTCGTAAGAGTTCAATAAACAGCTAAAACAGGAAAAATAAACTACAACAACAAGTCTACTGAGCACTGGGTTTGTAACTGACATGTAAAAAGAGAAAATCAAGTCAACAGTTGTAGCAAAGCAGATAAACAACAAGACTTTAGCTTCTCATATTTATCACATTGAAATCACACACAGTTGAATTTATTACCTTTTTCTTATTTAAAAAAAATATGTTTTTTTTTTCGGTTTGTTGCAGTTAAAATGTCCTACATCATCACTGTTGTTAGCAGACAAGCCGTTGCCACGACAACAAAGAAATACATTGAAGAAATGTCGCTCATTCTAAATGTTGCTAAGCATTTTTGGAATAAAATGATGTCAGTGCAGAACAAAAAATGACAGTCATAAACATCTGAACTACACAAACTGATGCTCCATCGTAAAACTACGAGCGCAAAGAGTCAATTTAAAATCGGGTATGGCGAGGTGGGTCACAAAAAAAGTCAACCCGCGCATCACTGCCTCACGTGTCTTCCTCTCAGATAGAGGCAGACAGACGATATACTGCCCCCTGACGTTCCTGTGGTGCAGGGGGCGCTCATGTTAAAGCTTTAGAGACAGCAGGGGGCGCTCATGTTAAAGCTTTAGAGACAGCAGGGGCGCTCATGTTAAAGCTTTAGAGACAGCAGGGGCGCTCATATTAAAGCTTTAGAGACAGCAGGGGGCGCTCATAGTTAAAGCTTTAGAGACAGCAGGGGGCGCTCATATGTTAAAGCTTTAGAGACAGCAGGGGGCGCTCATGTTAAAGCTTTAGAGACAGCAGGGGCGCTCATGTTAAAGCTTTAGAGACAGCAGGGGGCGCTCATATGTTAAAGCTTTAGAGACAGCAGGGGGCGCTCATGTTAAAAGCTTTAGAGACAGCAGGGGGGCTCAGTTAAAGCTTTAGAGACAGCAGGGGCGCTCAGTTAAAGCTTTAGAGACAGCAGGGGCGCTCATAGTTAAAGCTTTAGAGACAGCAGGGGGCGCTCATAGTTAAAATGCTTTAGAGACAGCAGGGGGCTCATAAAAGCTTTAGAGACAGCAGGGGGCGCTCATGTTAAAGCTTTAGAGACAGCAGGGGCGCTCATGTTAAAGCTTTAGAGACAGCAGGGGCGCTCATGTTAAAGCTTTAGAGACAGCAGGGGGCGCTCATGTTAAAGCTTTAGAGACAGCAGGGGGCGCTCATGTTAAAGCTTTAGAGACAGCAGGGGGCGCTCATGTTAAAGCTTTAGAGACAGCAGGGGGCGCTCATGTTAAAGCTTTAGAGACAGCAGGGGCGCTCATATGTGAAAGCTTTAGAGACAGCAGGGGGCGCTCATGTTAAAGCTTTAGAGACAGCAGGGGGCGCTCATATGTTAAAGCTTTAGAGACAGCAGGGGGCGCTCATGTTAAAGCTTTAGAGACAGCAGGGGGCGCTCATGTTAAAGCTTTAGAGACAGCAGGGGGCGCTCATATGTTAAAGCTTTAGAGACAGCAGGGGCGCTCATATGTTAAAGCTTTAGAGACAGCAGGGGGCGCTCATGTTAAAGCTTTAGAGACAGCAGGGGGCGCTCATGTTAAAGCTTTAGAGACAGCAGGGGGCGCTCATGTTAAAGCTTTAGAGACAGCAGGGGCGCTCATGCTCTTAAGACAGAGGGGGGGCATGTTTTAGAGACAGCTCATGTTAAAGCTTTAGAGACAGCAGGGGCGCTCATGCTTTATGTTAAAGCTTTAGAGACAGCAGGGGGCGCTCATGTTAAAGCTTTAGAGAGACAGCAGGGGGCGCTCATTTAGTTTAAAGCTTTAGAGACAGCAGGGGGCTCATGTTAAAGCTTTAGAGACAGCAGGGGCGCTCATGTAAAGCTTTAGAGACAGCAGGGGCGCTCACTTTAGAGAGAGTTAGCTTAGAGACAGCAGGGGCGCTCATATTAAAAGTTAGAAAGACAGCAGGGGAACGCTCAGTGTAAAGCTTTAAACGCAGGGCCGCTCAGGTAAAGCTTTATGCGCGTCATGACGACGTGTTTAAGCAGATTTATGACGCAGAGTATTTGAAGCTGACAACGTATTCTCCTGGCTAGTGTGAATACCACGCCATGACAAATTGCGTGTCACGACGACGCTTCTGCCTTTTTGGAGCGCAAAAAACGCCCCGATGCGCGTCGAGGTGTTGGGGGACAAAAGACACTTGTAACGCCCCAACGCGCTTCTTCGATTTCCCGTTTGTTTGTAAAAGTGTTCGTTTTGCTCTAGGACAGATCGCTGAGAGAGAAGGAGAGAGAGAGAGGCTGCTGCATTTATAAAACATAACTTTCTCCTCCTCCAAACAGTTGTTTGCTGTCTCTGTCCTCCTCCAGTGTCACGTCCTACAGCAGGTTTAAACATTTTAAATAGATCCATGTGAGGCATTGTCAGTTCAGATCAGGTCCATGTGGTTTGTTTTGTGTCGCCAGATTTTCAGAGCAACGAGCGACCAAGTCTTTGAAAAAAAAAGCGATCTTTAAAAAAAATGTATTAAAAGACTTCAGTAAACAGTCCTTCCTTTATCTTGATGTGAGGCAGAGCAGCGTCACTACGTCACAAGAGAGCGGTGTCTGACTAAACATGGCGTTTAGTCAGAGCACAACTCGGGCGTCGATCCTGATGAGGCCAAATTGTCTGCTGCAGGTTGGAACGTTGACTTCGCAAGACGCAGCGTCAGCAGATGTCCGAACAAGCAAATTTCAACGCGCTAGATGTCAATTCGCGCCTCAAATTCGTTGGACCGGACGCCTCAAGATGCAGATACAGTACAGACCAAAAGTTTGGACACATCTCATTCAAAGACATTTTTTAATTTTCATGACTATGAACATTGTAGATTCACACTGAAGCATCCAAACTAATAATGAACACATGTGGAAGTATAGTACAGCCAAAAGTGTGAAACAACTGAAAATATGTCATATTCTAGTTCTTTTGCTTTGATTCCTGCTTTGCACACTCTCACATTCTCTTGATGAGCTTCAAGAGTTGGTCTACTGAAATGTTCTTCCAACAGTCTTGAAGGAGTTTCCAGAGATGCTCCTGCAAGCATCTCTGGAACTCCTTCACACTGCAGTTCAGCTCACTCCAAAACCATCTGGATTGGGTTCAGGTCTGGTGACTGTGGAGGCCAGCTCATCACTCTCCTTCTGGTCATTCATGGTGTTTATATCTTCAATGTGAATCTACAATGTTTATAGCCATGAAAGTAAAGAAGACTCTTTGAATGAGAAAGTGTGTCCCAAACTTTTGGTCTGTACTGTATGTATGACTTAAGGCTTCGGACACGTCGACGTTGTCCGGTCTGAACGTAGCTTCAGCCTTGTCTCGGTCCTACAGCTATTGGATTGTGCTGTTGGTTTCCCCATAATCTTTACGTGAAGAGCAGCAGGACGTTCTGACCATTCAGACCAATCAGAGCAGGAGTTACAGAGCGAGCAGCGGTAGTCAAAACTAAATCTTAAAAAGCCGTTTTCTACCAAACCAAAACCTTTGAACTGAATCAAAAGTTTATGTCAGAATTGCCACAAAATCCAACCGTTTTTGAAGCTGTAGTTGTTGTTTCTGCTGAACACGAGCAGTGTTTGCATTGCTTCTAGGAAAAAAGTGCTTTCAGTCTGTAGAGGTATTTTCAACTGCAGAAACAATGGAACGAACACTGGGCTGATTTTCCAACAGATACAAGCAGCAATGTCCTGTCCAGATTATATAAGATCCATGGTTAAGGGTCATGGGGTCTGCTACAATCTCAATTAAATTCCTTTTATGAAAATACTGGGGCGTTCTATGACATCTGTGAATCTGTTACCAATTTCTTTATACATTGTTTTTATATTCTGTAAGCAGATATGTTCAAATTCAAGTCCTCAGCCCATTGGGAAAGTAGCAGCCATTTTGCATTTGTGTATTCAAAGTTTTGCATAGAGTTGTATGTACTCGATCCAGAAAGCACTGAGGTTTAGACTGCTGGAGTGCTGCTGTAAATTTCTGACGGACCGGAAGAAGGAACACAAGTTTGAGATGCAGACACAAAAGCTTTGACCGAATGAAAGATGTAAAAGGTTTTTATGCAACTCTGATTGATGAAAACTGTATTTTTTGATATTGTCGTGGTTCTGGACGTACTGAATAAATCTGTCTGTTCTCAGGTGAAGGAGCGCGCTGCGTCACAGTGAGATGATCAGACGATTGGCTCGTGGCTCGGTGGGCGGGGCAGAGGCGGGGCTCGGGACCGGAGGGGCGGGACTTAACCTGAGGGACGTCTATGCCTCGAACTCCTGAAGGATGAAGACTGAGGGGGAAAGAGAGAAGAGCAACGCAGCAGCGCAACGAACGCCCGTCTGGTGGACGGGACACACTGCACTCTGCCTTGCTGGTGAAGAGAGACACAGACTTGAAACAACGAATCTCATGTGAATTCACAATAAAAACCGAAAAGGACAGAACTCGATTGGGAACCAAAATTGCAACATTGTATCTTCTGTAAAACCTGGCCGGTTTGTGTTCACAATACACTTTTACCAATCAAAACGCTTCTGTAAAAGAGACACATTGCTCCTCGCCTGTAGGGCGCTGTGTGACGAAACACGTTACGTCAGCAGCAAAGAAGTCACCGGCTTCTGGCTAAAAAAGCGGCTACAGAGCTGCATCAAAACAAACACGCGCGGACTTATATTGTGTTTTTTATGGATCTACCCCCACAACTTTACTCACATTACAGGGACCAGAGTGAGTGACAACAAGTGTCGAGCAAAAACACTTCACTTTCACTCCATCAAAGAGCAAGAGAGAGGCAGGGCAATTTCGTTCCAAAGCCGAGAGGAAATGTAAAAGAAGTTTCATCTGATTGAAAGTAAGCTGGACTCTGAAAAGGTGTCCCTGCTCACACATCTTTCCCTAAATATAGAATTATATAGACCATTTTCCCCGAAGTAAAATGTGACATGTAGTGTTATTTTACCGGTATTGCTTTCACTAAGAGATATAACTTGTTATTTTGTAAATAAAGTGAAAAACGATGATATACAGTCCGCGTGATCATATTAATTCTACATTGAAATCACCCCCGTCCTCTCCTGTTACTTTCATGTGTTTGTTGTAATTATTTTCTCATTATGATTCACACATGATGTTTGTTGTGATTCCTGATTCACGTGTAGTCTCAAGCCTGGTTTTGTTTCCTCTTATCCGTTTGCTTTACCAAAACAACAAACTGAAACTCCAACGACCGACTCATCCAACCGCCAGATTTGGACATTTTGGACCGGACAGAATCATTTGCTTTTTCACAATTACCCAATCGAACCGAACTATCCAGACAAACGAACCCTGATTCGAATCAAAAGTGTATTGTGAATGCAGCCTCAAACAGAGTCACTGCTTTCACAGCAGCGTGGTTTTGAGGCCCAATCACATTGTAGCAGGGCGGGCTAACACGGGCCCGCGTCGCTGCCGAGTCTGATTCAAGCTAAACAAAGATAGCTGCTCTCAAGTGGATGTTTCGTGTTTCTGCTGCTTGAATGAATTTCAGCAGAAATAGGAAGTCAGTTTTTTTTTGAAAGAAGAGTAGTATGTGTGACACTTGTTCTATCCCAAGCGGACATTGGATACACCATTACGAGTTGTTGCTGTGATTGGCTAGAACAAATAAGATCGGCCGCTCACCCAATCAGCTCCAGTATTTCACTAAACGCTACCGTTTCTCTAACGCTTTCAGTGAGTCAAGTTCAGATGGAGACTGTAAGAGAACTCAAATCAGAGTTAAACACAGATCCACCTGGACTGAGCCAGGATAGAGAAGAGATGATCAACTGTGATGAGTTACAACAATTATTATTAGAACAACCAAAAACCGTGTAATACATGAATAATGCAATGTGAGCTACTGGCTAAACCTGACGATAGGTTGTGTAGCTTTTGTGGATTGGATTGATGTCATAAAGATAAACGTACATTGTAATGTTGCACAGGACAAAACATTCACATTTGTCCAACAGCGGTTTTATGTTGGTGTTTGACTGTGAAGTGGGTCTGTGCAGCTGCAGGTTCAGTTCCGGCGTGTTTCACTTTTCTGACTCAGGCTCTCGCTGACCTTGACCTTTCAGGCTGTCTCTGGCTTTTCCGTCTTTGGAGGAAAACAAAAACAAAACAACAATATGACTTTACTGGACTAAAACATTTTCACAGAGCTTCAGAAGAGAGGTTAACAAATATAAGATTTTCATGTTTCACAGGACTAAACCAGGACTAAACAGGACTAAACCAGGACTAAAACAGGACTAAACCAGGACTAAAACAGGACTAAAACAGGACTAAAACAGGACTAAAACAGGACTAAAACAGGACTAAAACAGGACTAAAACAGGACTAAAGCAGGACTAAAACCAGGACTAAAACAGGACTAAAACAGGACTAAAACCAGACTAAAACAGACTAAAACAGGACTAAAGCAGACTAAACCAGGACTAAAACAACTAAAACAGGACTAAAACAGGACTAAAACCAACAAAGACAGGACTAAACAGGACTAAAACAGACTAAAACAGGACTAAAACCAGACTAAAACAGGACTAAAACAGGACTAAAACAGGACTAAAACAAGACTAAACAGGACTAAAACAGGACTAAACAGGACTAAAACCAAGACTAAAACAGGACTAAAGCAGACTAAACCAGGACTAAACAGACTAAAGCAGGACTAAAACAGACTAAAAACCAAGACTAAAACAGGACTAAAACAGGACTAAACCAACGGACTAAAACAGTCTAAAACAGGACTAAAAACCAGGACTAAAGCAGGACTAACAACTAAACAGACTAAACCAGGACTAAAACCAAGACTAAAACAGGACAAACAGACTAAACAGGACTAAAACAGACTAAACAGGTCTAAACAGGACTAACCAGACTACAAACAAGACTAAACAGGACTAAACAGACTAAAACAGGACAAACCAGACAAAACAACTAAAGCAGGACTAAACAGGACTAAAACAACTAAACCAGACTAAACCAGACTAAAACAGGACTAAAGCAG
>CM076395.1:7200905-7214694 GCA_038363315.1 Mugilogobius chulae | reverse complement strand
AGAGAGAGAGAGAGAGAGAGAGAGAGGAGAGAGGAAAGAGAGAGAAGGGCAAAGGGAGAGAGAAAAAGAGAGAGATAGAAAGAGAGAGAAAAGAGAGGAAAAAGAAGAGAGAGGGAGAGAAGAAAGAAAGAAAGAAAGAAAGAGGAGAGAGGGAGAGAAAGGGAGTAAAGAGAGAGAGAGAGAGGACAGACAAGAAAGAAAGAAAGAGAAAGAGTGAGAAAGAGGTGAGAGAGAGAGATGCAGGAAGAAAGAAAGAAAGAGAGAGAAAGAGGAGAGAGGGAGAGAGAGGGAGTAAAGAGAGAGAAAGAGATGAGAGAGAAGAAAGAAAGAAAGAAAGAAAGAAAGAAAGAAAGAAAGAAGGAGAGAGGGAGAGAAAGGGAGTAAAGAGAGAGAGAGAGAGAGAGAGGAAAGAAAGAAAGAAAGAAAGAGAAAAGAGTGAGAAAGAGGAGAGGGAGAGAGATGGAGAAGAAAGAAAGAGAGGGGAGAAGAGCGAGAGAGTAAAAAGAGAGATAGAAAGAAAGAGAGAGAGAAAGAAAGGAGAGGGAGGAATAGAGTAAAGGGAGAGGGAGATGGAGGGAGAAAAAGAAAAGAGAGAATGAAAACAGAGAGAAGAGAAAGAGTCAGAGGGAGCAATAGAGAGGTAAAAGAGAGAGAGAGAGAGTGTGTGTTGGTGATTTCTATTATTGACTCAACTCCTTCACTTTTGTGTTACAACAACAAACTGACTCTAAACCAGACTCATTTGAGCTGAAAACCTCTTCAAGCTCACGTTTCAAAACAAGAAGAGGTGATTCTGAGCCGGTGTTATGGCGCCCCTCAGTGGTCACACAGACAACAACATGGCTCATTTACAACGCGACATTTTAGGCTACGTTCACACTGCAGGATCGGATTCTCAATTCCGAATTTTTCATCAATTCCGATTTGTTCATGTGGTCGTTCACATTACACAAAATATGCGACTCCAACGTGTCCCTGGTGTGAACGGGATGCGGCTCTAAAAGTGACCCGCATGCGCAGTAAAGAGCACCTTGGCTGACGCACAGACACAGCCAAGACACGTTTGTGTCTGTTTCAGGCTGTTTAGTGCAGAAACGGAGCTGCAAAGACCAAATACTATCAGTGAAAAGTTCTGCTAACAAGCTAGCACACATTAGCATGTTCTGTTTCCTCTTCAAAATAAAATCGATCATTTTAAGAAGCCCAAAGAGTTGAAAACATTCAGAACATTACACAACTATAGATACAAACTCTTAATTCATGTGTAAAATGTGGCGCAGTGTAGAGAAATGCGTCTTAAACGCAGAAAGTTGGCGACATTGACAGGAAGTAGTCCAGTGATAATGACGTTATTATAACTTGACCGCGCCGAGCCTTGGATAAACAAAACACACACACAAGGGACTATTGCTTCGTACTTTTGAGCTTTTCTCTTTGCAAACAACACTTCCAAACGGATTTGTAGCGATGTTTTGTGGACTTTATGTGACTGATTTGTGCAGAATGGATGAAAGGACCTGGATTAGAACACTACAGTTTAACTTGAAAACTTTCCAGAGGTGAGTGAAAGATTCTCCACCGTGTTTGTCCTGCATCTCTCCCTCAGACTGACTTGATGCTCTGCTGCAGTAGATATGATAATAAACAGGCTGTGTATGATTTAGTTTAGCGTCGTCTCTTGTCTGGCTCACGTGGAGTTTGTGCGTGGAGTTTACCGGGCGGTCCAGCTTTAGCAGACGCTGGTGCGGATGCCCTCTCCTCCTCCTCCTCCTCCTCCTCCTCCTCCTCTCTTCTGCCGCTGTTTCTGCTTTGACTTGTTGAGTTTGTGACGTAAAAGTCGGATGAATGCGACATGAGCGTTCAGACTGGAGTCGCATATGAAAGATCAGATTTGTTTCCACATATGAAAGCGTCGCGTGTCGCATTTGAAAAAATCGGATCTGTGCCGTTCATACTGTCATGGTCAAATCGGATACAGGTCGCATATGGGCAAAAAAATCGGAATTGACCTGCAGTGTGAACGTAGCCTTAGAGAGTTGATTTATGCCAGTCTGAGTTTATAAAGAGCGTCACATCAAGCGTGTGACAGTAACAAGAGTAATGTGTCTTGTTTTATGTCACAATGGAAAAAAACAAATAAAGATGTGCTACTTAAAGGTGCACGGTGCAACGGTTTGGGCAGAAACACTTGAATAAAAGCTTGTTTTTGTCATTTTGATATTGTTGTTGCACTAGCTTGTTTACTTTAAACTGGAATATTTGGCCTGTATGACTCGAGCAGGTTTGTTTCTAGAAAAGCAGTGCCTTTAACTGATGTATTTATTTATTTTTTTTTTTCCTAAAAAAGAAAGCAAATAAGTTTTTAGGAAGCAATGAAGATTAAATTGTCTTGTATGCAGGGGTGTCGGACTGGGGGGGTAAATGGTGCTAGTTTCCCCGGGGCCCAGGGCAGTAAAGGGCCCTATAAAGCTTGTTATTTTGCTTGTGAGATAAATTGTTCTTCTAAACGCAATTTTTTCGCAACATCAGAAAGCTAGAGAGATTGTAATATTATAAGCAGTTTGCAGATTTAAACAAATTCACAAGATTTTGTGTCAAATATTATCAATATATCACAACTTGTCAATCCAGCAATTTCATGATCTTTCGAAAATTAAATGATGTTTTAAAAAGTATTCTTTTGGCATCATTTAGACAAGTTTATAGCTTCAAAAACATATTCCATTTTAACTTCATTTTATGCGAGTGAATGCACTTGTTCCAACTCAATACTTTTGACAAAAAAAGTACATAAATGTCTTGTTTTGCAGTCGGTTATGGCAATAGAAATCTTCAGTTTCATCTGGTGAAACCTGCAAAAACCCTAATAGCAACACTTGGAAATGATGCGTGGAATATAGAAACAAAATAAAAAATGTATATACATATTCTAGAAGGAAATAAAACCCAAATGAGTGAACTAAATGTTCAAAACACAAGATCAGGTATTAGGGGCCCATCATCAAAGTTTGTACCTGGGGACTAGAATTCGGTGCTACGCCCCTGCTTGTATGAACAGGTTTTAGAAGATCACATGATTTGGTGTAATCTCTCTTTTTTTAAATAAAGAATAGTCCGAACAAATCACTTATAAAGGGTTAGAGTTAAACTTCACTAATCTAAACTGAATGTAATTAACTCTTTCTGCAGCAGCTGAGAGTCACCAGCAGATGGCGCTCACACAGAGCAGATGAAACCACGTGTTTAGTGTTTGGAGCTGCACGAGGAGGAGGAGGGGGGGGGGTTGTTCTGTGCGTAGCTCACGTCCCACGCGCCTCTCACGTTCACAGCTTCTGTTTGGACTGACGGTTCATTTTACACACTTCATAGTCACTTTCTGGAGATGAAGTTTACAACACGAGTCAATGAAAACAGAGACATAAACACCAGTCTCTAAAAGGATTAAAATGTTTTATAAAGAATATTATCAAAGGGTTCATTTTCAACAGCAGGAAAATCTTCTTGGCCAAATACTGGAAAAACACGCTTTTCTTTAAGCTTGTTTTTAGTCCAAATGTTGTGCACCTTTAAGATTCAAGCCACAGCTGCAGGTTATAAACACATTCAATATAATAATCAGCAAACACCACATTACTGATAATCAAAAGGACAATTCTAGATCAAAATCAGCACCTGTCACTCCAAAACCCGCACAGAATAATACGCTTTTGAACACATACTTCTACACTTAGGTGATATGGTTTATTGACTTATATTTTTGCTCTTGTCTGTGAATTTACCAAAGCAACACCAAAAGCTTTGACACGGTGGTGCAGTGGTTAGTGCTCTGGCCTCATAGCAAGAAGGTCCTGGGTTCGACGCCCGGGGCCTTTCTATGTGGAGTTTGCATGTTCTCCCCGTGTCTGCGTAGGTTTCCTCCTACAACTAAAAACATGTCCAATGTGCCTCACCTCCCCAGGACTACAGATGGAAATGAGCTGTAAACTACAATCTGGTACAAGCATCTCTGCCTTTGTGCTTAATGTAACTGTACATTGTCCTTAATAAACACATTTAAATATAAAGTCTAAAAACTTTCTCCTGAGGAATTTCTTTTAAAAAGAATGTGGTATTTTTCTAAGCTTCTGACACTTAACAAAAACAGAAAGTCTGAAGACAAAAGGCCTTTTTTTACTGTTGGAACTTTTTTCAGTTCCAAGGACTTATTATTATTATAAGGCGTTTTCCCACATGAAAGTACCAGGAACTAGTCCCCACATTTCTCCAGTCCCTGTTTAGTCAGAGGAACTATCCTGTCCCCATGTTTGTGTTCACACAGCAACAGTTTCTGAAAGTGGGTCTAACTAGCTTTAGCATTAGCATCTGTACAGTCTGGAACATTTAAATAATTCATTATGTGGTGTTAAGAAAACAAGAGTTGTCTTTTTTGACTCCAGATAAAACTATAATGTGCAAAACTTGAAAACATCACTGACAATAACAATAAAACAAACAAAATGATTCACTGTAATTCCTAATAATAATATTATAAGCTACTATTTACAAAATAAATAAATACATTTTGGAGTTACTGCTTTTAAATCATTTTTCTTAAGGTTATGGAAATTTTATCTAAATGTGAGAGTGTGTAAAACATGTTTCAAAACAAAGTTAGTGTTGTAAATGTGTTTGTGTCACCAAAAGGTTCCTGGTCTGACTGAAAGTACCTGCCCCAAAGCAGGAGCTGAAAAAGTCCCTCAAGTGTGGCCCCTGTCCATAGTTCCTGCTCTGTGTGAATGCTCCCAAAATGGGGACAAGAACTAAAAAAGTACTAGGAACTGAAAAAAGTTCCTACAGTGGGAAAAGGTCATGTTCACACAGAACTATAGACTGGAGCTACACTTTAGGGACTTTTTAATCTCCTGCAGAAACTTTTTAGTGACACAAACATATTTACAGCGCTGGCTTTGTCTGCAAACATGTTTTGTACATTCTCACATTTAGATCAACTTTCTGTAACTCCCAAAATATATGTATTTATTTTGTAAACAGTAGCCCAACTATTACTAACTACAGTGAATACCGGTCATGTTGTTTTATTGTTCATTTCAGTGATGTTTATATGTTTTGTAGATCATAGTTACTTTTGTTTTCCTAACACCAGTTATTATTTACTTATATACAATATTCATCCTAAATTCATCATGCTTCTGCCAAAATGATACATTCTTACAGCACTAAATAAATAGCCACATACTCATAGCTTTATAGGCCTTTTCCCACTGTAGGAACTTTTTCCAGTTCCTAGTACTTTTTTAGTTCCTGTCCCCATTTTGGGAGCGTTCACACAGAGCAGGAACTATGGACTGGGGCCACACTTTAGGGACTTTTTCAGCTCCTGCTTTGGGGCAGGTACTTTCAGTCAGACCAGGAACCTTTTGGTGACACAAACACATTTACAACACTGACTTTGTTTTGAAACATGTTTTACACACTCTCACATTTGGATAAACTTTCCTTCTCCTTAAGAAAAAAATATTTAAAAGCAGTAACTCCCAAAATGTATTTATTTAATTTGTAAATAGTAGCCTATAATACTATTATTAGGAATTACTGCGAATCATTTAGTTTTATTGTTATTTCCAGTGATGTTATTAAGTTTTGCACACTATAGTTTTATGTGGAATAAAAAAACAACAACTTTTGTTTTCTTAAAGGGACTGTACCTGATTTTTGCATCCTAAAAATGTAAACAAACAGAAATAATTAATTTTAACCTTTTTCCTTCAGGCTACATGATTTCCTCACGTAGCTAAAGCATTCTGAGCTTCAGAATTGTTCATCATGATGAGTTTTAATGTTTTTTCACAGCTTTTAACAGCGAGGTGAGTCACTATGCTAACAACAGTTAGCCACAATGCTAAAAACAAAAACAGAAAAAGCTGCACACAAACGGGATTTTTTATTAGACATAGGGGGTATTCCATGAAAGTGGCTTAACAAGTTTAGGCTTATCCTAAAATCCTGAGCTGAAACTAGCTTCATCTCCAACTTAAGCCTCAAGTGGTTCCATGAAAGATCTAAGCCTGGGTCTGAACAACGCTAATTCAAGCTTGAAGATTAATCTGGGCTGTGAGCACGCTCCCGCTGAATGTAACGAGACCAGATCAATGGAGCGAAGACATCACTGAGAATGAGAGAGAAAAACGCTTATTTTACATGATCTGACTGAAGCACGAGAGGAGCCAAAGTGCACACGGACTATAGTCCCCTCCTGTACACTGCTGGAGAAAGACGAGGTGGAGATCCAGAGGATTTATCATTGTATTTGTGACTAGTAGGCTCATCGTTTTTAATGCAATGCACAGTTTTCCACTCCGCATGTGGAACTAGTCCCGGTGCGTAAAGTTGTCACAAAGTTGTAGCGTAACTCTTCACAACCAGAACTGACCAATCAGAACAGAGGATGTGTGTCCGTGGTGTGAGGAGAGACGAGGGAAGGAGATGCGATGAAGCGCTTTTGAGCGTAAAAGCAGCAGCACGACTCCACGGCTTGTTCTCATACTTTAGTCATGCTTTCATTGCTTCATCCTTAAGAGAAATATCTGCATGTCTGTGGGAGATCTTACGTAGTTTAGATGCACGTAGGAGTAACCTACAAGTTAATTTTCCAGTTAAATATGTGGCCAATGTGACGTTTGCTCTTACAAACGCGTCTCTCCACAGCCAGAGCGGCTCAAAAAAGGATGAAAAGAAACGGTCAGAGCGGTTCTCTGGTGCCAATGCCAAGTAAATAAAAGTAAATAAAAAGTGACTTTATAAGTTGTGTTGGGACAGACAGAGAGATTTCACACAGTTGTGGAAGTGTGAGAGGATAAACATGTGATTTAAGTGTTTTTCAGACGTTTTTTGAGACAAAGCTAAAATAATCTTGCTGTTAGCCTGGTCCAGACCAGGTTTATGTCTGTGCACTTGTTACTGCGGCAACTCAGCGTCACCTCTGGTTAGCCACGTTAGTGGAACGGAAATGGAGATTTCATAAGCCTAGATTGGCCAAATAAGCCAGGCTTTGGCTTTAGCTCGCTTCATGGAATACCCCCATAGACAGGACTTTGGGGACTAATTTCCACCTGATTAGATACATTAACAAGGCATCAGTGCTAGGGGAAAATTGCTTTTAAGTTATCTTGTTGCAAAAAAATCGAGTACAGTCCCTTTAACACCACTTATTATTTTTTAAATGTTCCAGACTTTACAGATGCTAATGCTAAAGCTAGTTAGACCCACTTTCAGAAACTGCTGCTGTGCGAACACAAACATGGGGACAGGATAGTTCCTCTGACTAAACAGGGACTGGAGGAATGTGGGGACTAGTTCTTGGTACTTTCATGTGGGAAAACGCCTATTGTCATCACATAACGACATCACATTACATAACCGCATCACATATGATCCATTCATTGTGTTGTTGTTTTTTTATATCATGTTATTGTTTGGATTTTCTTTGCACTTTACCTCTAATACTCTCTACAAGCAACATCTAGACATAGTTTAGGTTTGTTCAATGTATGATGCAAAAATTCTTTCTTTATACATATATTTAAACTTACTCGGATGAGAACACTGTTTAAGCTCCCCATTCAGACAGATCCACAATCTAACACGAGCAGAAATACAAAAACCTTTTCTTGATGTTCTAAGTCAAGCTACATTGAAGAGAAGATTTCCCCTTAAATTATAAGAATCTTCCCTTTCAATAAAATGTTTTTGGATACCTACGGGTAACTGCTTATTATAAGCCTTGCCCATTATTTGTGCATTAGTCTGGAAGCTAATCATGTCACTGAATTTAAACATTTTTGAAGTGATAAAAAGAGGGTTAGTGTGATCTAAAAAGCCTTTTTTATTAATTATTCTAATAGCTCTTTTTTGGAGTACGTATAAGGGTTCTATGAATGTTTTAAAGTTGTTACCCCAAATTTCTGCACAATAGCTTAAACTTAAATGTTCCAGACTTTACAGATGCTAACGCCAGAAACTGTTGCTGTGTGAACTCAAACATGGGGACTGGGTAGTTCCTCTGACTAAACAGGGACTGGAGGAATGTCGGGACTAGTTCTTAGTTAGGCGACACGGTGGCGCAAGCGGTTAGCGCTCTGGCCTCATAGCAAGAAGGTCCTGGGTTCGACTCCCGGGCCGGCCGGGGCCTTTCTATGTGGAGATTACATGTTCTCCCTGTGTCTGCGTAGGTTTCCTCCGGGTACTCCGGTTTCCTCCTACAGCTAAAAACATGTCCATTAATGCCTCCCCTGACCCTTCCCCCAGGGCTCCCCTGCAAAAGAGATTCTGAATGTCAGTGGGACTTCCCTGGTTAAATAAAGGTCAATTAAAAATTAGTTGGTACTTTCATGTGAGAAAACTATGGAAGTTTTTTGGTGCCAATATTCAAAATGAGAATTCAATGTATAATTTAGAATTGCAATTTTTAAAATGAGAATTCCTTAGGCAATAACTGTGTGCAATCTTCATTTCTAATGTGCTTGTTAAAATTGCAATTGGCAAATTGTATTTTAAATAACAAATTGACAATCCATTCTGTGAATTAAATTCTCACTTTGACAGTTGTAATTGCCACTTTTCAACTTAAGTTTCAAATTAAACCACATTAGATTGCATTGCACATTTATATGGTGTTTTAGGGACAATATTCAATTTGAAATGTTACTGTTCAATTTAGATTTGCATTTTAAAAATGACTATGTAATTTGCAATTTTAATATGTATTTTTTTAAAAGCATTTGGCAATTATTACTTTAATTTAAAATTTGACAATCCATTTTGCAAATTGAAATTGCAATTTGACAAATGAATTCTCACTTTGACAATATAAATTGCCACTTTTCAACTTACGTTTCAAATTAAACCACATTCGATTGCATTGCACATTTATATGGTGTTTTAGAGACAATATTTAATTTGAAATGTCAATATTCAATTTAGATTTGCATTTTTAAAATGACTATGTAATTTGCAATTTTAATATGTATTTTTAAAAAAAGCATTTGGCAATTATAACTTTAATTTAAAATTTGACAATCCATTTTGCAAATTGACATTTCACTTTGACAAGTGGTTTTGTCAGTTTGCAAGACGAGTTTGTATTGCATTGCATGTTGTGAAACAGCACCACCTGTGGACTGCAATTGCATGTCAACGTGCTTTGTCAGTGCCAATATTCAAAGTGGATATGCAAACTGTCAGCTGCCCATCAAGGCGGGACACAGATGTCCCTCGGCCAATCAGGAAGCTCCAACACAACAGACACACAGGCTCAAGGCTGTGCTTCCTACTTTAGCAAAGTTTTCTTGTGGGAGTCGGACCATCTCAAAATGAACATTGGATAGTTACACCTTCTGTTTTGGTAAGTGTATACTCGTCTTTCTGCAGTGTGTAACAATTACATACACAACATTAAGCCTTAGCAGTAGCAGAGCAAAGTTGGTGCTAGCTAGCGAGGCTAACGTTGTTAGCATAGACTCCAGTAGTACAGAAAGCATGACACATACACATACTGAAAGTATTTTATCTGTTCACAGGTTAAGTACAAAAGTAAACACGATTTAGAGTAATGTACGATCATGCTAGTGAGACAGCTATGGCTGTTTTTATTCACTACACTGTTATTTCTGGTTGTCAGTGCATTTGGAGACTTGTTGCAAAGCTAATTGTTTTTAGCTAGCAGAGGCAGGTTTACCAGCAGGGAGTACTATTGCGAACTCTAAATATGTCAATATATTACTAAAATACAGATTTCTGACACTTTATGTTTATAGTATTTTATATTGCACTTTTGTTGACTTTAGTGAGTCACACTGGTCTCTCAGATGCAACAGTTCTACAGGAGTTCACATTATTTCACAATAAATTCAGCTTTCACAAACAATAAATCACATAACTGCCACATTATGTATGAAAACACTTCTAAATGTCATAGTTGTAGACATGGGTCAAGTCTGCTGTAATGTTTCTCATGTTATAATTCTGTTCTTTCTCAGAGGAAAAACTGCTGAATGTACACATTTTTTTTCCAGGTTCTTGAAATACGCACACCAGTGAAAAGTTTCATCATTTGTGTGAGTATACACTTTACAACACACAAGAATCATGAACATCAGGATTATACTGTTTGGAGCTCTTTCTTGGACCAATGCAAGCTATAAGTTAAACTGTCCTGCAGTTCTCTGGTGCCACCATTGAGTTCTGGCCGTGATTCTGTCACATTGTTTTTTCTAAATACATGTTTGTTGTCTCCATCAGGTTGCACCATGCACATGCAAGCCTATGTGTTCTCTATTTGATTCATACAGTATGTGCTCATTGGTATTCACAGATTTCATCAGAAGTGGATTGGACTCAAAATGGTGTATGACAACTGTTGTAAATCTGCAAGTTCAACGTGCCGGCCTGCCAGGTGTACCTGTAGAGGCTAAACAGGTTTTTGTAACTGAACTATGCAGGTATTCAACAACAAACAACCAATATGTATAATAGTAATGCAAGATGCACAGGTTATCACAATAAAACATTTATTTACATCACAAAACACAACCACAAACATTGTAATACACTGCATCATGTATATGATACATGTCATTAAGTCGTTTAATCTTATTACTTACCATTTATTCTGATGATTGTTTTGTAACCATGATGAAGTCTTTACAATCTAGACCAATCCAAAGTGCTCCTCACTCACCTGGCCCTCAATAACTTGCTCCTGTCTGCCCTGTTCTGGACTTAACAGGATGTACCTTCTGTTGGTTTGTTCATTAAGTCTGTGATGACTCTGGTTCCTTTTTTCCTTTTAACAGATGAACGTGCTAAAGATGAATATGGTCACAAGTCAGATCAAATAATGCAGCTGCAACAGTAAGAAAACACCAGTCATTAAACGAGTAAATGCTGAAGAAATGAGGAGACATGTTCACAGACTGCACTGCTCTTGATTCTTTTCTTCTCCTCCTGACAGCAGTTTCATCGGGAGATGTCCTGATCCACAGAGCCTGAAGACCTTAGAGGAGAAAAGGAGCAAAAGTAAGGATTGAGCTGTGTTACAGTGTGTTACTTTCCTCTAGCGTAAGCCCTGGTCTACACCTGTGGACATGGAGCACACACCCTGCATAGCTCAACTAACGACTCTTGTACCCTAAGCAGGAGGTGGTGACTGATTGGACAACTAAGGCCTATGAAATCAGCAGAGGAGACAGATGACCTCTCTCTTACTGCAGACACCAGGCCTACAGATATCTGCTCACGCCAACCATGCCAACCCATCAGCATCTTGTTTAACTACCACAACATCCTCCTAACACTCGCACCACACGCACCTCAGCACACACAGATAACAGAAACATACACTGTTTTAAAATAAAATTAAGAAGCTCCACTGTGGCCTTAAAGGGTCTCTGTTGTGTCCTGTCCATTTTTTGTTGCAGCTCACAGAATCAGGGTTGTAGTACTGTGTTACTATAAAAAGTTATCCATAAATATATAACACAGATAATGTTATGTCAGTCTGCCTAACTTGGTGCTAGAGATGCATGACATGGATTGTTTTTTTTAATAGTAGGCAAGATCTAAGAGCAAGCTGTGTTGGCTGCTTGGATGGGTCTCAAAAAGAAAACAAGCAAACCTGTTTTTTTAGACTGTGTACAAAAATATCAGGTTTAAACATAAGCATCTGCACACACCAGTGACATTTCTAAGGCCAATGGCATTTGCATTGCAAAAAGACGGTAGAGAGAAGACTGTAGTTTAGGAGATAAGTTAAAGATCACCTGTTCAGAGAAAATTGTACTTTTTTTACACAAGCTTTGTCTCCTTCCTAATCCTTACTTACAGCACAGATACAATGAGGAGCATACGCCACACAGATAGTAGTGGTACAACTGAACATGATACTGGTTGAGTTGGTCTGTGCTGCTGTGCTATCGGTGCAATGACACTGTACATCTGTCAGATCTATAAAAGAAAGAACACAGTTGTTACATACAAATGTTAACAGACATGATTATGCAGTAATGCACATTCTGTACTATCTACTTTGCTGTCCATAATGTGATTATCTGCCTCTGTGATGCTACATAGGGTTTATGTTGCAGATACATTAGTTTTATCATTTATTTATCCATCTGTTGCACACTTAAATGATGAGTCAAGTGTGGCTTTAGTTGGTTTTATTTCAGTGGACACACAAAATACTTTCAGTTTGCATCTGTGCCATGTTTTCTGTACTAATGATTGAACAGAACTGTTAGTTCCCTATAACAAATGTGTGCAAATAATAGAAAATATAATAAAATATGATATACAGTACATAAACATAAAGTGTCAGAAATCTGTATTTTAGTAATATATTGACATATTTAGAGTTAGCAATAGTACAACCTGCCTCTGCTAGCTAAAAACAATTAGCTTTGCAACAAGTCTCCAAATACACTGACAACCAGAAATAACAGTGTAGTGAATAAAAACAGCCATAGCTGTCTCACTAGCATGATCGTACATTACTCTAAATCGTGTTTACTTTATACTTAACCTGTGAACAGATAAAATACTTTCAGTATGTGTATGTGTCATGCTTTCTGTACTACTGGAGTCTATGCTAACAACGTTAGCCTCGCTAGCTAGCACCAACTTTGCTCTGCTACTGCTAAGGCTTAATGTTGTGTATGTAATTGTTACACACTGCAGAAAGACGAGTATACACTTACCAAAACAGAAGGTGTAACTATCCACTGTTCATTTTGAGATGGTCCGACTCCCACAAGAAAACTTTGCTAAAGTAGGAAGCACAGCCTTGAGCCTGTGTGTCTGTTGTGTTGGAGCTTCCTGATTGGCCGAGGGACATCTGTGTCCCGCCTTGATGGGCAGCTGACAGTTTGCATATCCACTTTGAATATTGGCACTGACAAAGCACGTTGACATGCAATTGCAATCCACAGGTGGTGCTGTTTCACAACATGCAATGCAATACAAACTCGTCTTGCAAACTGACAAAACCACTTGTCAAAGTGAAATGTCAATTTGCAAAATGGATTGTCAAATTTTAAATTAAAGTTATAATTGCCAAATGCTTTTTTTAAAAATACATATTAAAATTGCAAATTACATAGTCATTTTTAAATTGCAAATCTAAATTGAACATTAACATTTCAAATTAAATATTGTCTCTAAAACACCATATAAATGTGCAATGCAATCTAATGTTGTTTAATTTAAAACGTAAGTTGAAAAGTGGCAATTTATATTGTCAAAGTGAGAATTCATTTGTCAAATTGCAATTTCAATTTGCAAAATGGATTGTCAAATTTTAAATTAAAGTAATAATTGCCAAATGCTTTTAAAAAAATACATATTAAAATTGCAAATTACATAGTCATTTTTAAAATGCAAATCTAAATTGAACAGTAACATTTCAAATTGAATATTGTCCCTAAAACACCATATAAATGTGCAATGCAATCTAATGTGGTTTAATTTGAAACTTAAGTTGAAAAGTGGCAATTACAACTGTCAAAGTGAGAATTTAATTCACAAAATGGATTGTCAATTTGTTATTTAAAATACAATTTGCCAATTGCAATTTTAACAAGCACATTAGAAATGAAGATTGCACACAGTTATTGCCTAAGGAATTCTCATTTTAAAAATTGCAATTCTAAATTGTACATTGAATTCTCATTTTGAATATTGGCACCAAAAAACTTCCATAAACGTCTAAAGTAGTCTTGGATGAATATATTTTAGT
>CM076395.1:6925951-7200037 GCA_038363315.1 Mugilogobius chulae | reverse complement strand
TACATATTAAAATTGCAAATTACATAGTCATTTTTAAAATGCAAATCTAAATTGAACAGTAACATTTCAAATTGAATATTGTCCCTAAAACACCATATAAATGTGCAATGCAATCTAATGTGGTTTAATTTGAAACTTAAGTTGAAAAGTGGCAATTACAACTGTCAAAGTGAGAATTTAATTCACAGAATGGATTGTCAATTTGTTATTTAAAATACAATTTGCCAATTGCAATTTTAACAAGCACATTAGAAATGAAGATTGCACACAGTTATTGCCTAAGGAATTCTCATTTTAAAAATTGCAATTCTAAATTGTACATTGAATTCTCATTTTGAATATTGGCATCAAAAAACTTCCATAGAAAACGTCTAAAGAGTCTGGATGAATAATTTTAGTATCACTTTTTCTGTCAAATGTCATGCTTTCTTTATTATTCTACAAAAAGTATTAGGTCATAGCGTCACAGGCCTCAAGAGTAAAGGCCTGTGACGTTGTGTTCTAAATCAAATCAAATCAAACTTTATTTATAAAGCGCTTTTCATACATTCAGTGTAACACAAAGTGCTTTACAGTGCATTAAAAACACCCCCCCGTTAGACAACCCCCATATTACAAGTACACCCCCCCCCCCCACACACACACACACACATACCCTCCCATAAACACTCAAATAAAAAATTGAATTTTGCTACATTCGCATACATTGGGCTGGGTACAGATGGACCAAAGAAAGCATCATCAGAGGAGCAGTCTGCACCAGGAGCAGAGCCACCTGCAGCCACAGGGCACCAGCCCAGGGCCCAGAGAAGAGATGAGGTCAAGACCAAACCTCCAGGGCCCATGAGCCAGAGCCCAACAGCCACAGCCGACCACAGCTCCTGGTGCAGAGGCTCCTCAGAGGAAACACTGGGAAACCTAAACGTGATAAGAAAATTAAAATAAGTAAAAAATTAAATACGAGCAAACTAAGAACTAAAGATAATTCAGTCAGATAAAACTAATAATAAATGAACCAATAAATAAATATAATAAATAAATAAATACATGTAAAACAATAAATACTAATCAAAAGCTAAGCTAAAAAGATGGGTCTTGAGCCTGCTCTTAAAAACCTGAATGTTCTCTGCGGCCCTGAGGTCCTCCGGCAGACTGTTCCATAGACGGGGGCCGTAAAACTGAAAAGACGCCTCGCCGTGAGTGTGTGTCCTGACTTTGGGAATGACTAGGAGCCTGCTGCCGGAGGAGCACAGGGTCCGCGAGGGTTCATAAGGTAAAAGCAGTTCTGAAAGATAAGAAGGCCCAAGACCATTAAGACACTTAAAAACCAGTAAAAGAACTTTAAAATCGATCCTAAAACACACAGGGAGCCAATGCAGCGATTTTAAAACCGGTGTAATGTGTCCCTGTTTAGATTCAGGGACTAAACCTGAGTCTAAACAGGGACTAGAACATTGCTCAAACATGACCACATCCTGCAGCGTTCCAGAGTTTTCTTTGCTCTGTTGTAAAAGAGTGATTCAGTTCATAAGTTTGTGTTGTGTTTCCTCTGCAGAAGCCACTCCTCTGATGATAGTAAACATGAATCACACTGTCACAATCGCCCGCACAGATCTGCCTCAACAGGAACTGCGATACTCAGAACGACACAGGTTTTACTCACACAACTTTTCCTCAGACGTATGTACAAACTTCAGTTCCGCTTTCATCGAGAACAAAGACAAATAAAGACTTTTCAGGAGCCTATGGTCAGAGTTTAGGTTTGGGTTAAACATTTGTATCTATTAATCATTTACTCGTGATAATGAGTTTATTGTATCAGGGCGTTTTTAAGGCTAAGTAAGGTTTGGTTTTATAAAGCAGGGCTGTTCAAATGACGGCCCGGGAGCCAAATGCGGCCCACCGAGACCCAGCATGTAATAACAGACCTTTTAATTCACTAGCCTAGAAAAATATGTTTTATTTACCAGATTCTGTTGGGACATTGGCAACAAAATGTGCTTTTTTTGAACAATTTTGAAATATAATTTAGCTGATATTGTTGTTGTTTTGTGCTAAGTTGGACTTGGAGTTGCAGATTCAAAACATTTCAACGGCTGCCCAGCAAATAATTTCCTCAACAAACAAAATCTAAAACATTTTATTTAAGAACAGAAAGTTGAACTGTGAGTGATTCTATGAAAAATGTGAGAGAAGCCTCAGTGTTCCTGTTGTTTATATTGTTGTGTTTTATTAATTTCAATGAAAAGATATCGCTTGTGAATAGTACCATTTCGAGTCGTCTGTGAATAATTGAATCTATAACCAGTGTTGGGAGTAAAGTTACAAAAGTAACTAATATATTCCACTTTTCAGTAACTAAGTAGTGTAACTCATTTTATAAATGTTGATAATATATTACTACTACACAAATTACAATCTGAGTTACTCAAGGTACTTTCATATAAATTAATTTATTTTATATTCTATTGAAAACGACACTTCAGAACCAAAACACTAAAATACTGTCTGTTGGATTAAAGGTAAATCAAATATTATGAGGAAAATGTGTTGTAACGTCACATTTTCATAAATCAATCAGTAATCAGGTGTAAATGTGACAGGATTAGTGTTGTACAATGTCTTAAACAAATGTGTGATGAGCTCAAAGTAAATCAAAGTGTAACTCAGTTACATTTCTGACAGTAATTTTCTCCTTGTAACTAGTAATAATCAAATCAAATCAAATCAATTTATTTTTGTATAGCCCAAAATCACAACAACAGTCGTCTCTGAGGACTTCCCAAGATTATTAATTTTAGCAAATATGAA
This sequence comes from Mugilogobius chulae, assembly GCA_038363315.1. Lineage (NCBI taxonomy): Eukaryota > Metazoa > Chordata > Actinopteri > Gobiiformes > Gobiidae > Mugilogobius > Mugilogobius chulae. Next base: position 7,197,226 of record CM076395.1, on the reverse strand, counting down.
TAATAGGAAATCAAAATAAAACAATACATATTCAATAAACAATACACATTCAATGAAACATTTGATCAAGCAGATTATTAGTAGAGCAGATGAATGATTGTCCAGAACATCCCCTGTCCTTAGACCCTCCTTCTGTCCTTAGACCCTCCTTCTGTCCTTAGACCCTCCTTCTGTCCTTAGACCCTCCTTCTGTCCTTAGTCCCTCCTTCTGTCCTTAGACCCTCCTTCTGTCCTTAGACCCTCCTTCTGTCCTTGTCCTTCTGTCCTTAGACCCTCCTTCTGTCCTTAGACCCTCCTTCTGTCCTTAGACCCTCCTTCTGTCCTTAGACCCTCCTTCTGTCCTTAGACCCTCCTTCTGTCCTTAGACCCTCCTTCTGTCCTTAGACCCTCCTTCTGTCCTTAGACTCTCCTTCTGTCCTTAGACTCTTCTTCTGTCCTTAGACCCTCCTTCTGTCCTTAGACCCTCCTTCTGTCCTTAGACCCTCCTTCTGTCCTTAGACCCTCCTTCTGTCCTTAGACTCTCCTTCTGTCCTTAGACTCTTCTTCTGTCCTTAGACCCTCCTTCTGTCCTTAGACCCTCCTTCTGTCCTTAGACCCTCCTTCTGTCCTTAGACCCTCCTTCTCGGCAAGGAAAAACCCTAAGGGAAAAAGAGAAACCTGGAGGAGAACCACAGTGAAGAAGAGATCCACTCCCATGGACGGACAGGCTGTAGATGTAACTAAGGCAAAGTTATAGAGTTTATGTTTGTGGAGCCAGAGTCCATAAGCAGAGGGAAACGACTCGTCTAGCAGGACCAGGACAGGCCAATCCTGGAGAGGGAGGTGGGGCGGGGGTCCAAGCATCAGTGGTCCGGCCCACGTCACTGGAACAGCAATGATCTGAAACAGTTACACTCCCCGAGAGAGGAGTGGGACAGGGGACAACGAGTGAAGAGCAAAGAACAGACTAGAGATGAACTGTAGTTTATTATTCTTTACAAGAAAGGCAGAAGTGAGAGGATAGTGCTCAAGTTGCCATACTTTAATAATAATGTATAACTTACCCAACACAATCTATGACACACATGTAGTTCAGTTTGTAGTCCAGCCCTCAGACCTGTCCCACGTGTAAATATAATTGAATAGTTCTGTTATAAAGTGTTTTTTACAGCGTCAAATAGAGACACTATTTTCTTAGCGTGTTATAGACAGGTGTTTCGGTTGAAGCTACATTTCTTTGGGTTTAACGGTTAAAGTTTATTCTGAAGTTACGAAAATTAGTAAGTTTAGGTCTGGGGCTTGGAGTTGGTCAAGATTAGGATTTCATTAATAATCACAATGAATAAAAACATTTTTACATCCAGTATTGAACTGGGGCAGCAATGAGCATGTAGCAGTGTTTCGGTTTCTGCAGGATCAAGAAGTCGAATTTAAAACTTTGAAGACCACAAAACATCTAGTACACGGGTGTCAAACTCAAATGGTGCTGGGGAAAAATCGATCAGAGTCAGAGTTGGTCGAGGGCAATTTTTAAAATCTAGGTGCCCCTGTGTTAAATTCAAATATGGCAATAGGGCTGTATAAAGCTAATATAACACATTTACTGTAGATCCAGAATTATATTGTGTCACATTACATTATGTTGCACATAATTTCATTGCAAGAAAACTTTGGACAGATTGTATGATTTTTGCTGCATTCTAGTGCATATTACATTATAAAGTCACATCTCAGCAATATAAGGGGCCACTATAAATAATAATCTGAAATCATGCTCAGGGGCCACATGATATCTTCTGGAGGGCCGAATTTGGCCCCCGGGCCTGAGTTTGACACCCCTGCTCTAGTACTTCACAAGGCTGCTTTTTTTTCAGAGGCTTCTTAAAATATATTATATTTTGCTACATTTATGAGAAATCTAATGAATCAACAACAACAAAAATAAACGCAATGTATTCAACTGACCATTTCATCTTTTCGATCAAACAAATATCAGAAGATTTGAAAAATTCATACGGAATTTTCCAACAGAAAAAGCTGCAGCAGTGTGAAACAAATCAAGAAATTTACATTCAAACTTTTCTATTTAAGACTTTTTAAGACCACAAAGAAAAATACAATATTGACAATAAACCAACCAGAAAAAGCGTTTTAGTTGAAGCTTAATTATTAGAAAAAATGTGTTCACTACTTAAGACGTGCATCATTTAGTCGACTAACAGATCCCTCTTTCTCAATGTTTTGATCAAATATTTGACCCAAACTCCCGTCACGAGACACAAACTCAGAGGTTTACATGTTAAACTACTATTCTACTAACTATACTAACTAAAAACATGTCCATTAATGCCTCCCCTGACCCTTCCCCCAGGGCTCCCCTGCAAAAGAGATTCTGAATCTCACTTCCCTGGTTAAATAAAGGTCAATTAAATAAATTACTATTCATGAAGACAAAAAGCAGTTTAACAAGATTTTCAGGTAAAAATTCTCAATAAATTTGCAATGTGCTTTCTTTAAATAACTGTTTTGAAGCCTTTTGCTTATCTTCAATACAAGTATCACAATTTCTATTGACAACTACTTGATTAAACCAAGGACCAAAACAATCACGTCTTATGAAGGATTCTTAAGTCCAACAGCATTTTGGACACTGAAATAGAACTTCTAGAACAAGACAAGAGACTAGACGAACCCAGAATCAAACCAGTTATTATAAAATATATCGTTCTCAAATGTTTTGGAAGGTTAGGGCCAAATTGTATCGCTTAATCTTATGTTGAATGACCCTGCACTATATTATGACCTGATAGTGTTGTTTACAGTCAATAATCTCTGAAATAATAATAATAAACAATTCTATCTCAGTTCATTTTCACAGAAAAGCTGTTGAACTTGGTGCTTGGTAACTTTCATGTGAATAAACTCCACAATGACAGAGTTATTAATCATAAACCAGGACAAAACATTTGCATAATAAGCTCCAGATTCATTCGACCCTAAAGGCCTTGGAGCATGACCTCATGTGACTGCATTCATAAGAACAACACAGCAGAGAGACAGAATAGTAAAAACAAAATGGCGTTTATTAAGACGACAAACCCTGAATAATCAGGAACTTATATTACTCCGTTACGAAGTGGTTCTTACACAAACCAAAAATACAAAAAACAAAATCCACAGAGGAATTCTCAAAAGCACCACAAAAGTTTAGAAAGATACAGCCAAAAAAAAAATTAGTTTTCTAGTCCCCAGATTGAGAAAAGAGCTGCCATAGAGAACAGTCCAGAGCTTTGAGTGAGAAAAGGGGACGGAAATCAAACGTAAAGTGAGAGAAATACAGGTTTATGCAAACAGAGAGTCACAGTTTTGACATGAAAACGAGCCCCAGCCCCCACAATCACATGGAAACTCCACGGCCTACAGCCTTTTGTAATGACAACACCACTTTTGTCAACAAAACAAGAGACACAGGGCTTAACTTTCACACAGAGAAGAGGAGATTCAATTGAGTTATTCTAAATTTGAAATGCTCCGGATTCACTCACAGTTCTGTCTCGAAATAAAACAGGACTGATGAGCTTATAGTTTCTTATTTGCAAGCTAATAATGATAATACAGCTTTGTCAAAGAAGCTAAACTTTTACTCATTTAAAAACAATTTCCAAGTTTTTTCGTAAACGTGAAATGCTTTTTTTGTGTTCATCTATAATTAACCTTCCCATTCGCATACTTTTAATAATCACAGCTTTGATTGTGCAATGTTTTGGGAAAGTTCCAAACTATTTCTGCAATGTAAACTGCCTTTTGCCACACCTTAGCATCCACTGTTTCCTCATTCCCTTAAATCAACACAGCTTTTTACAGATTTAAACCCCCAGCTACACCTTAAACGAGCTTTTAACTTTCACATAAACACATTTTGTTGTCATTTCTATAGAGCAAAGGTAGTTTTTAAGCCGCTTTGCATCCCGGAAGTGGTGAAATTCGAACCCAAACAAACGGCGTGGGCTCGGTTAGCATAGTTAGCGTCGTTAGCAGCTAAGCCGGCGGCTAACTATGCTAAACAACAACAAATAATAATAAGCCGTGGCCGTTTGTAGATTTCGTTGGGTTAATTTAAAAATAACTAACAAAAAAGGTAAATTAAGTTGACAGAAACAGAAGTAGATTTGTCAAGTTGTCACGTTGCATCAGAAAAAGACACGTTTGAGCCTCCATCTTGGCTTGTTTACATAAAGCAGCAAACTGGTTTTCATTTGTAGTGATAAAAACAAAACGTGTGCACAGCTTTGGCTCGAAACTAAACGTGATAAAAGAAAAAAAAAAGGCTTTTGGAACTGTATCCTTGAACATGGCACTCAACAAACAAACTTTAAACTTCGATAAGCCGGTGTTTTGACTGGATCTGATAAGCTTTAACCCAGAAAAATCAATAAATCTAAGTTATTTTTAGCTTTAGGGAGGTCGTTTTAGGTTTTACCACGAGGCCAATGAATTACACTAACGTTCTTCACAGTTAGGCATATACAAATTGTGCGTTTTGCAGCTAAATAACTTGTTTAGGAGTGTTTATTTCACTCAAGATTCTACAAAACATAATGCTAAATTGTTAACTTGTTTGCAGATTTGATTGCAGTGTTTCAGGGCTACGTTTGGCCCAGAGTTTAGTCTTAAAGGCGTCTCTCTCTCTCTTCTGGAGCTGTTGACGTGGTGAACGTGCCAAGAAACAAGATTTTCTCCAAACCTTGTGGTCAAGACTGAAACAAGGCGTCGCTGTTGCAATATTTACCCGGATTGTTTGCATAGTTTGCCTGATTTAGAACTCCAAATTGAGGCGATTAACCGCTGATAGGCTTTCTCTGACACCTTTGTGGACTTTAATGTGGAAAAGTACAAAACAAAAAAGACAAAACCGGCGTTGAATGAAGTGGCAGGGCTTTAACCGCAGCTCGCCATTACGCACCACATAATGAAATCCAAAAAAACAGAATTAGAAAATATAGCTACCAGTCTTTTTTAAATGAAATTATATTCTAAATTGTCCGTGTGTGAGCAGTCCTGGACGGGGCAGACGAGCAGATTCGACCCGTGTCACAGCGCGTCCTCCGCGGCGTCAACACGACACGTTGTCCGCGCAGTCCCCGGCCGAGAACTGCAGCCTCCTCACGGCTTCTTTAATCAAATTCCCGGATAAAATTAACTCCTGCAGCAGCGTGTGCGGGTCGTCCTCCTCCACCGCCAGCCGTTTCTTGCTCCACGGTCGGATTTGTCCCAGTCTTGGTCGCCGGAGCTCGGGATGTGGTAGGGACTTGCTCTGCTGCTGCCTCGATGGTGTCCCCGGGCTCTGAGCCGCAAACAGCAGCCGTGTCCCCGCTGGATCCCCGTCCCAGCGCCGGTACCGAGCACAACCGACTGTTTACCGCCTGCTCCGGCCGTGGCAGAGGCTGTAATCCCGTGGTGCAGATGGTGGTGGTGCGCGGTGCCATTGTTGTTGTTGTTGTGGAGCTGCAGAGCCTCGCCGATCTTCGTCACCAGCGCGTCCACCTCTTTGGAGTCCACCGTCACCGACTGCTCCAGAAAAATGTAGTTTTCCTTTCGACAGGGCATGTTCTCCGGTCCCGAGCTGAATTTGGAGCGCGGGGGTCGTGTCCGTGCTGGATGAATGAACCGCTGTGCGCAGCCGAGCACCGAAAAGCCGAAGCGATTTGTAAACAAAGGCTGACGTGAGGAGGAACGCACCATTTATACTCTGCCGCGGGGCCATTTCAAACCAAAATAAACACGCGTTTCATCACCGCAACCAACATTTACGCATAAATTAACACAAACCTACACGTGTGCGGGTTTATAATCAAACTAATCCAACTTTTACGCACTCTTAGACTTGGATTAACTTCACGTTTTTCCACATGTGGCACCGCACTCCCCCGCGCACTTGGTCCGTCCCTGAAAAATTGGACATTACATAACTCCAACTGTCTGTTCAGGCAAAACAAACAAAGCGCATATTTCTAGTACAACAAAATGGCGACACCACGTTGTGCACATCTGAGACCTGAGCCAGCAGCGGCAGCAGCGAAAATAAACCAGGCACATTCAGTTTCAGTGTCATTTTTACTCGATTTGAGCCTCTGCCACATGAAATCATTTGAGATTCACACACGTGCTCTGATGTGCAATGCAAAAAGCAATGGAGTTTTAAATGTATTTTAGAAACAAATCAATTTTTAGTTCTAATGATCAACTATGAAGATGCAGAATCCAAGTTAAAGTTGCTCAATATTGCACATGATTGTGATATGTCTGTTAGTTTTGGCTCTCTCCACATTATTTCTGTGTTTTCAAGGCTTAATGTTTAACTAAAACTGAGTTAAAATGACATAAACCTACTATTTAGCAAAGACCAAAGCTAAACCAATTTAAGCACTGAACAAATATATAGAATTAACTGAAAACAAGACATATGGCATTATATAATTGCTGTGTTTTGTGCAGAGTTGCTAAAGTTGCAGTAGCTGTGTCATGTTGTGGTGGAGGGAGCGTGCTAAGTTTCCGTGAAAATGTTGCTGCTTTTCTTGTAATGGCATTTGACTGAAGGGGGGAGGAGCAGATGTCTCTATTTACTCAGGACAGTGCCAGTGTTGACCCCTCTGCTCTCTGGCCCATGTCCCAGTCCTGACTCTGGTCCACGTTTAGTCCTGACTCTGGCCCACGTTTAGTCCTGACTCAGGTCCATGTTTAGTCCTGACTCTTGTCCACGTTTAGTCCTGACTCTGGTTCATGTTTAGTCCTGACTCTGGTCCATGTTTAGTCCTGATTCAGGTTCGTGTTTAGTCTTGACTCTGGTCCATGTTTAGTCCTGACTCTGCTTCACGTTTAGTCCTGATTCTGGTCCACGTTTAGTCCTGACTCAGGTCCACATTTAGTCCTGACTCTGGTCCACGTTTAGTCCTGACTCTGGTCCACGTTTAGTCCTGACTCTGGTCCACGTTTAGTCCTGACTCTGGTCCACGTTTAGTCCTGACTCAGGTCCACGTTTAGTCCTGACTCTGGACCACGTTTAGTCCTGACTCAGGTCCACATTTAGTCCTGACTGGTCCATGTTTAGTCCTGACTCTGGACCACGTTTAGTCCCGACTATGGACCTCGTTTAGTCCTGATTCTGGTCCACGTTTAGTCCTGACTCTGGTCCACGTTTAGTCCTGACTCTGGACCACGTTTAGTCCCGACTATGGACCACGTTTAGTCCTGACTCTGGTCCAGGTTTAGTCCTGACTCTGGTCCACGTTTAGTCCTGATTCTGGTCCACGTTTAGTCCTGACTCTGGTCCACGTTTAGTCCTGACTCTGGTCCACGTTTAGTCCTGACTCAGGTCCACGTTTAGTCCTGACTGTCCATGTTTAGTCCTGACTCTGGACCACGTTTAGTCCCGACTATGGACCACGTTTAGTCCTGACTCTGGTCCACGTTTAGTCTTGACTCTGGTCCATGTTTAGTCCGACTCTTGTCCATGTTTAGTCCTGACTCTGGTTCGTGTTTAGTCTCGACTCTGGTCCACGTTTAGTCCTGACTCTGGTCCACGTTTAGTCCTGACTCTGGTCCACGTTTAGTCCTGACTCTGGTCCACGTTTAGTCCTGACTCTGGCATGGATAAGTCTCTCCAGGTCAGGTTTTGACACAATACTTTTAATTTTGGCAATGTTTTTTAGATGGTAGAAAGCTGCTGATGTTATCGACTTGATGTGGCTGTTAAAGTTCAAGTCTGAGTTCATTATTACCCCCAGATTTCTAACTTGAAGGTTTCAGAGAGAGAAACTGAAGGTGACTGCTGACACTTTCTCTTTGTTTCTGTGGGCCAAAGATGATGACTTCAGTCTTGTCTGAGTTTGGCTGGAGAAAGTTGTTTTGCGTCCACACACTGATCTGTTGTGAATCCACTGGCCCATACTCACCTGCTGTTAATGACACATAGATCTGAGTGTCGTCTGCATAGTTGTGATAGCACACATTATTATTGCTGCGTATTAACTGACCTAAAGATTGAACAGAAGGGGTCCAAAGATTGACCCTGGGGAACCCCACAGGTCAAGGCCATGTGTTCAGACACAAACATTCAGCCTGGTTTTTAATGTATTTCAGTCTTTCCCTGGTGAAGTTTTACCTTGTTTGTGAAGCTCTGATCTTGCTGCAGTGATTATTGAATTGAAAACCACTCTCTGCTTTGCGATTTTTAAATACGGATTAATTTCACAGGCGCATCTTGGCAAATTCTCTATAAGGAACGAGTTGAAAGAGAAGAAGCTTTGCCAGCCTTGCCACAGCAATAAGTAATTTCAAGTAATTTTCAATTTGTAAAGTCGGTCAACCTAATTTGTCTAGCATTTAATCTGATTGCATGAGTTTGTATTGATGAACAAGCCTTTGAAAACAGCAGAATCGTTATTCTTCTGTTTGTGTTTAAAGAAGCTGATTGATTACATACGTTAGAAGTCTTCGGCAGGATCATGTTTAGAGTAAAAGCCTGGTCACGTATGTAGAGGCAGCAGAACACGCTCCTGCAGAAAGTTATGTAACCGCAGCTCGTATGACCAAAGAGCAACAAAACGCAGCACATTCAATACTTCACACTGTCTCTTCAGCTGCTCTTACAAAAAATTCACTCACATTTGTTACATTTCTCATCAAGCACTTGCTACTTCTACTTAAAGTTAATATTAAAGTTATAAATAGCGTAAAAAATTTCAAGCTGATACCAGTTTTACTAAAAGTCTTTGTACATGATGCTTTTTTGTTTAAGTCGGCAGTGTCACATATTTACATCGAATTACATTTTGTTCCCTAAAAAACAGGAAGTGCCTTTGTGTGTTTTAATTAAAGGTTTTAATTTCAGTTCTTTACATTTATGTAGGGCCAAAACCCGCAAGAGTCTATTAATTTACAACAAAAAAAGGTTAGCTACCCAACTTTAAACAATGAATGGTTTGTGTATTTGTAAATTGAAGTCTGCAATATATTGAATATTGTGAATGTTGCTCTATAGAAGGATTTTTTTTTTATTTATCCATACGAGCAGAAAGGGCTGTTGCTCATTGACCAAGCAGAAGAAACAACTCGAGCCAAGAGCTTATCACTGCTGCTAAACCAACATTTGTTAATGAAACTTGACATATGACCCTTAAAAGTTACATTCAGGTGAAAAAAACACAGAGAAAAAAGAAGTTTCCCCGGCTAATCAGAAGAAGATAGCGGCTCTTTCTGCATTGAGCATTAGGGCAGAAGTGACACCGACCGAAAGTCCCTCTATAGATGCAAAAAATAAATAGTAAATTGCCTAAACTAAAGTAAACAAATCTATTTAATTATCTAATATTTACTGATACAAACTTAAAGGTACAAAAATTTAACTTAAATAAAAGCATGTTTGTCTAACTTAAATGCAGAAAGTCTTAAGCCACGTTTCCATTAGCCTGAGTCCCATAATAACTAACTTTGAGCAGATTTTAAATGCCTGTTGCTTGTTTTTTGAATCCGTTCTCCTACACTCGACTCAGACTTGTTTGTGCATCACTGTGATAGTTTGTGACTCATAATAAGTGAATGAAAAACCTGCCACGTGTGAGTTATTAGAGCTTTGTAATCAGTCATTTATTGCTGCTGCCATAAGGAAACAGTTTTAACCTTTATCTCTTCTGTCAGTCATTAAAACCAGGCTCTGTTCACAGTCGCAGTAAAGCACACGATCGATTATTGATCCATAATTAGACATTTTCACACATGAAAGTACCATGAACTAAGTGCCAACACTCTTCAGTCCCGGAAGGCATGTTTCAGACTGGTTCACTTGGAGTTACGTATATTAATGATATTTTGAATTTTATGCCATAATGTGAAAATTATAGCTAAATCAAATTAAATTTGATTTTTGTATAGCCCGAAATCACATCAACAGTCGTCTCTGAGGACTTCCCAAGATTATTAATTTAGCAAACAAGAATAGTAGGAAATAAAAATAAAACAATACACATTCAATGAAACAATACACATTCAGAAGCAGTGATTGATCAAGAATGTCAAAACAGATTATTAGTAGAGCAAATGAATGATTGTCCATAGCATCCCCATGTCCTTAGACCCTCCTTCTCAGCAAGGAAAAACTCAAAAAAAAAAAAAAAAAAAAAAAAACTAAAGGAAACAAAAAACATCTTGTCCATGGAAACCTAATAATATTTATTTTTGTGGCCGTGCAAAGTAAAGACACATATTTAATATATTTAAAGGTTGTTTGAAGGATTTTTTTTGTATGTCTGTTGTCATCCTTGTAAGTAAGAGTTATAATTAATATTATTAATGCATTGGATAAATACACTTCACATTCTGCATTATTCATTCACACCACACATGATGGGGTTAAGTTATTACTGTAGCCACAACTGCCCTGGACAGACTGACAAAAGCCAGGCTGTCTTTTTTGTGGTGGTGGCCCCTCTGACCTGAACTGTTACTGGTGTAATAGTCAAGACTGCGTTAATCGAGACCAAGATCTTTTCAAGATCACAGAATCCCAAGACCGAAACAAAACCGAGACAAGATCGAGACCACCGAGGGTCAAGACCGAGACAAGACCAAGACCACGATCGATTGAAACCAAATCAAGACCACCTTTAATTTTATACAGCTATCAGTGTCTACATGATCTTATCCTGCAGAACTTATTACAAACTGTGTCTGGGACAGGTCACTGTGCTCCAGCTGCAGGTTTACAAAGTGTGGTGCTAATGAAATGTGGTCTCGGCGCACAGAACAGGACCGAGTCCAAGAAAAAGGCCAAGTCCAAATGTGCTAGAGTCCGAGACGAGATCAAGACCTTTAAAAAACAGTCTTGAGTACTAATGCTGCGTTCATGTGATCCTCGGGTGCTTGTGTTTCCAAGATGAGAGGTCGAGGTTCAGACCTTGTTTGTATTCATGTGCTTTTTACTTTGGAAAGTCGTGATTTGTTGTTAACTATAATAAATAATTGACACAGCACTTTTAACAGAGGTAAGGTAAGGTATACTTTATTGTCCCCGTAGGGAAATTTGGTTAATAGACCTAACAGTGAGATCTGATGCTAGCCTGTCCAAAAACTAACGTTAAAGGTTGTAAGTATTTATTTTCTAGCCGATTTCCATCAGTCATGTGTCAGTTACGTCAGGTGCTGAGCTCGGCAGCTCAGTTTGTCCTGAGTTTCCGAGCAGTTGTTCCGACTTGGAACATTTTTCCGAGTTCCCGAGGACCACATGAACGCGGCATACTACACTACCACTTACACACAAACTGTGGACATGGTGACGCCAGTAAAACATTGTCCAATAAGAAATAAGTATACCTTGTGTTTTATCGGTCTGTAAACCTGCCTTTCAGACTCTTTATGTTCCGAAGTATCGGATTGGCCCAGTCTGCAGTGGAGGCGTGGCTCTGGGAAGAGAAACATGTGCATTATAACAGTAAACAGTTGTTGGATTTGTCTTTGCTTAACTTCCTCCATACAATATTTAATGTTTAAAATGGTTCTGTGCATTTTGACAGTGAAAAGCTTTAATAATCTTCAATTTGTCGTTTTGAAGTCCTGCATGCTGGTGTTCACTTTTGCACAACAAAATTTTGATAATAATCTTCAAAAGCACATTTTTGTTAATTACAGCTGAAAAATAGGAAAAGGCACGAGCCCCGAAACGACCATTATCAACTTATCAATTCTTATATATAGCCTAATTTAATATTTTTTTCTTGTGGTGTAAAATAACAAAACTTACTAATGAAGTTTATTATTTCACAAAAGTTAATCTCACATAAATGATTCAATAGTTTACAGCTTTTATCAAACTTGTGATTGATAAAGGGAAAATAATAAACAGTCAATAAGTGATTTATAAATAACAGATCAAGCCTGTGGTGTGACATGTGTTTGGTTTGTAGAAGTTAAATAAATGTAAATGTCTGTGTAAAGAGTTCAGAGGATTAACCTATATCTGTCGTCGGAGCTAAAGAGATTTTGGATTCTCAGATTTATACATTTAACACAAATATTATTGACAAAATCTACTCTGTGGACGCCAATGTTCATGTTAGTGTAAATAATTGAGTCCAGATGACTTGAAATGAGCTCAAAGGTTCTGCTTAACTTTAGTCATTTCTGATTAAAAAACAATGAAGTTATTAGAAAGTATCTACTGGAGCATCTTTTATAATGTCGTTTCTTTATCAAAAACAACATGAATTGTATTTTGTTTCATCCACATTGATTTTAATGCACAAATCCGGTCAGTCGTTCTTTCCTCGACTAAAAAGTTCTTTCTTGTGATGTCATTAAAGGTGCACTGCGTGAGTAAAATGCTCAGAGTTGCGATGAATAAAAGTCACTTGTCTGGATGTGGCCATGACGTTTTGTAAATTCTCCGAGGTTTCCTTCATAAGCTCATGCAGACCGTTCCATTTGAGTTACAAAGTCTGGTGCAGTGTCACTAAACGCCAAAGATTATTCTAAAACTCTGCCACTCGCGCAATGCACCTTTAAGTGAAAATACACAACACAGTCTCACTAGAGGGCGTACTTTTACCACGACACAAAAACAGCATATTCTGACCACGACTTCACAGCTATTTTTAGTACTTGTGTTACGCCGTGCATTTAGCACGATATGAAAAAGAGTAAAAATGACACGAGATTTCACAGCGTTAAAATAGGACGAGTTTTGGTTGCAGCCACATGGGGACGTTTTCTTCAGGTGAAACGGGTAAGTTCAGGCATAAAGTTACTAAAATGGTTAACATTAGGGTTGGGGCTTGAGGCAGGTTAAGATTAGAATCAGGATTTTGTTAATATTTATAAATAAGAACACATCTTAACAACCACCATTGAAATGAATGGGGACTGTGACGTGTACTATAATTACGCAAAACAGCTGTGAACTCGTGCTAATCATACCTCATTTACATGTTGTGTAATGTCGTGGTAAATGCACGCTTTCTTGTGAGATCGGGCTCAAATACAGGAAGTGCTTCACTGTGTTTTTAAATGAAGTAGATGTTAGAAACAACTCTACTTTATAATGCTTTCGGTCTTGGATTTGCAAAGTATGGCATGTAATACCTACAAGTTATAAGAAAAGTTTTACATTCATAACTATACATTTAGTTGTTTTTTTTCCTATCAAGGTTGTGTTTCACTTTAAAAACGTTCAGTTCAGTGTCTTTTGTTCAGTTTTGTGACAAACAGCCTTAGACTAGCGTTTCTGCTAGGGCTGTAGTTCTTTAGTCGATTAATCGGTCGATGGAGTCTTGGTCGACCAAAATGTTATTAGTCGACTAATTATTTTATTTAGATTATAAGGACTTTGTGTTCAACAGTAACAGAATCATTGGTCTGAACTGACTTTTATATAAACACACTGTTTCCTCTTCATTTTCTGTTTAAACTATAGAATATTATTAGTCTGTTTGAGGAAGGTTTCCTGCAGAGTTGTCATAAAACTCAAATTTTAAACTTGATTTTGATACAAAGGAATAAACTTGATTCTCGATGCCACAATGAGAATTAGAATGCCTATTCAAGAAAGTCAGATTTTATACAATGGACATAAAATCCAAGTTTATGATCAAACATTTTAGTTTCAAACCAGTTTTGATAAAACTTTTGCAGAAAATATCAGATTTTGTTCAAATATTTGTCCTGTTAATTATTATTAGTTTTATTTATCAGGGACAGTGCACAAAAAACATTATCCTATACAAGAGAGGAGAGATGCTTGTGCCAGGTTGTAGCAAAGTTGCTAATTTCCACCTGGAGTCCCTGTATTTGTTTAAATGAGGATTTCAACACCAGTTTTAGCTTTGATTTACAATATTTTGGACAACTCTACTTTTAGCTTCAGAGCCTTTGCCACGCCCCCTTTTTAGTCGATTAATCAGTCAATGGGACATGGCTTTGTTGATTAATCGGCCGATGAGACACGTCCATTCGATTAATCGGCCAATGGGACATGTTTTAAGTCGACCAAGAATATCTTTGGTCGATCTCAACCCTAGTTTCTGCACATTTGATAAAATGTTTTTCTTTGCTTTTTTGGGCTATATTTATCCTCCTGATACAGTTTGTTTGGCAGACGTTTTATAAAGTAGCCTTTCTGTTGTCACGGCAACAGTGCAGACTTTACCTTGCTAGAGCAGTTGGAGATTTAGGACTACTTTTTCTCGTCAAATGAACTAAAATCATTTTCTTTAAGCAGAGAAAGAGGCTGAGTTTGTCTGTGTTTGATCCTAAACTTTGTGTCAGCGACAAATGTGAGAGAAACTCAAGTTGTTCGTGTTGTTTTTCTGCTTTTCTGCTACTGTTTACGTGATTTTTTTCTACACGTCGCATACACACTAAATATTCTGCAGAAGTTATGATTGTTTATCTTATTATCCTAGTCTTCAGTCATGTTTCGTCTTACTGGAGTATTTGTAATTTGTCTCCACTGACTTTAGTTTATTTTTGCCACTCACTGCTGACATTTCGAGCGACGTCGGGCGGTGAAAGAGTGAAACAGTCGTGGCTGCAGAGAGAGAGAGAGAGAGAGAGAGAACAGTGTGTACGGAGCAGTTCTGAGAAAGACCTCGCTGTGGTCCCACTCTCTGAACCCAGTGCTCTTTCACAGGCACGACCATATAAGGAGCCGCAGCCAGCCCGGGTCAGGTGGTGCGCGGGCGGCCAATCGCAGCGCGGCGCCGGGCTTCCTCTGTCTGAATGGAGCGGCGCAAACACAAACTGCCCACTTCCTCCGAGCAAAACAAAAACAACGACAGCAGATTTATGTGAGAGAGCAGGAAGTGTCGAAACAGGATTAGAAAGAGACGGCCAAGAACCAGGACTTAAACTGGACTAAAACAGAACTAAAGCAGGATTTAAACAGAACTAAAGCAGGACTAAAACAGAATTTAAACTGGATTAAAACCAGAACTAAAACAGGACTTGAACTGGACTAAAGCCGGATTTAAACTGGACTTGAGCTGGTCTAAAACTCGAATTAAACTGGGCTAAAACAGGATTTACACTGGACTAAAGCAGGTCCAAAGCGGGACTAAAACAGGACTAAAGCAGGGTTTAAATTGGACGAAAACAGGACTAAAACAAGATGAAAGAAGGACTAAAGCAGGACAAAAAAAGCAGGACTAAAACAGGACTAAAACAGGACTAAAGCAGGACTAAAGCAGAACTAAACAGGACTAAAACAAGATAAAAGAAGGACTAAAGCAGGACAAAAAAAGCAGGACTAAAGCAGGACTAAAACAGGACTTAAACTGGACTAAAGCAGGACTAAAGCAGGACTAAAACCAGGACTAAAGCGAGACTAAAACAGGACTAAAGGAGAACTAAAACCAGGACTTAAACAGGACTATAAAGCAGGACTTAAACAGGACTAGCTAATAATCAAACATGTTTTCTTTGACGTTCACAGAGACAGACTGAATGTGTTTTTCTTGTCGGTTTAAGTCTTGACAAAAGCAGAAGGATTAGTCTCACATCAGGCTTTTGTCGAGCTTAAATCGGACTGTTTCCACCTTCACATCTGCTCACGACAAACACTTCTAATCCTTCAAATCACTTCAGTCTGTTTTTCTGCAAAATGTTTGTTATTAGTCGTTCAGTCAATCAGTGTTGTTTTATTCAATCAACATTTGTATTAAAGAGTAAACCCTTTAACCAGGATAAAATCATAACGTCAGTGTCATTTCTGTGGATTCAGGCCCAGATTTAAAATGTGGTTGATAGGTAACAGTTGTGGAATAACCTCTACATGTGTCGTATTTACTGATCAAAATAAAACTTTTGTTGTGTTTTGTGTCATTTTGGACTTTAGCTGGTTTAGTGTTCACTTCTGTTAAACATTTGTCCAGCTCCTGAAACTTGTAACATTACATAACCACACCAGGACTGAGCCAGGACTGAACCAGGACTAAACCAGGACTAAACCAGGACTAAAGCAGGACTAAACCAGGATTAAAAGAGGACTAAACCAGGACTAATGCAGGACTAAACCAGGACTAAACCAGGATTAAAAGAGGACTAAAAGAGGACTAAAACAGGACTAAAACAGGACTGAACCAGGACTGAACCAGGACTAAACCAGGACTAAACCAGGACTGAACCAGGACTAAACCAGGACTGAACCAGGACTAAACCAGGACTAAAGCAGGACTAAACCAGGACTGAGCCAGGACTAAACCAGGACTGAACCAGGACTGAACCAGGACTAAAGAAACAAGACTAAAGCAGGAATAAACAAGACTGAACCAGGACTAAAACAGGACTAAAACAGAACTAAAACAGGACTTAACCAGGACTAAAGAAACAAGACTAAAACAAGGCCAGAACAGGACTAATGCAGAACTAAAACAAGACTAAAACAAGACTAAACCAGGACTAAACCAGGACTAATGCAGGACTACAACAGGACTAAAGAAACACGACTAAAACAGGACTAAAGCAGGAGTAAAACAAGACTGAACCAGGACTAATGCAGGACTAAAGCAAGACTGAACCAGGACTAATGCAGGACTAAAGCAAGACTGAACCAGGACTAAACCAGGACTAATGTAGGACTAAAACAAGACTAAAACAGGACTAAAGCAGGACTAAACCCTTGGACCTAAAAAGTCATAAAACACACTTATGTAACATGGTCTAAGTGTTGAGTCTGCAGCTGAAGAACTGTTTTCATAGGCTCCACAAAACACGCCCAGAATCTGGACTTGGGATTGTCCTGGTTGAGTCCTGCTTCTGTCTCGCTCTCCCTCCCTTTCCATCTCTCTCTTTCTCTCCCTCTCTCTCTTTATTTCTCCCTCTCCCTCCCTTTCCCTCTCCTCCTTCTCTCTCTGTCTTTCTCCCTCTCTTCCTCTCTCTCTCTCTCTCTCTCCTTCTCTATCTTCTCTCTCGGTTGTTTATTTGCGGCGCTGTTCTTGTTCTGTTTAAATAAAGAGGAACAGACTCGATGAACTCAGACCTGGAGCGAGTCCAACTGGGCCAGAGTGGATTCACCCCTCCCTCTGCTCTCTCTCACTCTCTCTCTCCCTCTAACTCTTTCTCTCTCTCTCTCTTTCTCTCTACTCTTCTGTTGAGGCGTGGAGTAACTGCAGCAGCCCTAATCTGAAATAATCTTGATTTAACTTTTAACTGTTTGTTTCAGCGGTGCTCAAAGTGCGGCCCAGGGGCGAAACTGGGACTTTGTAGAAGTGTCTGCTGTGTGATTACATTTAGAGTTGAAAAGACTGTTAAAGAACACCAAATAAAGTTTATTCTATTCAAACATGTTCATAAAACTCCACAGTCTTCTTGCAAATAAACTCTTAAGATGCAACATAAAAACAGGCTTGGTCTTGGCGTGCAGCTAAACTGGTCACATTGGCTCTTTGAGGGAAAAAAAAATGTAATTTTGGGCACTTCTGGTTTGGTGTAAGTGTTGCATTTGGTCCTTGAAACTTTTTTAATCATAAATCCATTGTAAAAGCTGCACATTTTAAAACTCTACATTTGTGCCAACCTCAGCCTGGTTCATTTATTTTAATTGGAGCATTGTTTTTTTTTTTGTCTTAAGATAAGATTTGCCAATTGAACAATCATATAAATGTATTTAGGACTTTTTAAACCTTAAATTCAAATATTTTTATTTAAGACTTCCTATAAAAAACTTTAAATATGTTGTGAGTAAATTTATGTTATGTTTAGGTTCTAATAAGACAAGAATCAAATGCATGATTAATAAGACAAGAGTCGTGCACGGAAACAGCAGAAATGTCGTGTTGTATGTGCAGAGTTTTGCAGGTGGGTTTAGCACGTGTTAGGTTGAAGGTTTGTTTACAGCGGCGCTTTGGCTCTGCTCCTGTGTGTGTGTGTGTGCAGTGTAAAAGTGTATTTTTACCCACAGTTTGGCTGCTCGGGCTCTCTCTCTCTCTGTTTGTGTGCTCAGACTGGATCAAACAGGAGCTGCAGAAGTGGCCCTGATAAACTTTTACCTGCAAAGTTTCAGCGCAGATCACAAACCAGGCCTAAACGCTCTGAAACTGCACACAACAGAGGTCAGATTATATGGTTTAGTTCATTTTTGCAACACTGGAATTTCCCATCATGATTGTAAATTTGAACTGGAACAAGCAGCAGATTTAAACTTGCTTATTTTTATTGTTGGAAAGTGGCTACACAACTATTTAGAACCATATTATGAATCTACAACAGGACAAAAGCGAGACTAAAATGGATCTAAAGCAGGAGGACCAAACTAGGACAGAAGCTGGACTAAAGCAGGACTAAAACAGGACTAAAACCGGACTAAAACAAAGATTTAAGCAGGTCTAAACCAGGACTAAACCAGGCCTAAACCGGGACGAAATTGTGTATAAGGCAGGAACTAAAGCTGGACTAAACTAGGACAGAAGCTGGACTAATGCAGGACTAAAACAGGACTAAAACCGGACTAAAACAAGGACTTAAGCAGGTCTAAACCAGGACTAAACCAGGCCTAAACCGGGACGAAATTGTGTATAAGGCAGGAACTAAAGCTGGACTAAACTAGGACAGAAGCTGGACTAATGCAGGACTAAAACAGGACTAAAACCGGACTAAAACGAGGACTTAGGGAGGTCTAAACCAGGACTAAAGCTGGACTAAAACAGGAGTAAAACAGGACTTAAGCTGGACTAAACTAGGACAGAAACGGGACCAAAATGGGTCTAAAGCAGCACTAAAACAAGACTAAAACCAGGACTTAAGCAGGTCTAAACCAGGACTAAAACGTGTCTAAAGCAGGACTAAAGCTGGACTAAACTCGGACAAAAACTGGACTAATGCAGGACTAAAACCGGACTAAAACCGGACTAAAACAAGGACTTAAGCAGGTCTAAACCAGGACTAAACCAGGCCTAAACCGGGACGAAATTGTGTATAAGGCAGGAACTAAAGCTGGACTAAACTAGGACAGAAGCTGGACTAATGCAGGACTAAAACAGGACTAAAACCGGACTAAAACGAGGACTTAGGGAGGTCTAAACCAGGACTAAAGCTGGACTAAAACAGGACTAAAGCTGGACTAAACTAGGACAAAAACAGGACCAAAATGGGTCTAAAGCAGCACTAAAACAAGACTAAAACCAGGACTTAAGCAGGTCTAAACCAGGACTAAAACGTGTCTAAAGCAGGACTAAAGCTGGACTAAACTAGGACAAAAACTGGACTAATGCAGGCCTAAAACAGGACTAAAACGAGGACTTAAGCAGGTCTAAAACAGGACTAAAGCAGGACTAAAGGTGGACAAAACTAGGACAAAAACTAGACTAAAACTGAACCAAAGCAGGACTAAAGAAAGCCTGAACCTGGACTAAAGCAGGTCTAAACCGGCTGGGAGACCCTGCAGAGTCCACGGGGTTCAGGACTGTTTGTGTGCTGCTCTAAGTCCGGACCAAGGCTTTAGTTCTGGTCTAAATCCAGAGCCGGTCCTGAGTGTGTGATTACAGACTCTTCCTAGAAACTCTGTGCCGCGGTAAAACGTCAGGAATAGAACCGACAACCTCGACTTCTGCCCTCTTTCACAATAAAAGATCCTCGAAAGTTGAGGCTGATGATTCGATTTCTGTAAATTCTGGTGATTGCTGCAGCTCAGACACATTAACTTCTGGTATTACAATAAAAAGCTGTCCTTAAATCATATTATTGTTACTGCTCTACACTTGAATAAAATAACTGGCTTGTTAAATGTTGTGTCGTCACATGAACACAACCTGAGTTCTACACATTCTTCACAATAATAATCACTTCGATCTTGTGTCTGATCTGCTGCAGCTGAAGAAGAGTCTGGATGATTTATGGAGTTAAAAACAGAGCAGATGTCAGGGATCTATACTCAAGGAAAAAAGAAACGCAACACTCAGTTTTCTGAGTTTTTGGGGGGCAGAATAATTTTATTTTTGAGATCGGCCTGTTTCATATGAACCCTACATCCATTTCTAATCCTCAGGCCAACTCTTGTGGCGTTTACACATTTTCAGTCCAAATAACACAACCAAACAATAGAGCAACCCCCAAACCAGACGTGACAGAGTTTCATCAGACTGTCAATAGTTCACTGACCCCCGCTGGCTCCTGGACAGCGGTTATTTGTCGCCTCATGGATCGGCAGTAGTGTCTGAGTTGATCCTGTGGAATTGCCGCCCATTTTTCCACCAGAACCGCCCTCAGCTGCTGCCGAGTTTCTCCTATAGTGTCCTGTACACCCGATCTCGGCCATCTGCTCTGAAGCACTGGAACCTTTTTTTGTCACTGAACACGACTTGGGACCACCTCTGCAAAGTCCAATGACAATGTGCAGTGCACCATTCGACCCCAGCTCGGCGATGTGGGGGGGTAAGCACTGATCCAACATATGGCCAATATGGTCAAATACAGGTCAGCATGGAGGCGATTACGGATGATTCTGGCCAACACTGGCCTGTGGTGTGTCCCAATGGTCTCGGCTGAGGACCTGGTGGCGGCTGAACCTGTTACAGAGATGTACAGGGCGGTTGGCGCGGTCTTGTACAGCGGTCATTACATGGGGGCCACCAGTACGAGGGCGGTCGTTAGAGGAACCAGTGACCTGGTATTGCTCCGTAAGACGACTAATGGTGGAGAGGTGGACTCCAAACACCCTGGAGACAGATAAACAACACAAACCAGCTTGTATCAGCCAATAGCTCCATCCCTCTCTGGTTGAGACAATCGTGTGTTTTTGGCTTCATTCTGGTGCCTGTTATAGAGAAGACTTGAGCACAGTTAACCAGCGGTAAAAGTCAACTCTGAGTTTCAAACATGATTTTGTGTGAATAAACGACCCTGTAATGCACTCTTTATTGTTCTCACAATCAGTCAAGCCAAACCAAGAAATGTGTTGACCTGTCTTCAGCTTACTGTGGACTGAAACCAAGGTGCTAGCCTGTTTTTCCAAATGTACTTGTTTTCTAAGGAATTTTTGAAAATTAAAATGTTGCGTTTCTTTTTTCCTTGAGTGTATAATGGAAATAGAAATATGATACTTACTGTCTGACATGGAAACTTGTCTTTGGTTTAAAAACATGCACATGCCACTTTAGCTTCACATTTCAAGAGCAAATGAAGGACATCAAAAGCAGCCAAACCCCCAAAAGAACCAAGTTTCTGTTGAGATGACGTCACAAAACGTAGCAAAGTTGGGGTGACTAACTTTTTGAGTCAGAAATGTGTAACTTTTGTACTTTCCACTCAAACATATGATGAATGTAGCACTTTGTGAAACCAGTACTGTCTGAACTGCTGAACACTGCGCTCTGATTGCAGAGATGACAAAAGTACTGAAGTTCGCTACTCCAGTAGAAGTACAGTTACTTGTGTAAAAAACAACTCTGGTAAAAGTCAAAGTCCTGCTGAAACTCCTTTACTGGACTAAAAGTATAAATGTACTCAAGTAAAAAAGTAAAAAGTACAATCACACTGCCAAAAGTTATTCTCTAGTTTCGGGTAAAACTACTAACAAATTTGGCAGCTTATTTGACTTGTTTTCAAGAGTTCTGACTCTAATTTGCCATTAATCTTGTAATCTAGCTACAGCAGGTAGAACTGTTGATCCTATAATACCCAAAAGAAGACATTTTAACCAATATAAAACATATTTCTTGTAGTGCATAAAGTTGGTTTGTATGTGTGGAGTGTGAAATGAGCTTTACGGTAAAGTAACACACCCGTTTTTAAAAAGTAGGGAGTAGAAAGTACAGTTAAAAATATAAGAAGTAAACGTAAAAAGTCTCCAGATTTTGTAAAACTCAAGTAAAGTACAGATACTCTAGAAAACTACTCAAGTACAGTACTTGAGTAAAAACTTGCTTTATCTGTCTGATTGGCTGTGCTCAGGTGGTCCTCTCCAGTTTCACTTTGTTGTTTGTAAGAAGTGTTTCTTAAACTATAAACCAAAATGATTACATGTCGATATTAACATTTGTCAAAGGATTCAGGAGAGGAATCGTGTTTGCAGTGTAAAAAAGAAGCTTCCCCAGCTTTAAATAAATTCTTCTGAGCTTATACTTACCTTTCTATTTGAAAGTTCACAGAAATGTCAAACTCAGCTGGAGCCGAATCGATCCCAGTCAGAGTTGGTCGAGGGTCGTGTTTTAAGATTTAGATCCTGTGTTAACTATGACAAATGGTCAGTTTAAAACTATAAAACATTTACTTGCAAACAACTTTGGAGGCTGTGACAAACTGGCATTTGGTCCCCAATGGTCTACAATGTCACTTTTTTATTTTCATTGTAAACTTTAGGCCTCCACATCCCACACTAGTGTAACAAATGTAACTGTGTAACTGTAAAATATATTCAATCTAACCCTATTTTGTTCATTTACTGTGAGATTTATAAGAACTCCAGGGCTGACACATTCACAATATTGTCTAAAATTAGATATATCACTCACATTTATTACAAATTTCAGGATAGTACAGCCTCTGGAGTTTTGTTTAGCAGAGAAAGTTGCAAACCAAAGCAAAGTGACGCTGAGAAAAGCCTCACGTAGAGTTTTGGCGACATCTTGTGGAGACTTTATAAACTGCAGCAGCTTTAGAACAAAACAAATCTGTTCTAAGTCAAACAGAGACAATTAAGTAAGTAAGTAATCTTTATTTGTACAGCGCATTTCACAGACACAGAGTCACAAAGCTCTTCACAGTGAGATGAACCCCTCCCCTCCAAACTCAGTGACAGTAAACTGCCCTGGGGCAGCTCAGCAGAGGAGATTCACCTAAACACCTGGAGCCTCAACCTCCGACTACCACCAAGTGTTCCCTAACATGCATGTTATTGGTTGGTGGGGAAACCGGAGTGCCCGGAGGAAACCACAGACACGGGGAGGAACATGCAAACTCCACACAGAAAGGTGTGTGTGGTATGTCCGGAAGAAAGAGCGGCGGAACGTCGTGCTGCAGAAAATACGCGCTGATCCCACCACATACAGCCCCGCTGCGTTCCGCTCTGACCACCGGACCAGTCGCTTCAATGAATCAAGACAGCCGCCACATCCCCCGCACCCGCCGCGCAATGCCCCACTGCAGCCCCGCTGCAGCCCTGTCCCCTTGCCGCTGCCCGACCAAACACGGACCAAGGCCACCATCCTCTCCGCCCGAGTCCACGGCAAAGTGACGCTTCAGGGCCGATAACGCACCGAACAGGAAAAAGAAAGTGAACCATGTTGCCGACACATGGACAGGACAACGCCACGGAGTCCGTGCTCGCAACACAACAGTCTACCCCAACGGAGGAGGAAAAGACGTCCACCGCCGTGCCCTGAGCTAAAGCGATCCCACGAAACACATGAGCGGCCCGCACCCCCGACACAGTTATTTTATCCTCAACGAGGACTTCCATTTCACAAACCCGTGCCCTCGAGACCCGCGGCAACCCCCGGAGGCGGACTGGGGTGGAGCAGCACGCAGTGGGAGCAGCGCGTAACGCATAATAAAGCATTCTGTATTTTGACTGCAAGTCATGCATTCTCATTTCTTCACCTCATTACAATTATGAGTGTCACTGTCTGTCACCTCTTTGGATACAGCAGCATTCTGTGGGACTATTCAAACCTGTGTTTATTCTAGTCTGCTCATTCTAAGCTAATTTACTGCAGTAATTATTCTCTAAATTATTTGGTAATGGGGTCAACACCTGGTCATGTACCAGAATAAAATATACCGTCAAATACCGTGACACAGACATAATTTGAAAAATACCATGATATCAATTTTTGGTCATACCGCCCAGCTCTACCGGGCTGTGCGGGAATCGAACCCGCGACCTTCTTGCTGTGAGGCCAGAGCGCTATCTGTTCTGCCACAGTGCTGCCACGGTCCAAGTCCAAGTCCAAGTTAAAGAGCATGGCTTCTCAACATAGGCCCAAGAGCCAGATCAGGCCCCCAACCAGTTAAATTCGGCCCCCAACTCTTTAGTGGAAAGGCTTCAAGTTGAAAGAATATTCGAGAATTTTGAAAGTCTCATCTGAAAGTCGTTTTCAATCCAATGGAAGTGACCTGAGACTGACTGTATTTATGCCAAAGCTTAGGGCCCTAAACGATGCGTTTGGGCACAAGCAGTAATAAGCCTGTTTACTACTGCAACTCTACTGGTTAGTACAGCGCAGACAACCGCACGTTCATGTGGCGAGCCTCCGCAGACACAACAGACAGTTCAATAAGAGCAGGTCATTTTTCAGACTAAAAATGTAACGCACAAGACACGACAAGTTTAAAAAAGTAGCTAAGTAAAAGTACATATACTTGCTGTAAAAATATAGTGAAGTAAAGAGTACAGTCCTTTAAGAGAAAACAGAGCTCCCCAAAAATGGCTCCAGGACGAGGTTTCTCCAACATCAGACCAGGATAGAACTCCAGAGCGTTGAAGTCGTGTTCACGGATCATTTCCTTATCATCTGTAAAAAAGAAACACGGACATGTCAGTATTTTTCCAGACTTTATCGCGTCAATAAATAAAAACATCAGAACAACTCAAAGGCTTAATAATGAACTAAAATAAAACAACTTGTTCAACGACCAAAATAAAGGTGAAAAAACATGGAACATTGGATAACCAAACTCTTCAATCACAGAATAACACAAAAGTGAAGAGGAAGTTACGACACACAAAGAAGGATGCCAGGTATGTAGAAGAAACAGCGACAGAGACAATTTTGTGTAAATATAACACTCTATACACTGTATTTAACCGGTTACACTTAATTTAAGCTTTTTTTTTTACTTAATTAAGCCGTCTTTGAACAGCATTCTATGCACATACACCAAACTTCACAGACATACATGACATGACTCTGGGTTTAGCAAAATTGCGACCTGTTGTTCCGATACCATTTTTTTGGAATTGATCCGATACCGATACTTTGCCTCATGTTGTGTGCCGATACCGATACCAGTGCCAATACCAAATATTACATTATAATGGCTAAGGATGCAAATTATAGGTACAGCTTTTAACTCAAATTTAAATCAATAATCAATTTTAATAATGGCTTCTGCAAACTAGACTCTTAAGTCTCAAAAAGCAAAACGAATACATAAAAAGAGCTGCACATATAAAATAGGCTATTGTTACTTCATAATAAATATGTGTTTATTGTAACTGTTAAATACTGTATGTGGATTTTTAAGCCTGTTTTAGAAATGTTGTTGTTATTTTGAACCAGGTCTAAACCAGGACTAAACCTGGACTGAACCAGGTCTAAACCAGGACTAAACCTGGACTGAACCAGGTCTAAACCAGGACTAAACCTGGACTGAACCAGGTCTAAACCAGGACTAAACCTGGACTGAACCAGGTCTAAACTAGAACTAAACCATGCCTGGACCAGGTCTAAACCTGGACTGAACCAGGTCTAAACCAGGTCTGAACCAGGTCTAAACCTGGACTGAACAATGCCTGGACCAGGTCTTAACCTGGCCTGGACCAGGTCTAAACCTGGACTGAACCAGGTCTTAACTTGGCCTGGACCAGGTCTAAACCAGGCCTGTTTGTGTTTAGTGGCTGCGCGGAGGGGGGTCGTCGTACTCTCCCCCTCCAATGCTCCACCGGTGCGTCTCAGCTGTCCCACTCCAGGTCCTCTTTCCTCCGCCTCGGTCGTGGTCACCTCTCCGTGGAAGTCGGGTAGTCCACCGCTGCTCTCGCGTCCCCAGTCCTCTCCTCTGCTTACTGCCCTTCCTCCCCTTCTTGTCGCACCTCCAGCACACCTGTCCCCAATGGAGCTCAACAGTGACCGCCCACTTCCTGGTTCCTAAATCTCGAACCCCATGTTAAATTGCCATAGGAAATTCGATAACAAAAAATATTAAAAGTTTGAAAACGTCCTTGGGGCTAAGCAGCTATGTGGTGAGTCACGAGTATAAGACCTACATTTTTGTTTAAAAAACGTTTTTTCAGCTTTGTAAACTACGAAGTTATTACGACATTTTGCCGAATTTTAATGGTGCGTTCCAGGCAACTGGGAACTGGTATATGTGCCATCTCCCACTTGTAAAAATGCGCTGGAACGCCACTCGAACTGGTTAATCCCACTTGTGAACTGGGACCTGGTCGAGGAAGCCCCACTTCACATACGAGTTCAACAATAACTACAATAAATTTATTTGAGAGGTTTAACTGACGCAAAAACAATGTAAACATTGATTACAGGTTATTTGCCGTTACTTTTGTTTAGCTTAAAGATTAGCATTAGCCATAATGTTTACATACGAGTTGATTACGTTGGAACGCTCTGAACTGGGAACTGGTATTTTTCAAGTGAGAAATGTTCCAGTTCCCAGTTGCCTGGAACGCAGCATTAGTTCTAGATGTGCTTTTTAGACTGAAAACAACCGCGCTGTGGATCTGAGTTAGCACAGAGCTGGATAGCCCGCGGTATGTCTTTAAACTCTTAATATTTGAATTTTTCGAAAAGCCTATGGCACTATAACATGGGGCAAAACTCTTCCGGAACCAGGGCGGGCTTCCACTGTGCAGCTCCATTAGTCCTCTGCTCCTGCTCCCCCTCCCCCTCACGTACTCACGCCCTCTTACGTTGCCCCACTAGACAAGACAACTGCACCAGTCACCCTGTGACATATATTCTTATTTAGTGCTTTTTCACCTCTGTGTGTCATAAAAACAACAGTGAGGCCTGTAAAAAGACGCTTATCCTAATGAAATGCTATGTAAACAAAAGTCCAAGTTAGCATATTTAGCATGTTAGCTTGTTAGCGCTGCTGTTGGGCCCTTTTTAGAGTTAGTTTACCCACAATCCTTCAACTATTGAGGCTAAATGAAACACCACAGAGGTAAAACGGGTGTTTGTGAGCAGATATGGAGTATTTTTGTGGTTGAATTTTGAAGAGTCTCCACAAAACCTGTTCTAGCTGGTCTGACAGTTAGCTACAGCATTAGCCACCAGCAGAGAACAGCTGCTGCTAGATAGATCGTGATTGTTGTTTTGAAGATATCCAAAAATTCTGTCTTTTATAGAAAAAACATGCAACAAAACGAGCTGTTTAACCCTCGGGCTTCCCTATGGACATTTTTGTCCATTTCGCCCGTTTTTCAAATTTTGTCAGCCGACCATTTCGCGTTTGTTCATGATAGAGCTATGAAATTCAGTAACAAAGCCTAAATCTTGTGAAATTTTTCGGACAAAAAAAATTTTTTTTTGTAACTGCTTTGGATTACTGGGAATGAATAAGTGTCACACCTAAGACCCTAAGGACAAAAATGTCCACTTACAAAAACCTTCATAAAAACATCATAGTTTCATATTTTTTCATACTTTTTTCAGCTCATTTTAAAGATCTATCCCTGCTCTATTCAAAAATATGTGTTTTATAAAAATCCATAAAAATTTAACCCCTTAAATGCCAGTTTGAAAACTTGAATTTCACTTGAGGCCAAAAAATGACCTCTAAAAATGCAATATTTTTTAGAAAACCAAAGATAAACTTTAATGGGCTGCATTTTTAGATGTGTCCTATGAAGGTACAACTTTGTGTAAAATTTTAAGTTTTTAGCTTTTGTAGTTTTTGAATAGCGATCAATTAGAAGAAAAACTCACACCTAAGACCCTAAGGACAAAAATGTCCACTTACAAAAACCTTCATAAAAACATCATAGTTTTATATTTTTTCATACTTTTTTCAGCTCATTTTAAAGATATATCCCTGCTCTAATCAAAAATATGTGTTTTATAAAAATCCATAAAAATTTAACCCTTTAAATGCCAGCGTCAAAACCTGAATTTCACATTTAGTGAAAAAATGACCTCTAAAACTGCAATATTTTTCAAAAACCTGAGGACAGAGTTTAATGGGCGACATTTTTAGATGTGTCCTATGAAGGTACAACTTTGTGTAAAATTTCAAAGATCTGGCATTTTTAGTTTTTTTTGTAGCCTGAGATTAGCATGTTTTAAGGACGCCTCTCCCATTGACTTCCATTATAAAATCATACTTTTTATGTTTCATTGTTTTTACTACAAAAATTTTGATTTGTTTTAATGATAAGGTTAATTTTATGACAAAACTAGTTGCATTGAATATTTTTATTGTTTTTACTCCCAAATAAGTCAATTAGTAATTAATCCATGTGAGGCACCTGACCTATGACCTTTGTTCACAAGAAGTGTCTTTGAAGCAGACAGTGTGACCTATATTTGACCTCAACTTGACTTTGAAAAAGTCAAGTACAAAGTAACTTGTGTGTGCTGTCACACAGAGCAATATAAACACTTTTAAAATCAAGAAAAACAATGCCCCCCTTCTACCCCCCATACTCGGAGAAGGAAAATGTAAACAACTTTACAGAAAAACATAAACAGCTTTACAGAAAAACCAAACAACATTGCAGCAGTGACACAAACAACTGTACCAATGCAGCAAGTCGCAGCTGGCTGCAGCGCTTTTCTTTCACAATCAAAGGCAGTGACAGGAACAGCGTCTGTGATTGTAAAGAAGAGCTGTAGGGAATAGCTCACATGAAGCCCAGTGCTCTGGACTCATTTGAGCTATTCTTCTCAAGAGCACCGATCAAAAACTGCAGCTGGGACTGAACCAAGTGCAGTTAGGCCTGATATAAAAAATTCTGGATTGTTTATCGTCCTCTAACTACGAGGACCTAGTGGATCTCGATACAGAAATGAAACTTAAAATGTCTGGTTACCTACCAACGCAGAGACAACCTACTACATTTCTGTTTCAAGACATCTGCCAGATGATCCAACTAGGTTTTCAATCACCAGGATTTGTGACACTGTGTTTATCCTTTTATTTATTCATAACTGCTGATGTGAAAATCAGAACCACAAACAGAAAAACAATCGTCTTCTTCTTCTGTGCAGTCTGTACGACTTTCCTATTCACCTTCTCTTGTAACTGAAGCTGCAGGACTAGTTCCAGAGCCTGATTTACACATGAGCTTCATCTTGTTCCTTCAATGACACAGAAACAAAAGAGCAGAGAGCAGGGTGGTGCACAGACTCATCCAGGTGCAATGTTGTTTGGTTTTTCTGTAAAGCTGTTTATGTTTTTCTGTAAAGTTGTTTACATTTTCCTTCTCCGAGTATGGGGGGTAGAAGGGGGGCATTGTTTTTCTTGATTTTAAAAGTGTTTATATTGCTCTGTGTGACAGCACACACAAGTTACTTTGTACTTGACTTTTTCAAAGTCAAGTTGAGGTCAAATATAGGTCACACTGTCTGCTTCAAAGACACTTCTTGTGAACAAAGGTCATAGGTCAGGTGCCTCACATGGATTGACTTTCTGCACATGCTAATAGTAGCTAATTGACTTATTTGGGAGTAAAAACAATACAAATATTCAATGCAACTAGTTTTGTCATAAAATAAACCTTATCATTAAAACAAATCATATTTTTTGTAGTAAAAACAATGAAACATAAAAAGTATGATTTTATAATGGAAGTCAATGGGAGAGGCGTCCTTAAAACATGCTAATCTCAGGCTACAAAAAAAACTAAAAATGCCAGATCTTTGAAATTTTACACAAAGTTGTACCTTCATAGGACACATCTAAAAATGTCGCCCATTAAACTCTGCCTTCAGGTTTTTGGAAAATATTGCAGTTTTAGAGGTCATTTTTTCACTAAATGTGAAATTCAGGTTTTGACGCTGGCATTTAAGGGGTAAAATTTTTATGGATTTTTATAAAACACATATTTTTGATTAGAGCAGGGATATATCTTTAAAATGAGCTGAAAAAAGTATGAAAAAATATAAAACTATGATGTTTTTATGAAGGTTTTTGTAAGTGGACATTTTTGTCCTTAGGGTCTTAGGTGTGAGTTTTTCTTCTAATTGAGCGCTATTCAAAAACTACAAAAGCTAAAAACTTAAAATTTTACACAAAGTTGTACCTTCATAGGACACATCTAAAAATGCAGCCCATTAAAGTTTGTCTTCGGGTTTTTAAAAAATATTGCATTTTTAGAGGTCATTTTTTCACTAAATGTGAAATTCAAGTTTTCAAACTGGCATTTAAGGGGTTAAACATTTGTGGATTTTTATAAAACACATATTTTTGAATAGAGCAGGGATAGATCTTTAAAATGAGCTGAAAAAAGTATGAAAAAATATGAAACTATGATGTTTTTATGAAGGTTTTTGTAAGTGGACATTTTTGTCCTTAGGGTCTTAGGTGTGAGTTTTTCTTCTAATTGATCGCTATTCAAAAACTACAAAAGCTAAAAACTTAAAATTTTACACAAAGTTGTACCTTCATAGGACACATCTAAAAATGCAGCCCATTAAAGTTTATCTTTGGTTTTCTCAAAAATATTGCAGTTTTAGAGGTCATTTTTTGGCCTCAAGTGAAATTCAAGTTTTCAAACTGGCATTTAAGGGGTTAAATTTTTATGGATTTTTATAAAACACATATTTTTGAATAGAGCAGGGATAGATCTTTAAAATGAGCTGAAAAAAGTATGAAAAAATATGAAACTATAATGTTTTTATGAAGGTTTTTGTAAGTGGACATTTTTGTCCTTAGGGTCTTAGGTGTGAGTTTTTCTTCTAATTGATCGCTATTCAAAAACTACAAAAGCTAAAAACTTAAAATTTTACACAAAGTTGTACCTTCATAGGACACATCTAAAAATGCAGCCCATTAAAGTTTATCTTTGGTTTTCTCAAAAATATTGCAGTTTTAGAGGTCATTTTTTGGCCTCAAGTGAAATTCAAGTTTTCAAACTGGCATTTAAGGGGTTAAATTTTTATGGATTTTTATAAAACACATATTTTTGAATAGAGCAGGGATAGATCTTTAAAATGAGCTGAAAAAAGTATGAAAAAATATGAAACTATGATGTTTTTATGAAGGTTTTTGTGAGTGGACATTTTTGTCCTTAGGGTCTTAGGTGTGAGTTTTTTAAAGGGAAGCCCGAGGGTTAACAATGAAAATGAAGAAAGTTACATAAGAGCTGAAATGTGATATTTTAGTCAATGTTTCACACATTTGACTCTTCGTTAACCATGCATTGCATTAGTTTGACTTTTTATACACAACAATATTGCTTAGCAGCATTTTTTTCTTTATAAATAGTTATTTAAAGTAAAAAGACTTTGGTGTTGTGAGTGCAGTTTGGCTCAGATGTTTGGTCAGTCACTTCAAATTATCCATTTAAAGGCATGTTTGATTTAACATGATGTCGTCAGAATATCGTAATTGAGATATGACAAAAAATGATCGGGATATCTACTTTTATAAATATCGTAAAGGTTTAATCTTGTCTGGACCCTGGTCTAAAAACCACATTTTGTTTCAGCAACGCTTGATTTACAAATTATGTACTGACTATATTTAAAGCACTAACATGATATGGTGACATCCCAAATCTACACTTCTGCTCCAAGATGCAACGAGATGTCATTAAGAATCATTTTTATTAGCACCTTTCATACATGTTAAACAAACTCAAAATGCTTTACATCAGAAAGATCAAACAGTAACATAGAAACTCATTCTGAATAGTTTGTGATGGTGGGAAAGAGACAGTTACTTCATTAATAATATTAAATCTCTAAAAGTTCATTTCAGACATTTTCAATCTGGTGATTTCTATCAGTGATCCATTCACTTTTGTATTTCAACAAAAAAAACTGACTTTAAACAAGGTTCATTTGAGAAAGAAACATCTGTGTAAAATATTATTTGTCTGGAGAATGTTGTGATGTCACATGAACCCTACCTATTCATTAAAACATTAAAAAATCAAACAATTAAACAACAAAAATGATTAAAACAATGACAAAAACAAGCCTGAGCCAAAAAATCAACCAAACGAGAGACTAATGAAGATTGTGATGAAAATGAGAGTAAATGTAAAAGAGCAGACACTAAACTGAAGTTACAGGATTGTTTTAAAGACGACTCAGCAGCGCCACCTACGTATGTGTCACTTTAAACTCCACAGAACTGAAATATAATGGACGAGAAACATAAGACGTGACTTCAGAATGTGGCCGAGCTTCACTGGAACAGATTTTAATCTTTTTGGTTTTAGCGTCATCAGCTGGACCGACATATAATAATGGAAACATTTTGTCAGTGAATTTGTGTTGATGAGAGCAGATCAGAGACATGTTCTCAGCGTCATAAAAATACAGTTTCCCTTCGTCATAATCCAGCCGGACTCTGATCTTCTGAGGACTTCCACTTAGCTTCAGAGTTTTAAGATCAACATCATAGTATTTTCCTCTGGAAAAGCGTAAACACCAATATCCATTTTGTGGAATAGGTAATACCTCTCCCTTCCTGTCGACAGATTCTTTGGCCAAACCAATGGTCCAGTCTGGATGATCTCCGACCTCCACGTCCCACTGGTGTGAGCCAGAGCTGAAGCCCTCACTGCCCAGGACAAAGGGATAATTAGTGAATCTCTCTGGATTTAAAGGGATCTGTTGTTCAGTGTCTCCCAGTCTCACTCCTCTCAGATCCTCAGACACATAGAGATAACTGGCTGCAGTGTTTTTGTCGAGAATGACTGGACTGTACTGGACCAGGGCCCTCATCTTGTCACAGGCCTTGAAGCCCATGTTGCCCAGGACTTTGGCCTGGTTTATCAGCAGTCCTGCTTCCAACTTTAGGCCGGGCTGTGGGAGAAGAGTGTGTCTGTACTCTCTGATAAAGTCCATGCTCTGTCTCTTCAGCTGCTCCTCCACAGTCAGGATGCTCTGCTCCAGAGTGGACACTTCCTCTCTGATCTTCTGCAGCTGTGGTTCTATGGTGTGGGCCTGTCTGCTCTGCTCCTCTCTCAGCGCTCTGAGCACAGACTCCTCCTCCTGCTGGAGGAACCGGTGCAGACGCTCAAACTGCTCCTTTATCTGTCGCTCACATTCCTCCACCTGTGTGTGTGCGTGGAGCTGTATTTCCTCATACTGTTGCTGTAAGTCTGAGGCCTGCTCTTTCCTCTGGGTCAAAGGCTGGAGCTGTGAGCGGAGCTGCTCCTTCAGTTCACTCACGGCTGAGTCCACAGACACCACCTTATGTCCATAGTGAAGAGAGAACTCACACATAGGACACAGAGGACGACACTCGTCCAGACAGAACAGAGGCGTCTGCTCTGGGTGTGAGCTGCAGACCCTCTCCCTCTCTCCTGCTGGAGCTGGCTGCTTCTGTGAGATCGACAGGCTCAGCTGCTTCAGGGAAAAGTTCACTTGTATAATCTCTTTGGATGATTTCCTGCGACACACGGGGCAGGTCCTGGTGCTGTTCTTGTCCCAGTGCTGGTGCAGACAGCTGGAGCAGAAGCTGTGGTTACAGCCCAGAGACACAGGCTCTTTAAAGGTCTCCAGACACACAGGACAGGTCAGATAATCCTCCACTGCAGAGATCGGCTCCATTTCAACTCAAGTCACAAGACTCAGCGCTGATCTGTGTCCTCTGTGAGCAACGCTCTGAACAACACTTATATGATCAAGCAAAGTTCAGATTCAACATTTGAATTGATCTTTGCTCTGAATGAATCATTGACACCTGAGAGTCTGAGCAGCAGCAGCTGTAGAGGGCGCTGTTGGATCATTTTACATTTACACCTTCTCAAATACACAAATACAGTATGCAGCTGATTAGTTTCACTTTAGTATTAACAGATTACATTAGATATGTTTGATTAGTTTTGCTAGTAAACTAGATCTGACAAAAAAAGCCAAGAAATATCAAAATTCACCTCACATTTTAGACCTAAATCATTTATAAATAAGACACATTTATAGAGGAATTCTCCAGCATGTTTCAGAAAATAATGCACATATGCAACACCTATCCATGAACTAAATTTACACTACAGAGAATAGTGCTCAAGTGTTCAAACTACCCAGTACATTTGCTCCTAAGACAGCCCGATTAGAACTGTGGGTTTAGTTTCTGTTCCCAACTGGCCTGACCATAAGCTTAATTCTTAGAGACTGTGTCAGCTTCAGTCCTTCGATAGTGGTATGAAAAAGTATGTGAAACTTTTGAAATTTCTCACATTTCTGCTTAAAATCACCATCAAATGTGATCTGATCTTTGTCAAAATCACACCAATGAAAAAACAGTGTCTGCTTTAACTAAAACCACCCAAACATTTATAGGTTTTCATATTTTAATGAGGATAACATGCAAACAATGACAAAAGGGGAAAGAAAAAGTAAGTGAACCTTCTGCCTAAGGAGACTTTAAGAGCAATTATTTTCCAATTTTACCAAACAATTTAAGTCCGAGTGTGTCCAATCACTGAGGAATGGCTTAAAGCTGCCCTGCCCACTATAAAAGACACTCCTGGTAAACACTGTGTCTTGATGTGAAGCAATGTCTGTTGTTCACCATGGCTCGCTCAAAGCAGCTGTCTGAAGACCTCCAATCTAGAATTGTAGATTTGTATAAAGCTGGAAAAGGTTACAAAACCATCTCTAAGAGTCTGGATGTTCATCAGTCTACAGTTAGAGAAATTATGTGCAAATGGAGAGAGCTTGGCACTGTTTCTTTTTTCCTGAGGAGTGTCCTTTCAACAAAAATAACGCCCAAAGTTCAGCACAAAATACTCAGAGAGGTAAAAAAGAACCCTAGAGTGTCTGCTAAAGACTTACAGAATGTACTGGCACAGTCCAGTATCTCTGTGCTTACACTGACTACATGTAAAACAACAGTCCAGTATCTCTGTGCATACACTGACTACATGTAAAACAACAGTCTAGAATTGTGTTCATCAGAGGACTCCACAGAGGAAGCCACTACTGTCTAAAAAAACATTGCTGCACGTTTAATGTTCGCAAAAAGTCACCTAGACACTCCACAGAACTTCTGGCAAAATATTTTGTGGACTAATGAAACTAAAATTTTATTATTTGGGAGAAACACACAACGTCATGTTTAGAGAAAAAATTAAACAGCTCACCAACATCAACGCCCCATCCCCACCGTGAAGCCTGGTGGAGAGAAAATTATAGTTTAGGCCTGTTTTGCTGCCTCAGGGCCTGGACAACTTGTAATCATTAGTGGAAAAATGAATTCAAAAGTTTATTAGATGTTTTACAAGAAAAGTTGAGGCTGTCTGTCAGACAGTCAAAGCTTAAAAGAGGAAAGAAGCTGCAACAAGACAATGATCCAAAACACATTAGTAAATCAACTTGAGAATGGTTTCAGAAGAACAAAATACACATTCTGGAGTGGCCAAGTCAAAGTCCTGACTTGAGATGTTGTAGCATAACCTCAAAACAGCAATTTGTGCCCAACATCCCAGAATCTGACTGAACTGCAGGAATTTTTTAAGAAGAATGGTCCAAAATTGACCAGATCGATGTGTCAGACTGATCTGCAACTACAGGAAGCGTCTGGTAGAAGTTATTGCTGCCAAAGTGGGTGTAACCAGATACTAAATGGGTTCACCTACTTTTTTTTTCTCCTTCTGTCAATGTTTGCATGTTATCCTCATTAAAATATGAAAACCTATAAATGTTTGGGTGGTTTTAGTTAAAGCAGACACTGTTTTTTCATTGGTGTGATTTTGACAAAGATCAGATTAGAAACCTGCACAGGACTAGATTTTCATGACCGCTCCCGCCCGATCCCGAAGCATCCGTGACCGCTCCCGCCCGATCCCGACACCCCCGTGTGACGGGACCCGCACGTGAAACCCCCGCGGGTCCCGACTTTTTTTTTTTTTTTGTGACACGGAGATTGCGTGGCGGCCCCAGGGCATAACAACGTGAACACAAATGACTAAACTCTGCATAACTCTCTGCATCTAGGCTTAAAATGATTAGGCACGAGCCTAAATAATCTGTAACAAGGCAATTATGTTCGTTTGACACATTCAATCATAAAGTGATGATGTCTGTGTGTTTCTTACCTGAAATACAAAGCTCCTCACACCTCCAGTTTCTTGCCCAAACACCGTGTGTATTATTTCCATCTCCCCGTGCGTAAAAGCCAGTCCTTTATTCATTCCTCTGGGCCAGTCCTGCTGCTGCTGGCGCGAGGACTCACAGCTGATACGCACGCTAGACTAGGAAGTACAGCAGCGGGTTTACGTGTCTACACCTCGCAGTTGTCAGTGTTACGTCTCTCTGTTGAACAGCAGCACGCACAAAGCGGTATTTCTTTCTTGCTACGTAATATTTTTAAGACAGCGGAGAGAGCGCGAGTTCGGTCGGGACCCGAAGTGTTTGGCCTGACCGCCCGCTCCCGCCCGAGGCAACGTTCAAACCGCCCGATCCCGAGGGTTTGCCCGATGCAGGTCTCTAGATCAGATCACATTTGATGGTTATTTTAGGCAGAAATGTGAGAAATTTCAAAAGGTTCACATACTTTTTCATACCACTGTATAAACATAAGCGTATGTAACGCTCCTAGCTCCTGGTTCCTATAGCTCCTTATCTTTGGAGATCGTCACAGCCGGATGCATGATTACCATTCTTCAATTTAAGTCAAAGGCCGTCTTGAGTATAGATAAAAAGTTCTCTTTATTGTTACATGGCATCACAAAACAAAACTCCATAAAGATTGCAGTCAAAATACGCTTTTACAGGCGAATTTTGACGCAAATACGCTGTCCGGTGTGAATGCAGCATAAGCAATTCTAGAGCCATTTCTGATTTCCTGATCTGTTTCACACTGCTGCAGCTTTGTCGGGAAATTCTCAATAATAGGCTATACAAGTCTGTGTCAGCGTGATTAGCCAGCACTGACAAAAAATCCTTTAAGTCCTGATCAAAGCAAAAAGTTCATCTGAATGTTGTGCTTTATTCCAACACTGTCTGGATCTCAGATAAACTATTCTCTGGAGCTTAACGTCCTTATCTGGTCACTTAAGGCTCTTTCACACCAAGCCGAGGGTCGCCCGTCTGAACCGGTTTGACAACTTCTGCCGACAGACGGCTCACGTGTGTTTGGTGTGAATGGCGCTGTCGGGGGTCAGAGGAGCGGAGCACGTCGAGGAGGCGAGGATTTGAAGACTTGCAGGTAGAGACGGCATCGTCAGCGGTCGCAAGTTGCCGCATATGCGGCTGTTTGTTTGGCCCGTGGCCAGCGAATCAGCGCACAAGAAAATAGTGCGGAAAACCAAAAATGACGCTTATGGAAAAACAGTATTTACCCGAGCATGGATTGTTGTTATTTGCCGGGTTCAAACGGGACGTAAGTACGAGGAAGAAAGGTACTATTTGTCCGAGGAAAACAAAGATGGAGGAGTACCAGCTGTAGTACGAAGGCTGGACTCTAGCGGGAAATAGAAGTTGAGCTCAATCCGTGAGGTAAGATATCTGTTCGCCACAGAGTTTGACAACTACTCTCGCGCAACTTATGTTTTGTCTTTTCATCAAGCGTTACATCACGCGCATGCTCACTCGTCGTTTGTTCGCCGACTGTTGGCTGCTTGGATCGTGATTGTGTGAATGTTTTTTTACATCGATGATCCCCAAAGAGACTAGAACAGACTCTAGTCTGAAAAATGAATTACTCTTTAAGTTTCAGACAAATCATTTCATTGGGTTAACACCAAGATTACTCCTGGGACAAGGGCTGGGCGAAATGTTTAATGAAGAAAGTATTTGTATTTTGTGCTGAAAATGTCAGTTTATTGTATAGAAATGTGACGTGAAAAGAGCATTTTCAAATATCAATGTAGCACCATAATTAGTCAAAGTGTATTCCTTCATTTCAGCATTTTGTATCATAACACTTGGTGTAGGCAAACAAGTTTTTACATCAAAAACAAGACAAGAAGGCAGTAAAAGCCGTGATGATTTGACTCACCGTGTCTGTCCCTGCAGGTGTCCAGACCCAAACCGGTTCGATCCAGGTCAAAGAAGAACACGAGGAGCAGAAAATCCAACAACAGGAGAAAACTCGGGAAGTCCTCTGCTCCGTGTAAAGGTCAAACGTGAAGAATCTGATGATGAAGAGGAAGATTCATCTGTAAAAGAGAGAGAAAACAGTTCAGAGTCTGAGAGCGAGCAGCATTTCTGCACCGACACTGACGATTCTGACGACTGGACTCCTCAAACTCCTCAAAAGCAGCCCAGGGAACAGCTGCAGGAGCCGGCTCACACGACAAACAACGGGACAGAAACGGAAAACCCCGCCAAGCCACACAAATGCTCCGAGTGCGGCAAAGCTTTTGACACTCGCACCAAAGTCAGAGTGCACGAGAAAAACCACAGGACGGAGCGACCTTTCAGCTGCCCCTTCTGCGAGCGAGCGTTTAAGAAGAACGGCGCTCTGATCACGCACCTGCGAATCCACACGGGAGAGAAACCATTCAGGTGCTTGGTCTGCGCTAAAGATTTTCAGTACGGGATCACGCTGAAGGCTCACATGAGGGCGCACACCGGCGAGAAACCATTCAGCTGTTCAGTCTGCGCCACGGATTTTACCTCAGAGTATTTGCTGAGAGTTCACGGCAGGACTCACAGCAGCGGGGAAACGTTTAAATGTTCGATCTGCGACAAAGACTTCATCACGGAGAATCGTCTGAAGCGCCACATGACGATTCACACCAAAGACAGGCCTTTCGGGTGTTCGGTTTGCGGCGAGCGCTTCAACACGAGCAGCAGGTTGAAGACGCACGCGCGCATACACACCGGCGAGCGTCTGTTCACGTGCGCCGTCTGCGATAAAGACTTCACGCGCAAGAGCTTTTTAAAGAAACACACGAGGTCGCACACGGGAGAACGACCTTTCAGCTGCTCAGTTTGTGACAAGAGTTTTGCTCATAAATTTAATCTGCAGAGACACAAGTGCTTTCGACACACTCAGGAACTGCTGTGGCTCACAGACACAGAACACAGGTAGAGCTGGGCAATATATAAATTTTTTGAGGATATCGCAATAACTTTTGCTGTATCGTAGGGCTGGGCGATCTGGAAAAAAATATAATCACTATTTTTTTTTTCTCATATTGATCGATCTTGATTTTCGATTCGATTTGGTTTAATTTTTTTAAAAACAAATGAACAATCCCATTCATGGACATAAACGAAACAAAAACTTTTAATATGTCCCATGTATTAATTTTTTTGAATATCAATATTCTGCCTCAAAGTCTGACTTTTACTCCAAACTATACATTTTTACTGACAAAAGGATTTGTTTTCGAACTTTTGATTCAAAACCCACAACCTAATAATTGATGATTCGATTCGATCTCTCCATTTTTCGTTTAATGGCCCAGCCCTACTGTGTCGTATCATATCACATGTATCACAATACCTGAATACAGGAGTGTCAAACTCAATCAGAGCTGAGGCCGAACTGATCGAGTGGAATGAGGGCCACATTTTAAAATATAGGTCTACCTGTGCTATATTCAATTATGGCAGTTCAGCTGTATAAAGCTTAGCAAAGCACATAGGTCTACATTTATAATGGACTCTATTAAATTATATTTTATTGTATGGTACAAACTGTAATTCCAAAACAATTTGAACAAACTATGCAATTTGTTGCATTCCAGTGCATTTTAGACCTTTTATAGTGTTTCTTTGTTATAGAAAGTTTAAAAGGGAGTCTTACAGCTGTCATTCTGTTGTTTGACACCCCTGCCTTTATGTTTGGAGAAAATGCAGAATTAAAGGTCCCATATTACGCAAAATTGACTCCTTTGAGATTGTGTTGTACTTCTGCTCTCTCATCAAAAACATCCCCAAAGTTGTGTTTTGTTTAATTCACAAATGTCTGAATAATCCTGCTTTTTAAGCTAAGAAAAGCTCAGAATGTTCTGTTCCACCTTGTGATGTTATTCAAAAAATATCGCTTAGCCTAAATTTAGCAAATTTGCAGTTCCTTAGACTGACCTTAATTCTATGAATATTTAAGTATTAGTTTTTAGTTCAGGTGAGTCTATCATAGAAAGTGTTCACTATTTTCTGATAGTAATAGCACTGAGAAGTAATGCCGTTTAAACAAGGCTTAAACATTAGCTGTAGCTTTAAAGTGAGGCAAACACAAGGCTGAAATAGTGAAATGGTTACTGTGCAGTTGTGTGGCATTTAAAAACACAGTGGAGCACTTTCTGTATTGACACTTAATAACATGACAAAGGTGTAGCAGTGTGATTTCAGTTTCAGGACAAAACTCTGGATATGAATGTTGCGAAACACAACTCCAAGTATGTGTAGATGAGGAATGGACTATAAACGAAGAAATAAAACTGGTGTAAGATGAGTCCTTTAAAGAACATTTAAATGTTCTTTTTATGGCCTCTTATACGGCGCTCCATAGTACTCACAAAAAAATAAATATTTATCTCGTAATTACGAGATAACTTTCTCGTAATAACGAGATAATTTAAATGGCTTTTCCCCACATTCTGTATACCCACATGCTTCGTATAGGCTAAGCTAGTGACTTTATCCACAACACGAGTAGTCTTTTCTGTGCTAGCTTGATGTTTCTAAATAGCTAAGATGTACTTGTGGATTTCGTTATGTTAAATTAAATGCCTGCGGTCTTCACTGCAATGATTATGGTACAAAAAGTATGAAAGTATTTTGCTGTTGCGCAAAGTACCCGCCCACTCTAGGTGATCCATGCGGAAGTGTAGCAAATGTGCAGCACTTCTCTCCTTTTTGGCCAAATAGATATAAACCCAGACGCTGGAGCCACAGACAGCCACACATTTCTAAGGATGTGTGAGATTAACTGCCAACAGTGGAAGGATTGTGTTTTATTAAAAAACCTGCCGATTACCACTAGCTTCTTTCTGGTGGGTGAACAGCTCCACACACTGGCCGTCTTTAGAATAGCCTGCTAACTGTAGCGTGAGTCCACAGACATATACGTTACGTTAACAGCTAGTTTCATACTTTTTGTACCTTAAACATTGCAGTGAAGACCACAGGCATTTAATTTAACATAACGAAATCCACAAGTACATCTTAGCTATTTAGAAACATAAAGCTAGCACAGAAAAGACTACTCGTGTTGTGGATAAAGTCACTAGCTTAGCCTATACGAAGCGTGTGGTATACAGAATGTGGGAAAAGCCATTTAAATTATCTCATAGTTACGACATAAATATATATATATTTTTGTGAGTACAATGGAGCGCCGTACTCTTACATTTAAAGGTAATGTTTGTTAAGGACAAAGTACAATTGTATTAAACACAATGGCAGAGATGCTTGTACCAGCTTGATTGTGTATTTTTGTCACAATCAAAGCTGCTGTTCACATCAGGATTGTGTCAACACCAAACTTTCAATAATCAATATGTCCCCGTTTTTTTTTCAGCACTATTTGCTACTGCTGTTCTATGTACCTGGTTTGCTTTGTAAAAGCTAGATATTTTAAGTGTTTACCAGAGTTTCTGCTAAAACATACATTTATTTCTATTTAATAAACCAACTTCAAGCATACATTCTTACCGGATTGTTCTTTTTACTTTGCACTGTGGCCGACCATTCTTCAGCCTGAGCATCCACAAATAAAGAGGATTTGAAAATGTTAACTTTTGCACACAAAACAGAAATACCTAACAATTGTACCTAAACATCTGAAATGAATAAATATATGTTTTTGTGTGCCTTATCATAGACTGTATATATCAGATTATACAGTCTGTATGTGCCTTATGCAAAAATTCGAATGGGAAACCCTGGCTCTTTCATTTTAATATTGTTATACTTTATATATTATTGTCATTTTGTTGATAGTCATATTCCCATATTGTTCATAAGACTATAATACTGTAACCTACTTTTGTGTAAGTTTAAAGTGCAGAAGTGTCCAGCAGAGGCCGACATCAGCAGCAGAAACAGCGGTGCCTTCCGTGTGCGCGCGCAGCTGCTGTGTGCCGTTAGCTGTTAGCTCCAGCTCCAGTGACTTTCTCCCGGATTTTCGCCTTTTTCTGCAGACAGAAGCGGCGAAACATGGCACAAGTGAATCTGGGGGATGACCCGGGACTGTGGGAGCCGAATGAGGAGAAAAACACGTGAGTTTAGACACGCTTCACGACAAAAAAGACTTAACAAATGCATGAAAAGACCCGAGCAAAGACACACCGGGTGAGGACAGTGGGATAAAGCTAAAATACGAGACTTTACATAGCGAGACACAGACTTTAGTCATAGATTTACGGGACAGAGGAGCTTTGCTGGACTGAGAACCGTGAGAAAGGCTGAAGTTTGTGCTTTTGTGGGGCAGAAATGTTGGACAACAGCAGAGAGACGTTAGCATTTGATGGAGACGTGGGGGAGGGGCTTTAACCTGAGCATGCGCAGTGACGATTTCTTGAAGCTAGTGAGCTAGGCGCACTCTTATAAACACAATTTTTACTAATTTCCCACAAAAGAGAACAAATATGTTGAGAAAAATAAATACCTATGCAAATATTGTTAACATTTATAAAGACAATAATGAAAACAGCGGCAAAAATGCTACTACAATTACTGTTACTGCTATTATTACAATAATCATTAGCTAGCTATGATGGAGAAACTATTTTGTCAATTAGAACTGATTCCTTAAAAAACTTGGTGATTGTATTGGTCTGTAGGCCTATAGCACTCACTTGAAATAATTGAAAGTTGTTATGAAAGTCCAAACATAAATAGTACAGACGTTTATTAAAGTTAAACATGGCTAGACTGTCCAGGGAGACAGGGTTTAAAGTTTTTCCAATATTTTGTGTTCACTTTCTATCAAAACATTCTCCAGATGTTTGAAGCGCTTTTTTTTTTTTTTTTTGAAATACAAAGTCGACTAAAACGTTCTTTTTTCTCAAAACTAGTGTCTCAATTTTCAAAAAGTTCCCTCACAAGACACAAACTCAAGAAGTTTCCATGTTTAATGATTATTCATAAAGAAATAAATGCAGCTAAACGAGACTTTCATGTAAATTTGCAATTTGTTTCTAATACAAATTTGGCAACTAAGACTCCAATGAGTGATTGACTAAAATATCACCTTCTTATTTGAGCATTTACATAATGTAACTTTGTTCATTTGGTAAGGTAAGGTAAGGTACACTTTATTGTCCCCGTAGGGAAATTTGTCCTCTGCATTTGACCCTGGATCCTTCAAAGCCTCTGGAGCTTCTCCTCAGGAGCAGTGATCGCCGCAGTGCAGCGCTCGGAGACCCATCTCCAGATGTTGTTGCTAGGACTACCGTAGCTGGAGGATATTACCCTAACATGCATGTTATTAGTTGGTGGGGGAAACCGGAGTGCCCGGAGGAAACCCACCCAGACATGGGGAGAAACAAGCAAATTCCACACTGAAAGGCCCCGGCCCGTGCGGGAATCGAACCCGCGACCTTCTTGCTGTGAGGCGAGAGTGCTAACCGCTCAGCCACCGTGTATCTTTAAACTATTTCTGAAGCTTTTTTTTTTACCATAATCCAAGTGGGATGCCCAAACGTTTTTTCTCAGCTGTGCAAAATAATATTATTTTTACTTATTTTAATTAATTGACCTTTATTGAACCAGGGAAGTCCCACTGAGATTCAGAATCTCTTTTGCAGTGGAGCCCTGGGGGAAGGGTCAGGGGAGGCATTAATGGACATGTTTTTAGTTGTAGGAGGAAACCTGCGCAGACACGGGGAGAACATGCAAACTCCACATTGCACATCTTGCTATGAGGCCAGAACGCTAACCGCTGCGCCACCGTAAAGAGCCAATATGAATGATTTTGCAACATTATCTTTATTTATTTTTGTCATAACACAGTGCTCATTAACAAGAATAAAGAAAGCTAGAGGCAGACAGAATGAATGTCTAGGGCCAAACCTAATTTTATGTTGCAACAAAAAAAAAATCAAAAGGTTTCTTTGCAATAAGATGGTGATCAAATTATGTGTTTTTACTTCTCTGATAAAAACAACAAAACGAGACGAGAGCAGCTGTTTGGATCAGATCTGAACTGGTCTGACAGACGTCTGGCTCCTGAAGCTTTAGAGATGGTGTTTTTCTCAGCATTTTTTCACTTACCTGAATGTAAAAGATTAATTTCATTCACAAATGTTTATTTAGCAGCATAACTTTTGTTTCTGCAGAGTTAAACTCTTGTAGTTAGCTTACAACAGCGCTGCTTGCTTAGTGTCAATCAGCCGTGGCTCTTTCTGCGCTTCCCCCGTGTTGAGAAATAAATAATCCCTCTATATGAAAAACTGGTTTCTAAGATATCATCACTTTTCCTTTCACACAAAGACTATAGAACAAGTCATACCTCGTTTAACTGAAACTGAAACAATCCTTAACAAACAGAAAAATAATGATCATGATTGTTATTATTACTATACTAGCTTTGACAAACGTTTGATCTGAAGTTTACCATGTTTTTGTTTTGTTTTTTTTTCAGCGAAATTCTGGAGCTCAAACAGGAGACCACAGACGACACAGGTAAGACGCTAAAAAAGATCAAGATAAACAGTTTTAAACAGGCACACATATAAAACATTACTTACATTACAAGTGACTATCCCAGTGACTTTGGGCCTTAGGTGGGGAACAGGGTTAACACATAGAGACAAACAATCATTCCCTCTCTCATTTGTTCATTGGGGGAATTTAGAGTGGTGTTCAACGACTTCCACACGCACGCAGTTGTAGGTAAGTAAGTAAGTAAAGCTTTATTTATAGAGCACCTTTCACAGATAAAAATCACAAAGTGCTTTACAGAATACATAGCACGATAAAAACATAATAACAATATATAAATTCATACACACATACTATACATTAGGGCTGTGCCATTAATCGAAAAATCGAGAGATCGAGATCGAATCGAAACAAATCGTCAATTATTTGGTGGTGGGTTTTGAATCGAAAGATCGAAAACTGAACTTTTGTCAATAAAAATTTGTAGTTTGGAGCAAAAGTCAATCTTAGAGACAAAATAATGATATAAAGCTTCAAAAAAAT
The DNA here is from genome assembly GCA_038363315.1 of Mugilogobius chulae. Lineage (NCBI taxonomy): Eukaryota > Metazoa > Chordata > Actinopteri > Gobiiformes > Gobiidae > Mugilogobius > Mugilogobius chulae. The sequence continues at coordinate 7,152,302 of CM076395.1, read as the reverse complement.
CTAATTAATGAGACATAATAAAAGTTTTAGTTTCGTTTATGTTCAAGAATGGCATTTTTCATTTGTTTTTGAAAAGGTTAGGCTAAATCGAATCGAAAATAGAGATCGATCGATATGAGAAAAAAAATCGTGATTATATTTTTTCCCAGATCACCCAGCCCTAATATACATTTATATGTATATACACATATACACATATACATGTATACATTAACATACACATATACACGTACGTACATACGTAAACATATCCATAATAAAAGCTCCAATCAGCCAAAGGCTCGACTAAACAAAAGAGTCTTTAGCTGGGTTTTAAAAGAGTCAGACTCTGCCATACGTAGGGCTATGGGCAGAGCATTCCATAGTTAAGTTGCTACAGCTTGAAAGGATAGATCACCTCGAGTTTTAAAATGGGTCTTAGGGACCATTAAAAGGTCTTGACCAGAGGAGCGCAGGGCGCGACTGGCAGTATAGGGCCGTAATAAGTCAGTGATATACTGAGGAGCCTGTCCATTTAGAGCTCTATAGGTTATGACCAGGATTTTGAAATCAACACGAAATTTGATAGGAAGCCAATGTAGTGAATACAAGATTGGAGTTATGTGTGTCCTTTTATTAGAACCTGTTAAAAATCTTGCCGCAGCGTTTTGTACTAAACGCTGCAGGTAAGAGCAGGCCTAAAGGTGCTTTCAGACCAAACGCGACCACGCGAACACTTTCAATGTAATGTCTATGTGTAGACGCGATTTCGCCCGACCAGAGCGGCGCGGAGCGTCTACTACGACCGGCGCGAGCGTTTAAGGGCAGACGGGCGTCTAATAAGCGCGACCAACATGTGAAGAGCAAAGTGACAGTGTTAACGACCAGTACTACAGCTGGAAGGCCCGTGCAGACATTGACAAGAGAACGTATCAGCCCCATACACCTATGTCTCTTAACTATGTCAAATAAGCCCTGTGCTCTCCATTCGCATCGCTCATTTCGTTGCTCTGATTGGCGGCACATGAGGACGCTCCTCCGCTGACAGACACATACACATGAATGGGATTTAAAGCGACATTTGCCGCTCCTCGCCTCCTATCTACACGAGCCATGAGGGCGGACGAGCGTCCATGCGCGAGGCGCGAGCAAGTGACAGTACGTGGTTCAAAACGACCAGTACTACGACTTTAACATGATCAGGCTTCTAAGTTATGAATATTCTTACCAAAAGCTGCACACACATAAAAAACACATAACATGTGTGACTTGGACTTACCCTGTGGCTCCACAAAAGAAAAAAAAAGATCGTATTTAGAACTTTAGTCCAGGGATTCCTCTCGTTTGTACATCCTGTGCTGTCAATGTTTATAATTCATAAAACTCCTCGATTCTGGCAAAATAAGCAGCTCTTTTGGCCAAATAAACTTTATGTCCACAGCAAAATAAACGTGATGTCCGAGACAAAAATAACCTGCTCATTACACTGAACCGGATTTATATACTGTCATTCCATGGGTTGACACAACGTGTCTTGTGGCGCACGTGTAAAGCGCAGGGTTGGGACACCAGAGTCTCGGGATCAATTCCCACACTAGTAAAATCTAATTGTCTTTTTTTTCTGCACTTATGCATAGCCTATATTAAATAAAGACGTATATGTTTGTTTTGTATTTTAAAACGATAATACAATGTGTTTGTACAGAAAGTAGGATTCTTAAAGTTTAAGATTTGCTTATCCGCTACAGATACAAACGTCTTCATCAGCTGTTTTGTTGCCTGGAGTCGAACTCACGCACCCGCGGGCTCTTCACACCAGAGACCGATGCATTATCCACTCGACCAATTGACATCAGACTTGCACAGTGCTCTAAAATAAAGACTCACAGATGCCGTGGCTGCATGAACACGCCGCGCTTTGAAAGCTGCAAGTTGGTCGCGCGAGAAACGCAACTAATTTTGAATATATAAGCGGCCACCGCGGGGCGTCTGGCGCAAATTGACGCCTCTGGTGTGAAAGCACCTTAAGAGAACTCTCGGTAACACAGAGAGAACAAGCAAACTCCACCCAGAGAGATCATGAGATGTTGTTTTGGCTCGACCTGAAAGTCAAACTCACCATCTCCTTAATGTACATTTTACAATCACCCAGTTAATTCTACTTTCTGAATTGTTTGCTTCAATAAAACATGTCAAAAGGTAAATCTTGTGTCCATTCTGTGTCCTGCAGGTGTTCAGAGCTGTGATGACGAGAGTTTCTTCCTGCACATTAAAACGGAATCAGACGACGAGGAAATGTGTGAAGTGTTTCCAGTGATTGTGCCTGTGCAAAGTGAAAACCAGGAGCAGGAATTCACCCAAGCAGCCGTAGACCAACATTCAACCTCCCAAAGCAACGATTTCTCTGACAAATGGACTTCAACCAAAGCTCACAACATAGAGAAACCCCACAGCTGTACTATCTGTTCCAAAGGTTTTTCCCTCAAAGTAAATTTGAAGAAGCACCTGACGACCCACAGCAGCGACAGACCCTTCGGCTGTTACATCTGCGCCAAGAGATTCTGGCAAAAAATCACCATGCAAAGACACATCGCCACCCACAGCACAAGGTTCAAGTGTTGGATTTGTCCGGAGATATTCCTGGAAAAGAAGCAGCTGGAGCAACACATGAAGTATCACACAGAAAACGGACCGCACAAATGTTCAATCTGCGTCAAGGTGTTTGAAGACGTTGAGCTGTATAAAGAGCATTTAAAATCACACAAACTATCGCAGAATAAATTCAAATGCTCAAACTGCAACGAGTTTTTCACGACGACGGAAAGTCTGAGAAAACACGGAGAAATCTACAGAGACGAAGAAAGATTGGTTTGTTTGTTGTGTCCGACGACTTTTACGACGATAACTGATCTGAGGCAACACACGGAAGGCCACATGGTGAGGCCTTACAGCTGTTCAGTTTGTGGCGAGTTGTTTCACACCCATGCACTTCGTAAAGAGCACGCAAAAATACACAAGAAGAGGTATGACTGTTCAAAGTGTGATATGTTTTTTAAGACGATGCTGAGCCTTCGAAAACATGAAAAGACAATTCACAAAAATGAGAAACCGCTGGCTTGTTCGCTTTGTTCAATGACTTTCCACACAAAAGACGAACTAACGAAGCATCTTTGTGAGAAAGAAGGTTTAGAAAAACATTTAGAAGCACAGGAGTTGAGTTTGTCTTTTGAAAAAGTAGAGGAAAATAAAGAACAAACACCCAAGATAGTGAAGATGTTTGGGTGTTCGTACTGCAAAGATGTTTTCCTGTCAAAAAGCGGCGTCATTATCCACGAGAAAATCCACCAAGTTGAGAAACAAACAATTGCTCAGAAACAGCTGGCTCAAACGCAGCAGCAAGTGGAAATTCTTTACAGCTGTTCAGTTTGTGCCAAGAGTTTTATCGACAGAGCAGAGCTACAAAAACACAGAGAGACGCATGAAACCAACAACTCGATTAGCGAGGAACTGGAGGAAGTTTTAGAACATCGCGACGAGATTCAAGAAGACATTAAGAACTATAGATGTCCGCTTTGTTCGAAAGATTTCCTCACTGCGATGTTGTTAAAGCAGCACTTAGAGAGGCATGACCAAGGAAAGCTACATAAGTGTCCACATTGCGAGGAAAGCTTCGATAAAATCCAGTCTTGGTCCGCTCACGTGAAAACTCACACGAATCAGGAGATTGTCGAAGTCTTCCTGCAATCCAGCTGTTCAGTTTGCAAAAAGATGTTTAGCAGCCAATGCGATCTGGACAAACACACCCTGAGTCATCTAGCAGAGAAGCCGTACAGCTGTTCAGTTTGCGCCGAGGCTTTTGCAGAGGCTGCTCACCTGCAGCAACACGTGAAGATGGCGCACTCACACAAGTTATACAGGTGTTTGGTTTGTGAAATGACGTTTAATAGAAAACTATATTTGAAACAGCATGTCAAGGTTCACACCAGAAGGAAAACGTTCATGCTCCAACACAGGAAGGCAGTTCAGTCAAAGCCATACAGCTGTTCGGTTTGCGCTGAGAGTTTTGCAGAATTTAAACAGTTGGAGCAACACATGGATACGGCGCACGCAAAGTCGTACAAGTGTTTGGTTTGTGAAATGACATTTAAAGGACAATACGATTTGAACCTTCACGTCAAGATTCACACTCAAACTTTCAGCGCTTCAGTTTGCGGAGAAGCTTCGTCAGAGTCGGAACAAACGCAGCAGAACGTCCAGAATGTACCCGCGCAGTCATACAGCTGTTCGGTTTGCGAGATGACGTTTAGCAGACAATCCGATTTGCACCAACACGCCAAGTATCACTCCAAACCGAAAATCTTCAGCTGTTCAGTTTGCGGAGAAGCTTTTGCAGAATCAGATGAACTGCAGCAACACATGAAAAGAGCGCACGCAAAGTCGTACAGCTGTTCAGTTTGCGTTGAGGCTTTTGCGGAATCGGATCAATTGCAGCAACACATGGACATCGCGCACGCAAAGTCACACAAGTGTTCGATTTGTGAAATGACATTTAGCGGACAATCCGATTTGGACCAACACGTCAAGATTCACTCCAAAACGAAAAACTTCATCTGTTCTGTTTGCGGAGAAGCTTTTTCAAAATCCGAACAAATGCAACAACACATGAAGACAGTTCACCTAAAGTCATTCAGGTGTTTGGTTTGCGTTGAGGCTTTTGCAGAATTGGAACAGTTCCAGCGACACATGAAGACGGCGCACGCAAAGTCATACAGGTGCTTGGTTTGTGTTGAGGCTTTTGCAGAATCGGAACAATTAAAGCTACACATTAAGACGGCGCACGCGAACTTATACAGGTGTTTTGTTTGTAGAAAGACATTTCGTGGACAATACGATTTGAAACAACACGTCACGATTCACACCAGAACGAAAACTTTTAGCGCTTCAGTTTGCAGAGAAGCTTCTTCAGAGTCGGAACAAACGCAGCAGCACGTCAAGAATGTACGGGCACAGTCGTACAGCTGTTCATTATGCGCTGAGGCTTTCACAGAATCGGAACAATTGCAACAACACATGAAAACAGCGCACGCAAAGCCATACAAGTGTTCAGTTTGCGAAATGACGTTTAGGAGACAAGCCTATTTGGACCTACACGCCGAGTATCACGCCAGAATGAAAAGTTTCAGCGCTTCAGTTTGCGGAGAAGCTTTCGCAGAATCGGAACAATCGCAACAACACATGAAGACAGCACAAGCAAACCCATACAAGTGTTTGGTTTGCGAAATGACGTTTAGCAGACAAGAGTATCTGGACGGACACGCAGAGTATCACGCCAAGTATAACACCAAACCAAAAAATTTCAGCTGTTCTGTTTGCGGAAAGGGTTTTGCAGAATCGGATCAATTGCAGCAACACATGAAGACGGTGCACGTAAAGTCATACAGGTGTTTGATTTGTGAAATGACATTTAATGGACAATCCGATTTGAACCAACACGTCAGGATTCACACCAGAACGAAAACTTTTAACGCTTCAGTTTTCCCAGAGTCTGAACAAATGCCGCAACACGTCAAAACAGAACACGCAAAGTTACTCAGGTGTTCGGAACAATCGCAACAACACATGGAGGCCGCGCACGCAAACCCATACAAGTGCTCGGTTTGCGAAATGACGTTTAGCAGACAAGAGTATTTGGACCAACATGCCGAATATCACACCAAGTATCACGCCAACCCAAAATATTTCAGCTGTTCTGTTTGCGGAAAAGTTTTTTCGGAGTTGGAACAAATGCAGCAGCACATCAAGAAGGTACACGCAAAGCCGTACAAGTGTTTGATTTGTGAAATGACATTTAATGGAAACCACGATTTGAACCAACACGTGAGGATTCACATCAAAACAAAAACTTTAAACGCTTCCGAGTCTGAACAAATGCACCATGACGAGAATGTACCTGCGCAGTCATACAAATGTTCGGTTTGCGAAATGACGTTTAGCAGACAAGATGATTTGGACCAACACGCCAAGTATCACACCAAACCGAAAAATTTCAACTGTTTAGTTTGCGGAGAAGCTTTTTCAGAGTCGGAACAAATGCAGCGACACATGAAGATGGCGCACGCAAAGTTGTACAGGTGTTTAATTTGTGAAAAGACATTTAGCGGACAATCTGATTTGAACCAACACGTCAAGATTCACACCAGAATAAAAACTTTAAGCGCATCAATTTGTAGAAAAGCTTTTTCCGAATCGGAACAAATGCAGCAGCGCATCAAAACGGAAGACGCAAATCTATTCAGCTGTTCTGTTTGTGCTGAGGCCTTTGCAGAATCAGAACAAATGCAGAAACACATGAAGATAGCACACGCAAAATCATACAGGTGTTTGATTTGTGAAATGACATTTAATGGACAATCCGATTTGAACCAACACGTCAGGATTCACTCCAGAACGAAAACTTTTAGCGCTTCGGTTTTTCCAGAGTCTGAACAAATGCTGCCGCGCGTCAAAACCGAACACGCAAAGCTTTTCTGGTGTTCAGTTTGCGGTGAGCCTTTCGCCGAGTCGGAGCAAATGATGCAGCACCTGAGGAAGAAGCACGAGAGGTTGTTCAGGTGTTCGGTTCGCTTGGAAGATTGCACGAAGTCGCAACAAAGGCAGCGACGCGTGAAGTCTTTCAGGTGTTCGATCTGTGGAGAGGAGTCAAAGTCGAGGACGGAGCTGATGGAACACCAGAGAATCCACATAAAACAGCAAATACACAAGTGTCCGGTTTGCCATGAAGGTTTTACGAAAGCAAAACTACTGAAACAACACTTAAAAAAACACGGGGAAGTCCAGACTCACCAGTGCTCCGTCTGTCAGAAAGTCTTTGATAGAAAGAATAGTTTGAGTCAACATTTGAAAGTCCACATCAAGCCGATGGCCGACCAGAAAGAAGCTGAAAGCAGGAGCGACAAAACCTACAGCTGTGAGTTCTGTTCGAAGGAGTTCAGTCATTCCAGTGATCTGTACAAACACGTCAGGGTTCACACCGGAGAGAAACCTTACAGCTGCGCAATCTGTGACAAAAGTTTCACTCAGAAGGGCAACATGGAGCGGCACGTTCAGTCTCATTTCAATAACACAACATCTGTAGATCATGAAGCACTTTGAAAGTAGTCAGGGTTTCCACTGTTACTGTTAAAAGACGTTTGCAAGTACAATTTCTGCCTTAAAACTGTATGTAAAAAAATCTCCTGTCTCCTCCTCTCTCTCACACTCTCTACTCTTTCTTTCTCTTATAAGTTAAAAGTCTTATGCTGCATTCAAACCGGACAGTGTTGGAGCATCCAACAATATTCTGCCTCAAAGTTTGACTTTTGCTCCAAACTACACATTTTTACTGACAAAAGATTGGTTTGCGATCTTTTGATTCAAAACTCACCACCAAATAACTGACGATTCGGTTCGATTCAATCTAGATTTTTTTCATTAATGACACAACCCTATGTAAATTGATCTAAAACAGATTAAAAATAAAACAGCTCCAGTGACTTCCTGTTTAAAACTGTTTAACATTTAACTGTAACAAGCAACAAATTTTAAATGACTAATATTTAATGTTGGAGAGTGACTATGGGACAGTTTTGAGCTACACATAGGGGGTATTCCATGAAGCAAGCTAAAGCCAAAGCCTGGATTATTTGACCAATCTAGGTTTATGAAATCTCCATTTCTGTTCCACTAACGCGGCTAACCAGAGTTGCCGCAGTAACAAGTGCGCAAACCTGGTCTGGACCAGGCTAACAGTCAAGATTATTTTAGCTTTCTCTCTCAATCTCAGTGAAGTCTTCGCTCCATTGATCTGGCCTCGTCACATTCAGCGGGAGCACGCTCATAGTGCAGATTGAGCTTCAAGTTTGAATTAGCATTGGTCAGACGCAGGCTTTTTTCTTTCATGGAACCACTTGAGGCTTAAGTTGGAGATGAAGCTAGTTTCAGCTCAGGATTTTAGGATAAGCCTAGACTTGTTAAGCCACTTTCATGGAATACCCCCATACTTTGCTTTGAGTATTATTTTTTGGATTCTAACAAGTAAATACAAACAAGTGGGTGGGTGAAGAACATGGAATTTCTGAAGCTGTAGAAGAATAAAAGATTAAACTCATGATGAGGGAGTGTAGTTAACACAAGGTTCAAATCATTGAATAATTGATTTTACATAATAGGCCCTCTTTAAGTCAATTTAAACGTGTATCTTGAGGTGTCCAGCAAATTTGTGGCGTAAATTTACTTGTTCCAAGCACCTGTTAGCAGCACATCCTGCGAAGTACTCTCCAACTTGCATCAGACGCTTTGACCTCATCAGGCGTCGACGCCAGAGTTGAGCACTGCTGAACTTTCAACGCCTGAACACGGCTTCCACCAATTAGACACTGCTCTATGGACAGTCACAAAACTCATATTTAAAACATCCTCATTGCTGTGTTTAAACTGGAGGAGCATAGAGTCAGGATTAGAAGAACTTTGTGGAGGAGAAGTTAGGAAGTTGTGCTAAGCTACGTTTAATAAATCCAGCAAAGCCTCTCTCTCAAAGTGATCTGCCTAAGTACAAAACAAAGCCTTTTGTAAAAAGCAGGAACGTAGAGAAGCGCGTCAGAGCGTAAAAAGTGTTTTTGTTCCCTTCATGTTTAGGGTGCCTGTTGTGGCGTCAGCTTTGTTAATATTCTTCGTTATAATTCGCTTTAACGTGCAAAATTAGACGCTCCAACGCTGTCCGGTCTGAACGCAGTATAAGTAGAAAATCTTTGACTCACATTGTTAAGTTGGATTAACAAAAAGATGTATGTTCATTTAATTTATTGGTCTTTAATCTTTTTACAGTGCAGGTTTTTACATATGTAAAGACCTGCACTGTAAAAATGTTGCCGTATACGAAGCCTTAAATCAGAAGTTTCAAAAGCACATGTTAACTACTCTAATAAAAATACAGTTACTTCTGTAAAAATGACTCTGGTGTAAGTGAAAGTTCTGCTGAAACATGTGTACTTGTATTTTACATTGTAAATTGTAAATTTACTTCAGTAAAAAAAGTGAAAAATACAATCCAGAGTCGGTGTGAGTGTTCTGTGTTGGAGTGTGAGGTGAGTTTGACAGTGACACGGAAACAGCAGGTTCAGAGTGGCTTTAAGACGAATAAAAACCGTTTGTGGACTTAAAAAGTAACTCACCTGTTTTAGGAGTAAAAATACAGATATTTATTGAATAATTTAATAAGTTAAAGCATGAAGTCACCGGATTTTTTTATTGTAAAAAAAAAAAAGAACTTAAAATGACTTTCCTTCAGCACAAATCTCTTGTTAATGTTTCAATTCAAGTTTCAAAATGAGTCCGGACTGTCCTGATTCCTGTAAGTTTGTCTGTTATTGTTGTTGTTAGGTTCACAATGAGTATAATAAGTATAATTACACACAATTGCAGTTTTGTTGTATTACTATTCATATCCGACAAGTTTCACATTTTATCAGAATTCTTGTACAAATCTGACGACACAGACGAGAGGAAAGCGCTGCTGTTGAGTTTAGTCTCTTTCAATGTGACTTCAGTGAGTGAGGTGTGATCCTGCAGGGGGCGATAATGCACCTGCGAAGTCTCGAAGAAGAAGAAGAATTAGGCGGTGGAGCCAGAGTTGCCAGGTTGGCTTAAATACAGGAATGCTCCAAACGACTCTGGAGTCTGTGAGGGAAAAGACAAATACATTCCAGTAAATCCTCCTTGCTTTGCAGCAGCAGCGTGTCTCCCTTGTCCCTCGCTGTTAAGTTTAAGTTTCGTTTCTTCACACTAAATAGTGTTAAGAGATGGGACAATACATTTAATGAAGGCGATGTGGCACTAAAACTTTATATTTTCAAAGTTTTTAAAGCTTGTTTTATGTAATGTGTGTCTAAAGTCTGAGGCAGTTAAACTTTTCATTCATTACAAACTCTTCATTCACAGATCATATTGTCATAAATGTTCATTCATTTTTTGGAGCGATCTGTGCAGTGCATTCTGGGATGTCTCATAGCTCCTTACCGCCGTTAGGAAGCTTCTATGGTTCCTATGCTAAAGGAGCTATGATAGGAAGCATACAGGCTCCTTCTCCTAACTCCTTCCTAACTGAACTGACAATCCGGACAGCTCTTAACATGACAGTGACGCGCATCCGGTTTTGGCTTAAGGAGCAGGAGCTATGGGGACAGATTGATGAATTCGGATGGAGCGTTAGTCTCGAGCCCTAGTCTAAATGACAGACGACCAATCAGCTCCTTTGTTTCATCTGCGTCACACAAATAAACTAACCCGATTGCCCGGTACCATGTAGATTTGATCTGAAACGCAGGCGGAGGGCGTGGTGACCAGACCCACTCTTCACAGTTTGCTGAAGTGTGGGTTCTGGATCCCAGGCAACCTTGAACATGCATACTCATGGGCCTGAAGTCAACTCTCCTGGGAAACCCTGGCTCTTAGGGTGACCAGACGTCCTCTTTTTCCCGGACATGTCCTCCTTTTGAGACCTAAAAAAAACGTCCGGGAGGAATTTTGAAAATTAGACGAAATGTCCGGGATTTTCATATTGTCCCTCTCCACTACATTTGTCAGTCAGGCAGCGCCGTCATTTAGTCCTCGTGCGTGTTAATAAACGCCTCTTTTTTAACCTGCAAGCGTTTAAACCTTAAATACACAGAGGAAGAGTGACGTGGGCACGCGCTACGTACATTGAGTGCCTTTCTCCGCTACCTCACATCTCTCTCTCTCTCTCCCCCTTCTCCTTTCCCCCCGCACACGTAACGAGTGTTGAAGCGTGAAGTGCGCGCTTTCTCTCGCTCGTCTTTCTCCCTCCCATCCTCCACGGCGCGCAGCAAACGCACCTTCCCTTCTCACGCCGTAGAGTTGGCGACTTCAAACTTTAGCCGCAGTTCGCTCTGACGCAGCTGTCAGTCATCTGCCGAGCGCACATGTTCAGTGCGGCCTGAGTCTTGACCCGGACCCGGCCCCACGCCTGGGCCTGGCTGGGTCCGGGCTCGGGTCCAGAATCCAAACTCTTGTACCACAGCACGCATGCATTCACGTACACCACGCATTACAAATCAAAACATAAAACGAGCTACATTTACAGAAGATTTGTTGAAAAAATATCCCAGTTTCTGTCCAGAGGCAGAATGTCTGGTGCAAAGTAACTCAAGTTTAGCATAATTAAAAAAACTGCATTGATGTTTTATTAACAGAATCAAAACAACTTTGTCAATGAAACTGTGGCACATAAGAGTTTTTATGAACATTGTTTGTTTGTTTTTTTATAGAAAAGCTGTTCCTTTAGCTAAATCTTTGAAGGTTTTAAACATATTTATCCTCATTCAGAGGATACATGGTTTTACTTTCCATTTACTGAACTGTGTCATTGACTTTTCATCCCCAGAAAGTTACAGAGTACACCTTTAACATCATTTAATTAAATTATTAAATGTTAAACATAACAGCTCAATAAGTTGTATTTTTACAGAGTGAAATATATGTTTAAAAACATATAAAAAGTGTTCGATCCGTGGTTATTCTATGTGTCCTCCTTTTTGATCATCCAATCTGGTCACCCCTACTGGCTCTTTCATTTTTATATTGTTATACTTTATATATTATTGTCATATTGTTTATAAGACTATTGCTGGGTTTCAGATGACGTCACGAAAACAGGGGTCAGGAAGTTACAGGAGCCGCGGAGTCCCATGTATTTCTCATAGACGTTAGCATTAGCCCGAAATAAATTAAAGTTAAGAATAATTCTGAGAGTGTCAGCTGGTACAAACCCACCGACCACATTTAGGAGGTAAGAGCCTTGTTAAAAGACATTTTTGAGTTTAGAAGCGTTTAGTTAGAGTTCGTACAGATCTGCCTCAAAACACCCATTTAACTGTATGTGACCTTATCACAGCGGTATTCCTACGCCACAAAATAGTTCCTCACAACAACATATCACTCTTTTAAGAAGGCATAGTCCAGATTAATAAACAAAAATAGGGCTCCTCTTTATATATATATGTAGTGTCTATGTGTTTCCCTTTCAACAGCCCTAATTCTGTGCGGTCTGGTTGTGTTAACGCTAACCTGTCTAATCGAGAGAAAGTTTTTCTGCGTTCGTATTAAGATGCTACTCACTCAAGCAAAAACTAGACGACTGCCATTTAGAGCTTCCTTGGATCCTAAGTGTTTGACCCGATCAGAAACAAAATAATGGTAAACTTCAAGTCTTTTGAAGGCTTCATTTGGCTCAGTGTAGAAGGACATCTGCCTCATCGCAGGTAATTACCTGATTTAAATCCTTCAGATTGTATGAAAAGTCCGTGTTTTTCAGACTGCAGGGTCATATCCGATATGTACAGTCATTTTTTCCTGATATCGTGTTTGTGCTGGTCCATTTAAGGCTTTGAAGTACTCTTTGTCGTTCACTGCGCTGTGTTTTGAATGGGAGCAAAGCACGGCTTGCCCCCAATCTGGAGTTCGCGCGTCCCGAGGTCACGTGAGTGAAACCCAGCATAGTATGCTGGGTTACAGTATACTATGCTGGGCATACTGTAACTGATGCCACTTCATCTATTTATTATGTCTAGGATGGCCAGATTTTTCTAATTAAAAACTGGGACACACTCAAGTTTTTGCAGAGGGTAATGAATATTTCGTGAAAATAGCGGCTAAACAAGTATATTATATTTAGTGAAATCATGTCTCAAAACTTTTGTCCGTGTAAATTGGTTCATTTTTTTCTCATGTTTGGTAATTTTCAAGCGTGGTTTTCTCTTTTGTGATTAAAGAAAGAGCAAAACATTCTTCCGTTCACTGTTGGAAAGTGTCAAAGTGGTCAAAAAAACTGGACAACGCAGACTGGTCACTCTAATTCTGCCATATACTGCAATGTGCTCAGCCAGAACAGCAACTTACTGTAGTTTTAGTATGTTATAACTAGGGATGCACCGATCCGATCCTGGGATCGAATATCGGTGCCGATCCAGCAAATTTGGCTGGATCGGGTATCGGCCCATGATATCGGTTCAGCCGATATCCAAGTTGTGCTTTATTTGGACATAATGAGACTAACCTACAGGCTGATGTTGATTCAGAACATCTCATATGTTTGACATTTTATTCAGATTGACTTGTTAAGTTGAGGCCTGCACTATAAATAATAGTTACATAACACTATATGATAAAATATCTTATGTTTTGATAAGAAAGAAAAGCAATTTCAGTCCTTACAATAGTATCGGTTGATATCGAGTATCGGTAGATACTTAGAGACAAAATATCGGAATCGGTATCGGCACTGAAAAAGCTGGATCGGTGCATCCCTAGTTATAACTTTATATTTTTTGCTAAGTCTATTTTAAAATGATTATCTTGTTAGCTTGTTTATGTTTCTATTCCCCTGCTTAAACTGTGGGATGAGTAGAAGATAACTTATTTTGTATTTGGCAGCGTAAATGTGTGAATGTGTTAACACTTCCTTATTTTAGTTAAAGACATTTACATTTACCATGATTAGGATTAGGAACATAACCACAATACAAAAAGTAAACAACTCACTACTGGTAACATTATCCATCCCTCTGTAGTGCCAGAATGGAGCTCAACAGTGACCGCCCACTTCCTGGTTCCAAAATCTCGGACCCATGTTAAATTGCCATAGGCGAATTCGGATAAAAAATTTGTGATGCCGCGGAGGTCAGTGTGGGGTCGTGTTAGGTGGTTGCTACGGGTTACGGAGAGAGGGTGTCTTAAGGATTTGTCAAGTGAAAGTTGAAATGATTATTATTAGGCTGAGAGAGGCTTTATGAAACTGTGGAAGAGGAACTCCTAGTGGTATGAAAGTATTCTACAGGCGGCACTAAGGATGATTTCAACTCTAGGCCTTTTCACACTCTAGGAACTTTTATCAGTTCATAGTACTTAATTAGTTCCAACTTCCATTTTAGGCACGTTCTCACAGAGCAGGATCTGTTTTTAGTTTTTTTTTTAGCTCCTGTTTTGGGGCAGGTACTTCCCAGTCAGACCAGGAACTTTTTGGTGACACAAGCACATTCACAATACTAACTTTAGTTGGAAACATGTTTTATATATTCTGACATTTACACAAACTTCCTTTATAGTCCAGAAAAATTAGTTAAAAGCAGAATCTTCCAAAATAACAAAATAATAATTTAATTTTGGAAATGATAACTATTACTAGAAATAATTGTGAATAATTGTGTTTGATGTTTTGATGTTTTTTTCCTTTTGTACATAAGTGTTATGTGGAAGGGAATAAGCAGCTTTTGTGCTTTATTTAAATGTTTCACATTATACAGATGCTAATGCTAAAGCCAGTTAGACCCACTTTCAGAAACTGTGGCTGTGTGAACATAGACATGGGAAAGGGTAGTTCCTCTGACTAAACAGGGGCTGGAGTAATGTGTGGACTTAGTTCTTGGTACTTTCATGAACTAAAACACCTATTAGTGCATCTACAATACACATTTTCTTTGAAACATGTTTAGTACATTCTCACATTTAGACAAACTTTACTTATCTTTGCAAAAAAAAAAAAAAAAAAAAAACTTTTTTAGAGTTTAAGTTTACGTATATTTGTCATTGGCATAAAATTTGAAAAAGAGTTTGGTTGTATGATGACATGTTCTACACTGGACTAAAACCCCCCCGTCAGAGAAATTCAATAAAATACACTAAATTAGTTCATTAGAATTTATTTTCAATTTGAATTTTCTTTATACACACAATAAGCATCTCAAACCCAAGAGCCTTATTCATACAAAAATGCATTATGTGTCATTTCCATGTTAACATTGTGATTCATGAAAAAGACTTGATGTGTTTCGTAAGCTTAGCTGCAAGCAACAAGTTTTGCACAAAAGGTTTGAGACGAGAAAGAAGCTCTGAGCTCAGTAAGATCAGATTTTGTAGAAGTTACAAATAACACTAGAATCCATCTGCAGAGCGAGGGTCACTTTTATTAAAAAAAAAAAAAAAAAAGATATGTTGTTAGGACCCCAGGCCATGTCTGATGTGCAACAATGTGAAACTCCTAAATTGTATTCATTCACATATTTTGGCGTTATACTGCATATTGTCACATTATCATACATTTGTAAGATTGCAAAGCTTGTTTTAAGCTGTACATTTTTAATTTGTTAAAGATGTTTTCAATATTTTATATTCACATTTGTTTTGTTTTGATTGTTTATTACTGTTTATTAAAGGCAAAAAGAGCGTTTTGTAAACTCATTCTGAACTAGGGATGCACCGATCCAATACCTGGATCGGATATCGGCGCCGATCCAGGGCATTTTGCTGGATCGGTATCGGCTCCATGATATCGGTTCAGTCGATATCATAGTTTTGGACATAATGAGACTATTTTACAGGGTGTGTGTTGATCCATAACGTTTCATAATACTGGGCATTTTACTCAGATTAAGTTGTTAAGTTGTGACTTGCACTATAAACATCACTTAAATAACACAATATGGCCAAATGTATTAAGTTTTAATAAGAAAAAGAAGCAATTTCAGTCCTTTCACTGGTATCGGTTGATATTGAGTATCGGCAGATAGTTAAAGGCAAATATCGGGATCGATATCGGAACTAAAAAAGCTGGATCGGTGCATCCCTATTCTGAACCCTTAGGTATCATCACTAGTGATTTGGTTTTGTATAAGAAAAAGCCCACACTGTGACAGTACAAGTGTAAGGCATCACTCCAAAACTCATGGCCAGACAAATCATGTGCTGGGCCCAAATTCTAATTGTGTTTGGTAAATAAACATGAACTGGATTTGACCAGCTCTGTCCACAGCAACAGTAAGTGTACCATGAATTGATATTTGCTAAAACTACAATTACGGGAAGTCCTCAGAGACGATTTGGGTCTATACAAAAACAAAAAGTGATTCAATTTGGAATTTCACCACATTTCAAAACCAAATTATCGCTCTCAACAGTCAGTAGAATAATTGATGGTTCTGAACCAAACTGCACACTTCTATTTGACTTCCNGTTCGGTTTGCGAGATGACGTTTAGCAGACAATCCGATTTGCACCAACACGCCAAGTATCACTCCAAACCGAAAATCTTCAGCTGTTCAGTTTGCGGAGAAGCTTTTGCAGAATCAGATGAACTGCAGCAACACATGAAAAGAGCGCACGCAAAGTCGTACAGCTGTTCAGTTTGCGTTGAGGCTTTTGCGGAATCGGATCAATTGCAGCAACACATGGACATCGCGCACGCAAAGTCACACAAGTGTTCGATTTGTGAAATGACATTTAGCGGACAATCCGATTTGGACCAACACGTCAAGATTCACTCCAAAACGAAAAACTTCATCTGTTCTGTTTGCGGAGAAGCTTTTTCAAAATCCGAACAAATGCAACAACACATGAAGACAGTTCACCTAAAGTCATTCAGGTGTTTGGTTTGCGTTGAGGCTTTTGCAGAATTGGAACAGTTCCAGCGACACATGAAGACGGCGCACGCAAAGTCATACAGGTGCTTGGTTTGTGTTGAGGCTTTTGCAGAATCGGAACAATTAAAGCTACACATTAAGACGGCGCACGCGAACTTATACAGGTGTTTTGTTTGTAGAAAGACATTTCGTGGACAATACGATTTGAAACAACACGTCACGATTCACACCAGAACGAAAACTTTTAGCGCTTCAGTTTGCAGAGAAGCTTCTTCAGAGTCGGAACAAACGCAGCAGCACGTCAAGAATGTACGGGCACAGTCGTACAGCTGTTCATTATGCGCTGAGGCTTTCACAGAATCGGAACAATTGCAACAACACATGAAAACAGCGCACGCAAAGCCATACAAGTGTTCAGTTTGCGAAATGACGTTTAGGAGACAAGCCTATTTGGACCTACACGCCGAGTATCACGCCAGAATGAAAAGTTTCAGCGCTTCAGTTTGCGGAGAAGCTTTCGCAGAATCGGAACAATCGCAACAACACATGAAGACAGCACAAGCAAACCCATACAAGTGTTTGGTTTGCGAAATGACGTTTAGCAGACAAGAGTATCTGGACGGACACGCAGAGTATCACGCCAAGTATAACACCAAACCAAAAAATTTCAGCTGTTCTGTTTGCGGAAAGGGTTTTGCAGAATCGGATCAATTGCAGCAACACATGAAGACGGTGCACGTAAAGTCATACAGGTGTTTGATTTGTGAAATGACATTTAATGGACAATCCGATTTGAACCAACACGTCAGGATTCACACCAGAACGAAAACTTTTAACGCTTCAGTTTTCCCAGAGTCTGAACAAATGCCGCAACACGTCAAAACAGAACACGCAAAGTTACTCAGGTGTTCGGAACAATCGCAACAACACATGGAGGCCGCGCACGCAAACCCATACAAGTGCTCGGTTTGCGAAATGACGTTTAGCAGACAAGAGTATTTGGACCAACATGCCGAATATCACACCAAGTATCACGCCAACCCAAAATATTTCAGCTGTTCTGTTTGCGGAAAAGTTTTTTCGGAGTTGGAACAAATGCAGCAGCACATCAAGAAGGTACACGCAAAGCCGTACAAGTGTTTGATTTGTGAAATGACATTTAATGGAAACCACGATTTGAACCAACACGTGAGGATTCACATCAAAACAAAAACTTTAAACGCTTCCGAGTCTGAACAAATGCACCATGACGAGAATGTACCTGCGCAGTCATACAAATGTTCGGTTTGCGAAATGACGTTTAGCAGACAAGATGATTTGGACCAACACGCCAAGTATCACACCAAACCGAAAAATTTCAACTGTTTAGTTTGCGGAGAAGCTTTTTCAGAGTCGGAACAAATGCAGCGACACATGAAGATGGCGCACGCAAAGTTGTACAGGTGTTTAATTTGTGAAAAGACATTTAGCGGACAATCTGATTTGAACCAACACGTCAAGATTCACACCAGAATAAAAACTTTAAGCGCATCAATTTGTAGAAAAGCTTTTTCCGAATCGGAACAAATGCAGCAGCGCATCAAAACGGAAGACGCAAATCTATTCAGCTGTTCTGTTTGTGCTGAGGCCTTTGCAGAATCAGAACAAATGCAGAAACACATGAAGATAGCACACGCAAAATCATACAGGTGTTTGATTTGTGAAATGACATTTAATGGACAATCCGATTTGAACCAACACGTCAGGATTCACTCCAGAACGAAAACTTTTAGCGCTTCGGTTTTTCCAGAGTCTGAACAAATGCTGCCGCGCGTCAAAACCGAACACGCAAAGCTTTTCTGGTGTTCAGTTTGCGGTGAGCCTTTCGCCGAGTCGGAGCAAATGATGCAGCACCTGAGGAAGAAGCACGAGAGGTTGTTCAGGTGTTCGGTTCGCTTGGAAGATTGCACGAAGTCGCAACAAAGGCAGCGACGCGTGAAGTCTTTCAGGTGTTCGATCTGTGGAGAGGAGTCAAAGTCGAGGACGGAGCTGATGGAACACCAGAGAATCCACATAAAACAGCAAATACACAAGTGTCCGGTTTGCCATGAAGGTTTTACGAAAGCAAAACTACTGAAACAACACTTAAAAAAACACGGGGAAGTCCAGACTCACCAGTGCTCCGTCTGTCAGAAAGTCTTTGATAGAAAGAATAGTTTGAGTCAACATTTGAAAGTCCACATCAAGCCGATGGCCGACCAGAAAGAAGCTGAAAGCAGGAGCGACAAAACCTACAGCTGTGAGTTCTGTTCGAAGGAGTTCAGTCATTCCAGTGATCTGTACAAACACGTCAGGGTTCACACCGGAGAGAAACCTTACAGCTGCGCAATCTGTGACAAAAGTTTCACTCAGAAGGGCAACATGGAGCGGCACGTTCAGTCTCATTTCAATAACACAACATCTGTAGATCATGAAGCACTTTGAAAGTAGTCAGGGTTTCCACTGTACTGTTAAAAGACGTTTGCAAGTACAATTTCTGCCTTAAAACTGTATGTAAAAAAATCTCCTGTCTCTCCTCTCTCTCACACTCTCTACTCTTTCTTTCTCTTATAAGTTAAAAGTCTTATGCTGCATTCAAACCGGACAGTGTTGGAGCATCCAACAATATTCTGCCTCAAAGTTTGACTTTTGCTCCAAACTACACATTTTACTGACAAAAGATTGGTTTGCGATCTTTTGATTCAAAACTCACCACCAAATAACTGACGATTCGGTTCGATTCAATCTAGATTTTTTTCATTAATGACACAACCCTATGTAAATTGATCTAAAACAGATTAAAAATAAAACAGCTCCAGTGACTTCCTGTTTAAAACTGTTTAACATTTAACTGTAACAAGCAACAAATTTTAAAATGACTAATATTTAATGTTGGAGAGTGACTATGGGACAGTTTTGAGCTACACATAGGGGGTATTCCATGAAGCAAGCTAAAGCCAAAGCCTGGATTATTTGACCAATCTAGGTTTATGAAATCTCCATTTCTGTTCCACTAACGCGGCTAACCAGAGTTGCCGCAGTAACAAGTGCGCAAACCTGGTCTGGACCAGGCTAACAGTCAAGATTATTTTAGCTTTCTCTCTCAATCTCAGTGAAGTCTTCGCTCCATTGATCTGGCCTCGTCACATTCAGCGGGAGCACGCTCATAGTGCAGATTGAGCTTCAAGTTTGAATTAGCATTGGTCAGACGCAGGCTTTTTTCTTTCATGGAACCACTTGAGGCTTAAGTTGGAGATGAAGCTAGTTTCAGCTCAGGATTTTAGGATAAGCCTAGACTTGTTAAGCCACTTTCATGGAATACCCCCATACTTTGCTTTGAGTATTATTTTTTGGATTCTACAAGTAAATACAAACAAGTGGGTGGGTGAAGAACATGGAATTTCTGAAGCTGTAGAAGAATAAAAGATTAAACTCATGATGAGGGAGTGTAGTTAACACAAGGTTCAAATCATTGAATAATTGATTTACATAATAGGCCCTCTTTAAGTCAATTTAAACGTGTATCTTGAGGTGTCCAGCAAATTTGGTGGCGTAAATTTACTTGTTCCAAGCACCTGTTAGCAGCACATCCTGCGAAGTACTCTCCAACTTGCATCAGACGCTTTGACCTCATCAGGCGTCGACGCCAGAGTTGAGCACTGCTGAACTTTCAACGCCTGAACACGGCTTCCACCAATTAGACACTGCTCTATGGACAGTCACAAAACTCATATTTAAAACATCCTCATTGCTGTGTTTAAACTGGAGGAGCATAGAGTCAGGATTAGAAGAACTTTGTGGAGGAGAAGTTAGGAAGTTGTGCTAAGCTACGTTTAATAATCCAGCAAAGCCTCTCTCTCAAAGTGATCTGCCTAAGTACAAAACAAAGCCTTTTGTAAAAGCAGGAACGTAGAGAAGCGCGTCAGAGCGTAAAAAGTGTTTTTGTTCCCTTCATGTTTAGGGTGCCTGTTGTGGCGTCAGCTTTGTTAATATTCTTCGTTATAATTCGCTTTAACGTGCAAAATTAGACGCTCCAACGCTGTCCGGTCTGAACGCAGTATAAGTAGAAATCTTTGACTCACATTGTTAAGTTGGATTAACAAAAAGATGTATGTTCATTTAATTTATTGGTCTTTAATCTTTTTACAGTGCAGGTTTTTACATATGTAAAGACCTGCACTGTAAAAATGTTGCCGTATACGAAGCCTTAAATCAGAAGTTTCAAAAGCACATGTTAACTACTCTAATAAAAATACAGTTACTTCTGTAAAAATGACTCTGGTGTAAGTGAAAGTTCTGCTGAAACATGTGTACTTGTATTTTACATTGTAAATTGTAAATTTACTTCAGTAAAAAAAGTGAAAATACAATCCAGAGTCGGTGTGAGTGTTCTGTGTTGGAGTGTGAGGTGAGTTTGACAGTGACACGGAAACAGCAGGTTCAGAGTGGCTTTAAGACGAATAAAAACCGTTTGTGGACTTAAAAAGTAACTCACCTGTTTTAGGAGTAAAAATACAGATATTTATTGAATAATTTAATAAGTTAAAGCATGAAGTCACCGGATTTTTTTATTGTAAAAAAAAAAAGAACTTAAAATGACTTTCCTTCAGCACAAATCTCTTGTTAATGTTTCAATTCAAGTTTCAAAATGAGTCCGGACTGTCCTGATTCCTGTAAGTTTGTCTGTTATTGTTGTTGTTAGGTTTCACAATGAGTATAATAAGTATAATTACACACAATTGCAGTTTTGTTGTATTACTATTCATATCCGACAAGTTTCACATTTTATCAGAATTCTTGTACAAATCTGACGACACAGACGAGAGGAAAGCGCTGCTGTTGAGTTTAGTCTCTTTCAATGTGACTTCAGTGAGTGAGGTGTGATCCTGCAGGGGGCGATAATGCACCTGCGAAGTCTCGAAGAAGAAGAAGATTAGGCGGTGGAGCCAGAGTTGCCAGGTTGGCTTAAATACAGGAATGCTCCAAACGACTCTGGAGTCTGTGAGGGAAAAGACAAATACATTCCAGTAAATCCTCCTTGCTTTGCAGCAGCAGCGTGTCTCCCCTTGTCCCTCGCTGTTAAGTTTAAGTTTCGTTTCTTCACACTAAATAGTGTTAAGAGATGGGACAATACATTTAATGAAGGCGATGTGGCACTAAAACTTTATATTTTCAAAGTTTTTAAAGCTTGTTTTATGTAATGTGTGTCTAAAGTCTGAGGCAGTTAAACTTTTCATTCATTACAAACTCTTCATTCACAGATCATATTGTCATAAATGTTCATTCATTTTTTGGAGCGATCTGTGCAGTGCATTCTGGGATGTCTCATAGCTCCTTACCGCCGTTAGGAAGCTTCTATGGTTCCTATGCTAAAGGAGCTATGATAGGAAGCATACAGGCTCCTTCTCCTAACTCCTTCCTAACTGAACTGACAATCCGGACAGCTCTTAACATGACAGTGACGCGCATCCGGTTTTGGCTTAAGGAGCAGGAGCTATGGGGACAGATTGATGAATTCGGATGGAGCGTTAGTCTCGAGCCTAGTCTAAATGAAGACGACCAATCAGCTCCTTTGTTTCATCTGCGTCACACAAATAAACTAACCCGATTGCCCGGTACCATGTAGATTTGATCTGAAACGCAGGCGGAGGGCGTGGTGACCAGACCCACTCTTCACAGTTTGCTGAAGTGTGGGTTCTGGATCCCAGGCAACCTTGAACATGCATACTCATGGGCCTGAAGTCAACTCTCCTGGGAAACCCTGGCTCTTAGGGTGACCAGACGTCCTCTTTTTCCCGGACATGTCCTCCTTTTGAGACCTAAAAAACGTCCGGGAGGAATTTTGAAAATTAGACGAAATGTCCGGGATTTTCATATTGTCCCTCTCCACTACATTTGTCAGTCAGGCAGCGCCGTCATTTAGTCCTCGTGCGTGTTAATAAACGCCTCTTTTTTAACCTGCAAGCGTTTAAACCTTAAATACACAGAGGAAGAGTGACGTGGGCACGCGCTACGTACATTGAGTGCCTTTCTCCGCTACCTCACATCTCTCTCTCTCTCCCCCTTCTCCTTTCCCCCCGCACACGTAACGAGTGTTGAAGCGTGAAGTGCGCGCTTTCTCTCGCTCGTCTTTCTCCCTCCCATCCTCCACGGCGCGCAGCAAACGCACCTTCCCTTCTCACGCCGTAGAGTTGGCGACTTCAAACTTTAGCCGCAGTTCGCTCTGACGCAGCTGTCAGTCATCTGCCGAGCGCACATGTTCAGTGCGGCTCTGAGTCTTGACCCGGACCGGCCCACGCCTGGGCCTGGCTGGGTCCGGGCTCGGGTCCAGAATCCAAACTCTTGTACCACAGCACGCATGCATTCACGTACACCACGCATTACAAATCAAAACATAAAACGAGCTACATTTACAGAAGATTTGTTGAAAAAATATCCCAGTTTCTGTCCAGAGGCAGAATGTCTGGTGCAAAGTAACTCAAGTTTAGCATAATTAAAAAAACTGCATTGATGTTTTATTAACAGAATCAAAACAACTTTGTCAATGAAACTGTGGCACATAAGAGTTTTTATGAACATTGTTTGTTTGTTTTTTATAGAAAAGCTGTTCCTTTAGCTAAATCTTTGAAGGTTTTAAACATATTTATCCTCATTCAGAGGATAACATGGTTTTACTTTCCATTTCTACTGAACTGTGTCATTGACTTTTCATCCCAGAAAGTTACAGAGTACACCTTTAACATCATTTAATTAAATTATTAAATGTTAAACATAACAGCTCAATAAGTTGTATTTTTACAGAGTGAAATATATGTTTAAAAACATATAAAAGTGTTCGATCCGTGGTTATTCTATGTGTCCTCCTTTTTGATCATCCCAATCTGGTCACCCTACTGGCTCTTTCATTTTTATATTGTTATACTTTATATATTATTGTCATATTGTTTATAAGACTATTGCTGGGTTTCAGATGACGTCACGAAAACAGGGGTCAGGAAGTTACAGGAGCCGCGGAGTCCCATGTATTTTCTCATAGACGTTAGCATTAGCCCGAAATAAATTAAAGTTAAGAATAATTCTGAGAGTGTCAGCTGGTACAAACCCACCGACCACATTTAGGAGGTAAGAGCCTTGTTAAAAGACATTTTTGAGTTTAGAAGCGTTTAGTTAGAGTTCGTACAGATCTGCCTCAAAACACCCATTTAACTGTATGTGACCTTATCACAGCGGTATTCCTACGCCACAAAATAGTTCCTCACAACAACATATCACTCTTTTAAGAAGGCATAGTCCAGATTAATAAACAAAAATAGGGCTCCTCTTTATATATATATGTAGTGTCTATGTGTTTCCCTTTCAACAGCCCTAATTCTGTGCGGTCTGGTTGTGTTAACGCTAACCTGTCTAATCGAGAGAAAGTTTTTCTGCGTTCGTATTAAGATGCTACTCACTCAAGCAAAAACTAGACGACTGCCATTTAGAGCTTCCTTGGATCCTAAGTGTTTGACCCGATCAGAAACAAAATAATGGTAAACTTCAAGTCTTTTGAAGGCTTCATTTGGCTCAGTGTAGAAGGACATCTGCCTCATCGCAGGTAATTACCTGATTTAAATCCTTCAGATTGTATGAAAAGTCCGTGTTTTTCAGACTGCAGGGTCATATCCGATATGTACAGTCATTTTTTCCTGATATCGTGTTTGTGCTGGTCCATTTAAGGCTTTGAAGTACTCTTTGTCGTTCACTGCGCTGTGTTTTGAATGGGAGCAAAGCACGGCTTGCCCCCAATCTGGAGTTCGCGCGTCCCGAGGTCACGTGAGTGAAACCCAGCATAGTATGCTGGGTTACAGTATACTATGCTGGGCATACTGTAACTGATGCCACTTCATCTATTTATTATGTCTAGGATGGCCAGATTTTTCTAATTAAAAACTGGGACACACTCAAGTTTTTGCAGAGGGTAATGAATATTTCGTGAAAATAGCGGCTAAACAAGTATATTATATTTAGTGAAATCATGTCTCAAAACTTTTGTCCGTGTAAATTGGTTCATTTTTTTCTCATGTTTGGTAATTTTCAAGCGTGGTTTTCTCTTTTGTGATTAAAGAAAGAGCAAAACATTCTTCCGTTCACTGTTGGAAAGTGTCAAAGTGGTCAAAAAAACTGGACAACGCAGACTGGTCACTCTAATTCTGCCATATACTGCAATGTGCTCAGCCAGAACAGCAACTTACTGTAGTTTTAGTATGTTATAACTAGGGATGCACCGATCCGATCCTGGGATCGAATATCGGTGCCGATCCAGCAAATTTGGCTGGATCGGGTATCGGCCCATGATATCGGTTCAGCCGATATCCAAGTTGTGCCTTTATTTGGACATAATGAGACTAACCTACAGGCTGATGTTGATTCAGAACATCTCATATGTTTGACATTTTATTCAGATTGACTTGTTAAGTTGAGGCCTGCACTATAAATAATAGTTACATAACACTATATGATAAAATATCTTATGTTTTGATAAGAAAGAAAAGCAATTTCAGTCCTTACAATAGTATCGGTTGATATCGAGTATCGGTAGATACTTAGAGACAAAATATCGGAATCGGTATCGGCA
Organism: Mugilogobius chulae; assembly: GCA_038363315.1. Classification (NCBI taxonomy): domain Eukaryota; kingdom Metazoa; phylum Chordata; class Actinopteri; order Gobiiformes; family Gobiidae; genus Mugilogobius; species Mugilogobius chulae. The sequence continues at coordinate 7,127,225 of CM076395.1, read as the reverse complement.
CTGAAAAAGCTGGATCGGTGCATCCCTAGTTATAACTTTATATTTTTTGCTAAGTCTATTTTAAAATGATTATCTTGTTAGCTTGTTTATGTTTCTATTCCCCTGCTTAAACTGTGGGATGAGTAGAAGATAACTTATTTTGTATTTGGCAGCGTAAATGTGTGAATGTGTTAACACTTCCTTATTTTAGTTAAAGACATTTACATTTACCATGATTAGGGATTAGGAACATAACCACAATACAAAAAAGTAAACAACTCACTACTGGTAACATTATCCATCCCTCTGTAGTGCCAGAATGGAGCTCAACAGTGACCGCCCACTTCCTGGTTCCAAAATCTCGGACCCATGTTAAATTGCCATAGGGAATTCGATAAAAAATTATATTAAAAGTTTGGAAACGTCCTTGGGGCTAAGCAGCTATGTGGTGAGTCACGAGTATAAGACCTACATTTTTGTTTAAAAGCCGTTTTTTCAGCTTTGTAAACTACGAAGTTATTACGACATTTTGCTGAATTTTATTTTTTGGGATGTGAGTTAGCACATAGCTGGACAGCCTGCGGTATTTCTTTAAACTCTTAAAATTTGAATTTTTCGAAAAGCCTATGGCACTATAACATGGGGCAAAACTCTTCCGGAACCAGGGCGGTCTTCCACTGTTGAGCTCCATAGGCTTTAATTCAGTGGTTCCCAAAGTAGGGGTCGGGACCCTCAGGGGATCACGAAGCAAAATTTGGGGGTCGCGAGATGATATCAAAATGTATTTTTACAATTATGACTTAATCATTTTTTTAGGGAGATGGGGTTTTATAAAGCAATACACTATCAAAATAAACACAATTAAGTCCAATCTAAATGGTTTTGTAACTTACAATTAATACAAAAGTATATAACTTTTGCTGTGGGGGTCGCGAGATGGTTGCACAGTTATTTTGGGGGTCATTGGGTGAAAAGTTTGGGAACCCCTGCTTTAATTAACACTATTTTCAGAATTTAGCTATTTAAGATCTCCATTAGTTTAACATTAGACCAACTGACCGTCAGAGATGGCAAAAGTACTGAAGTTCACTACTGTAGTAAAAGTACAGTTACTTATGTAAAAAACAACTCTGGTAAAAGTGAAAATCCTGCTGAAACTGCTTTACTTGAGTAAAAGTGTAAAAGTAAATGTGTGTAAATGTACTTAAGTAAAAAGTACAATCACACTGACAAAGTTATTATCTCGTCTCAGCTAAAACTACTAGAAAACTAGAAACTTGGCAGCTTATTTCACTTGCTTTAAGACATTTCTGATGTTTTCAAGAGATTTAACTTGACTCAGATTTGCCATTGAGGTGAGTAAAATATTTTACCTCATTACCAAATAATTTGGCTTAAAATAAAATAAAACAACAACATTTATTTTTTTGCAGTGCACAAAGTTGGTTTGTAATGTTGTGAAGTGTGAGATGGGCTTTACAGTAAAGTCATTATTCATCTGACTTTTATTGTGTGATAACAATTTTATTTTTGGTTAGAAATTATAACGTTTAAGCGATTTTCACTTTAGTTCACAAAGGTTTAAAAGGAATAACAACTATTTTTAAAAAGTAGGGAGTAAAAAGTACAGATACTTTTTGAAAATGTAAGAAGTAAAAGTAAAAAGTATTAAAGTAAAGTAGCCTAAAGAGAATCAAAAAACTACTTAAGTACAGTACTTGAGTTTGTGTCATCTTTGCTGACCGTTATACTTTTGTGTGAGGTCACGATCCCGAGCCTTATAACAAAGATTATGCGTTTTGTGACCGCGTTAGTTCTGCTGTAAACCCCTCAGAGGAAGTCCAACAAGTGTACAGTTTGTCATGGGTAATAATTCTTCTCTTTAACCTACTTTTGTGTAAGTTTAAAGTGCAGAAGTGTCCAGCAGAGGCCGACATCAGCAGCAGAAACCAGTAATATAAAGCTGGAGACTGGGAGACACCTGCAGATCTGAGCTGTTAATCTGAACCGCAGATATACACCTTTCTTCTTCTATGCGGTTTATTTTTGCCGAGATAACGCCACAGCTGTTGAAACGCCACCTGCTGTTGAAATGTAGGCTAATAACTGAGGGAATGTGCTTAGTGCATTAACTTAAAAATAAATAAATTTTGGTACATTTTAACTTAAATAATTTTAATAACTTTTCCCACAATGTGACTGGATGGTTCTCAGGCCAGCTAATGCTAGCTGATAGGACTTCCAGAGTGGACCTACTGTCCACCGGCCAGAGGCTCACAATAATGCGATGCTACCAGCCTGGATGTCCCCCGGCCCCTTCCAGCACACTCTTACAAACTCTACCCAGTTAAGGTAGCATTTGAGTCGGGTGCCCTTCCACGTGGTACCAGCTGAACGCGTATTGTCTGTCCGGACATCCTGCTGCATCTCCGCTTGTAAACTTGAGATCGGTCTCCACAAACGGATCACAAACACGGGGGAAATCCCACAGCAGCCCCTGTGCCTCTGGTTCTGTTCGAGGCTGTGACCTGCGGCAGTCCCGTGCCTCTGTCCGAGGCTGCCGCGGCAGTCTCGGACTGCCTCTGGTTCTGTCCGAGGCTGTGACCGCGGCAGTCCCGTGCCTTGATCTGGTTCTGTCCGAGGCTGTGACCCGCGGCAGTCCCGGTGCCTGCCTCTGAGCCACGGCAATACGCCGCCGGGATCATTGTGCTTGAGCTCGGGGCATAATGTTGAATTAAAGCAAGCGTGGGTTCAGGACGATGATTAGGTTAGGTTGAGGAAAAGGGTTTGGGTAACAGTTAAAATAATAATAATAAAAAAATGTTTGTTATTTTAATTTAAAAAAAAGATTTAATAGCTTTATTTAAATGTGTTAATTAAAAAAAACATAATAAACTTCGTTAAAAGCACACAGTGACACTTCCGCATTCCGTTTTGCTTCATGGTGTAGATCTGCGGTTCAGAGCTGCAGCTCAGATCTGCAGGTTCTCGTGGTTCTCCCGGTCTGCAGCTATACCCTTCTCGCAGAAACAGCGGTGGTGCCTTCCGTGTGCGCGCGCAGCTGCTGTGTGCCCTGTGCCGTTGGCCGTTAGCTGTTAGCTCTAGCTCAAGTGTTTTTCTCACCGATTTTCGCCTTTTTTTGCGGACAGAAGCGGCGAAACATGGCACAAGTGAATCTGGAGGATGACCCGGGACTGTGGGAGCCGAATGAGGAGAAAAACACGTGAGTTTAGACACGCTTCACGACAAAAAAAGACTTAACAAATGCATGAAAAGACCCGAGCAAAGAGACACCGGGTGAGGACAGTGGGATAAAGCTAAAATACGAGACACAGCGAGACACAGACTTTAGTCATAGATTTACGGGACAGATGAGCTTTGCTGGACTGAGAACCGTGAGAAAGGCTGAAGTTTGTGCTTTTGTGGGAAATGTAGAAATGTTGGACAACAGCAGAGAGACGTTAGCGTGGGGAAGGGGCTTTAACCTGAGCATGCGCAGTGACAATTCTTGAAGCTAGTGAGCTAGGCGCATTTCCGAAATCTCTTATAAACCCGATTTTTACTAATTTCCCACAAAAGAGAACAAAACGGGCGAGAAATAAATAAATATGCAAATACTTATAACATTTGTAAAAAAAAAAGTAGCGAAAACAGTGGCAAAAATAACTTATACAACCATTACTATTATTTCAATAATCATTAGCTAGCTATGATGGAGAAACTATTTTGTCAATTAGAACTGATTCTTAAAAAAACTTGGTGATTGTAAACAACTATTTTTGAAGCTTTTTTTTTCCTACCATAATCCAGGGGTGCCCAAACCTTTTCCCTCAGCAGACCAAAATTAATATTATTCTTCCTTAAAGGGTCAATATGAATGATTTTGCAACATGTTGAGGGACAAGCTTCATTTTATATCGCATCTGTCATGACCCATGGCTCAAAGGACCACAACATAGTGGAGACAACAGTGGAGGTGTAAAAATAGACGTCTTTATTGTACAAAATAGATAAATATACAAGAGATGCAGGATGGTGGACGGGCCGGCTGGTTCTGGCGTCCTCCCGGGAGAGAGGAGAGAGAGAGAGTGAGAAGAGTGGCGACTGCTTTATAGCAGGGACACCGGGCCCAGGTGCCCCTGATTACAGGCCCGCCCCCAGACAGGACGGCGGGGGCCGTCACACATCAAAAAAATTTCAGTCCTACCAAATCTCAGGACCTCTTTGGAAACCAAAATCATCCCCTTGGAGGGCAGAGTTTGGCCCCTGGGCCCTACTTTGGGCACCACTGCTAGAAGTGATACACTCGATATTCCATTTTTGCTTTATCTTCAAAACAACTATCAAGATATTATTGAAAATTTGATATTGCCCAGCTCTAGTCACAAGTAGAAAACACCAGAATGAAAATGTGTGAAGTGACCTTTCAGAGTTTTACAAAATATTTATAGACGGATTATCAGTCAACGTCACTTTCCGCTCTACTGCGCATGTCGTCTGTCTGCAGAAAGATAGATAATCTGTCTGTCTAGTTGGCTGAGGAAACTGCTTTGATAAAAACAACAAAACGAGACGAGAGCAGCTGTTTGGATCAGGTCTGAACCGGTCTGACAGACGTCTGGCTCCTGAAGCTTTAGATGGTGTTTTCTCTGTGTTTTTTTCACCTGAATGTAAAAGATGAATTTCATTCACAATGTTGATTTAGCAGCATAACTTTTGTTATAAACTCTTGCAGTTAGATGATGACAACAGCGCTGCTTAGTGTTGCTGCTAGAGCTTGTGTCAATCAGCCGCGGCTCTTTCTGCTGTCAAGATGCACTTCCCTTGTGTTGAGAAACAAATAATCTTTTTTGTTTTCTTCTCCATCATAACATAAAATGTCATCATTTTTCCTTTCTCACAAAGACTAGACAAAGTCAGTTAAAAGGCAAAATGAACTCACCCCGTCTCACTGAACCTGAAACAGTCCAAACAAATAGAAAAATAATGATCATGACATGATTGTTATTATTACTTTAGCAAAAGTTTGACCTGGAGTTTACCATGTTTTTTTTTTTTTCAGCGAAATTCTGGAGCTCAAACAGGAGACCACAGACGACACAGGTAAGACGCTAAAAAAGATCAAATAAACAGCTTTAAACAGGCACACGTATTAACATTACTTACAATACAAGTGCAATATCATGGCCAACTATAACAGCTCCATTGACAAAAACCTTTTGTATTTTCAGATTCTTGTTCTATCCCAGTGACTTTGGGCCTTAGGCGGGTTATTCACTCTCTCATTTGTTCTTTGGGGGAATATAGAATTGTGCTCACCGACTTCCACACACATGCATTTGGAGGTGGGAGCAGGCCTAACCCGGGCTCACACTGCATCCAGTCCAACTCCGCTGCAGCCACCGGAGTCTTTACTTAACTTGAAAAGTCCGAGAGTGACTCACACAGCTACAGTCCAGTCCGGTGTCTCCGGTACGGCCAATCCGGCGCTCCGAATCCGTTTCGTTTGTTTCAAATTTTGGCCGGACGCCGGAGCGCACCGGAGCCCTTTTTGATGAAGTTGTGAAAACAAGACATGATAAACAGGAAACCAAGCGAGCGCGAGTGAAGTGAATCCGGTAGTTTTCAAAATAAAATCATTACGTTACCACTAAGAATACAAAATACGACATTTACACGATTATGTAACACATAGGATGTAAATAAACCTCCCGTACTTAACCAATGTGCGGCGAAAAATCCAACAGACAATCAACTGACGTGAAACAAGCCCAAAACTCAGTGCATGTGTTCTTTGTTTACACATGTGTCAGTGAAAGAGAGAGAGAGAAAAAAAGTGCTCAGCAATCGCGTATTCTCCCACGTTGAGCGTGAACCTCCGTGAGTTCGGGGTCTTGCGAGGTCGGCAGCAGAGCCTGTGGCAGCAGCAGGACTGCAGACCACTGGATCTAATGTGAGTTACCCACCGTAGCAAGACCGGTCCGGTGACTGTACCGGAGTCAGGCTGGAGGCAGTATGAACCCGGTCTAAGAGAACCCTCGGTAACACAGAGAGAACATGCAAACTCCACCCAGAGAGATCATAAGATGTTGATTTGGCTCGACGCGAAAGTCAAACCCACCATCCCCTGATTGAGAAGCCAGAGCTCTAACCACTCTGCCACCGCTACAGTTTAAAGGGGTCCTATTATGTAAAATGTAGTATTTAAAGATTTTCATCCTGCTATAATGGCCTCCCTTTAGTTTACTCAAACTCATATTTGAATTGATTCATCCATGTTTGAGTAATCTTGTATTGTTCTTCAGCTGGAGCTCAAGTGCTCAGAAAATCCCTGTTTTCACCTACCACCTATCCCCTCCCACTTGTCTGTATTTACTTGTTATAATTCAAGAAGATTAACACTCAAAGTGAAGCATATATGGTTCAAAACTGTCCCAGAGCCGCTTTCCAACAATAAAAAATAGTAATTTCAAAACTGTTGCGTCTCACGACACGGTGGCGCAGCGGTTAGCGCTCTGGCCTCATAACAAGAAGGTTCCGGGTTCGACTCCCGGGCCGCCCGGGGCCTTTCTATGTGGAGTTTGCATGTTCTCCCTGTGTCTGCGTAGGTTTCCTCTGGGTACTCCGGTTTCCTCCTCCAACTAAAAACATGTCCAATGTGCCTCCCCTCTCCCTTCCCCAGGACTACAGATGGACATTAGTTGTAAGCTACAATCTGGTACAAGCATCTCTTCCATTGTGCTTAATGTAATTGTACACTGTCCTTAATAAACTTTACCTTAAAATGAGGAGATGGGACTTATCAGTTCTACAGTTTTGAACAGGAAGTCAATACTTCCTACTTTCAAGCTGTTTTAGACCAATTTTGTGTTTTACAATGAACAAAAGGTAAATTACTGATCTGCATCTGTAGTTTCTTACTAAATGTTTAGAAAAAAACACAATAGGTCTCCTTTAATGAACATACAAAAGAACAGTTAATTCTTTGTGAAAAAAGCTTATGTTTACTCCAATGAAACATGTCAAAAGTGAAATCTTCTGTGTCCTGCAGGTGTTCAGAGCTGTGACGACGAGAGTTTATTCCTGCACATTAAAACTGAATCAGACGACGAGGAAATGTGTGAAGTGTTTCCAGTGATTGTGCCTGTGCAAAGTGAAAACCAGGAGCAGGAATTCACCCAAGCAGCCGTAGACCAACGTTCAACCTCCCAAAGCAACGATTTCTCTGAACCCGACGATTCTGACGAATGGACTTCCAGACACCGTTCAATCAAAGCTCACAACATAGAGAAACCCCACAGCTGTACAATCTGTTACAAAAGATTCTCCCACAAAGACATTTTAAGGAAGCACATGACGACCCACAGTAGCGACAGACCCTTCGGCTGTTACATCTGCGCCAAGAGATTCTGGCGAAAAATCACCATGCAAAGACACATCGCCACCCACAGCACAAGGTTCGAGTGTTGGATTTGTCCGGAGATATTCCTGGAAAAGCAGCAGCTGGAGCAGCACATGAAGTATCACACAGAAAACGGACCGCACAAATGTTCAATCTGCGACAAGGTGTTTGAAGACGTTGAGGTGTATAAAGAACATTTAAAATGGCACAAACAATTGCAGAATAAATTCAAATGCTCAAACTGCAACGAGTTTTTCACGACGACGGAAAGTCTGAGAAAACACGGAGAAATCTACAGAGACGAAGAAAGATTGGTTTGTTTGTTGTGTCCGACGACTTTTACGACGATAACTGATCTGAGGCAACACACGGAAGGCCACATGGTGAGGCCTTACAGCTGTTCAGTTTGTGGCGAGTTGTTTCACACCCACGCACTTCGTAAAGAGCACGCAAAAATACACAAGAAGAGGTATGACTGTTCAAAGTGTGATATGTTTTTTAAGACGATGCTGAGCCTACAAAAACACGAAACGGATATCCACAAAAATGAGAAACCACTGGCTTGTTCGCTTTGTTCAATGATTTTCCACACAAAAGATGAACTAACGAAGCATCTTTGTGAGAAAGAAGGTTTAGAAGAACATTTAGAAGCGCAGGAATTGAGTTTGTCTTTTGAGAAAGCGGAGGAAAATGAAAAGCAAACACCCAAGATGGTGAAGATGTTTGGGTGTTCGTACTGCAAAGATGTTTTCCTGTCAAAAAGCGGCGTCATTATCCACGAGAAAATCCACCAAGTTGAGAAACAAACAATTGCTCAGAAACAGCTGGCTCAAACGCAGCAGAAAGTGGAAATTCTTTACAGCTGTTCAGTTTGTGCCAAGAGTTTTATCGACAGAGCAGAGCTACAAAAACACAGAGAGACGCATGAAACCAACAACTCGATTAGCGAGGAACTGGAGGAAGTTTTAGAACATCGCAACGAGATTCAAGAAGACATTAAGAACTATAGATGTCCGCTTTGTTCGAAAGATTTCCTCACTGCGATGTTGTTAAAGCAGCACTTAGAGAGGCATGACCAGGGAAAGCTACATAAGTGTCCACATTGCGAGGAAAGCTTCGATAAAATCCAGTCTTGGTCCGCTCATGTGAAAACTCACACGAATCAGGAGATTGTCGAAGTCTTCCTGCAATCCAGCTGTTCAGTTTGCAAAAAGACGTTTAGCAGCCAATGCGATTTGGACAAACACATCTTGAGTCATCTAGCAGAGAAACCGTACAGCTGTTCAGTTTGTGCCGAGGCTTTTGCAAAGCCTAAACACCTGCAGCGACACGTGAGGACGGCACACTCACAGCATGTCAAGGTGCACAACAAAATGAAAACTTTCAGCGCCTCAGTTTGCGGAGAAGCTTCTTCAGAGTCGGAACAAACGCAGCAGCATGTCAAGAATGTACAGGCACAGTCGTACAGCTGTTCAGTTTGTGCTGAGGCTTTCGCAGAATCGAAACAATTGCAACAACACATGAAAACAGCGCACACAAAGTCATACAGGTGTTCGCTTTGCGAAATGACGTTTAGCAGACCAGCCTATTTGAACCTACACGCCGAGTATCACGCTAGAATTAAAACTTTCAGCCCTTCAGTTTGCGAAGAAGCTTTCGCAGAATCGGAACAATCGCAACAACACATGAAGACAGCGAACGCAAAGTCATACAAGTGTTCACTTTGCGAAATGACGTTTAGCAGACAAGAGTATCTGGACGAACACGCAGAGTATCACGCCAAGTATAACACCAAACCAAAAAATTCAGCTGTTCTGTTTGCGGAGAAGCTTTTGCAGAATCGGAACAATTGCTACAACACGTGAAGACAGCGCACGCAAAGTCATACAGGTGTTTGATTTGTGAAATTACATTTAATGGACAATACGATTTGAACCTTCACGCCAGGATTCACTCCAGAACGAAAACTTTTAACGCTTCAGTTTGCGGAGAAGCTTCTTCAGAGTTGGAAAAAATGCAACAGCATGTCAAGAATGTAGCAACGCAGTCATACAGCTGTTCAGATTGCGCTGAGGCCTTCACAGAATCAGAACAATTGCAGCAACACATGGAAATCGCGCACGGAAAGTCCTACAAGTGTTTGATTTGTGAAATGACATTTAATGGACAATACGAGTTGAACCAACACGTCAGGATTCACACCAGAACGAAAACTTTTAACGCTTCAGTTTTCCCAGAGTCTGAACAAATGCCGCAACACGTCATAACAGAACACGCAAAGTTACTCAGGTGTTCGGAACAATCGCAACAACACATGGAGGCCGCGCACGCAAACCCATACAAGTGCTCGGTTTGCAAAATGACGTTTAGCAGACAAGAGTATTTGGACCAACACGCCGAATATCACTCCAAGTATCACGCCAACCCAAAATATTTCAGCTGTTCTGTTTGCGGAGAAGCTTTTTCAGAGTCGGAACAAATGCAGCGACACATGAAGACGGCGCACGCAAAGTCGTACAGGTGTTTGATTTGTGAAAAGACATTTAGCGGACTATCTGATTTGAACCAACACGTCAAGATTCACACCAGAATGAAAACTTTAGGCGCACCAATTTGTAAAAAACCTTTTTTAATATCGGAACAAATGCAGCAGCGCGTCAAAACGGAAGACGCAAATCTATTCAGTTGTTCTGTTTGTGCTGAGGCCTTTGCAGAATCAGAACAAATGCAGAAACACATGAAGATAGCACACACAAAATCATACAGGTGTTATATTTGTGAAATGACATTTAATGGACAATCCGATTTGAACCAACACGTCAGGATTCACTCCAGAACGAAAACGTTTAGCGCTTCGGTTTTTCCAGAGTCTGAACAAATGCTGCCGCGCGTCAAAACCGAACACGCAAAGCTTTTCTGGTGTTCAGTTTGCGGTGAGCCTTTCGCCGAGTCGGAGCAAATGATGCAGCACCTGAGGAAGAAGCACGAGAGGTTGTTCAGGTGTTCGGTTCGCTTGGAAGATTGCACGAAGTCGCAACAAAGGCAGCGACGCGTGAAGTCTTTCAGTTGTTCGATGTGTGGAGAGGACTTAAAGTCGAGGACGGAGCTGATGGAACACCAGAGAATCCACATAAAACAGCAAATACACAAGTGTCCGGTTTGCCATGAAGGTTTTACGAAAGCAAAACTACTGAAACAACACTTAAAAAAACACGGGAAAGTTCAAACTTACCAGTGCTCCGTCTGTCCGAGAGTCTTTGATAGAAAGAGTAGTATGAGTCAACATTTCAAAGTCCACGCGAAGCCGACGGCCGACCAGAAAGAAGCCGAAAGCAGGAGCGAGAAAACCTACAGCTGTGCGTTCTGTTCGAAGGAGTTCAGTCATTCCAGTGATCTGTACAAACACGTCAGGGTTCACACCGGAGAGAAACCTTACAGCTAATCTGTGACAAAAGTTTCACTCAGAAGGGAGCGACACGTTCAGTCTCATTTCAATAATACAACATCTGTAGATCATGAAGCACTTTGAAAAGTAGTCAGGGTTTCCACTGTTACTGTTCAAACACTTTTGCAGTTTAACCTAAAAATGCAAGTACTATTTCCGCCTTAAATCTTTATGTCAAAAAATCTCATCTCATTTTCTCTCTCACCCTCTCTACTCTTTCTCTTTCTCATAACTTAAAAGTTAAAAACTAGAAACAGCTCCAGTGACTTCCTGTTTAAAACTGCAGAAGTACTAAGCCCCGCCTTTTTACTTTAAAATTTAACTGTAACAAGCAACAGATTTGAAAGGACACATTTTTATTGATGGAAAGTGACTCTGGGACAGTTTTGAACCAAACATGCTTTTCTTTGAGTTTTAATGTTTGAATTATAACAAGGAAATACAGACAAGTGAAGAACGGGGAGTTTCTGAAGCTGTAGAAGAATACATCATTACTTACACAAACATGAATCAATTCTAATACAACTTTGAGTAAACTAGTGATGAGGGAGTGTAGTTATAACAAGGTTAAAATTATTGAAGAATAGATTTTACATAATAGGCCCTCTTTAAAGGTTGTATGGAGGATTTTTCGAGTTCAACAGCTGCTTGTTGTTTTTCAAATGATGCACATGTGTTTCTCCTCCCAGGGCCACGCCCTTCACTGCAACTGGGCCAATCAGTGGCTTAGGAACACTGAGGGTTTGCTTGACAGATTCACAGGCCAATAGATAACGAGGTACCTCGTTATCTATTGGCCAACGTTTTACTGGATTTATCATGTCCACAGTTTATATATTTTTATAATTCTTTTTTTGTTTAGCATAAGTACAAGGCTGTTACAAATCTATGCAACTGTTTTTGACCAAGACTGACAACAAACAATTTTTGAAAATCCTCCATACAACCTTTAAGTCAATGTAAACACTAATAGATCGAAAACTTCGATGCAGCAATCGAATCGAAAGCCCAGAATCGATCAGTTTTGCTCATGCAGCCACTGACTTACACACACACTCTGTAGTTGTGTCATACACACAATAAAACAAGAATAGTCATAATGTTTGAAGAAACAAAGTGTGAACTTGTGCCAGACCCGACTGAATGTGCTTTTTTATGTTGCTTTAACAACAAATGGGTTAATGACTCTAAATATCGACACTAAATGACTGTTTACTGTTGGAATGTTGATAAAAAATACTAGTTCTGACACTAACAACAGTAGCTTTGTTTTAAATGTCATGTTTTTGTGTCTTTAAAAAAAAAAAAAAAGTTAATATAGATAAACTAACAAAATTGAAAATCGTTGCTCGCTGCAAAATCGAAAACTGAATCGAAATCGTGACTTAAGTGAATCGTCCCATCACTAGTAAACACGCATCTTGAGGCGTCCATCAAATTTGCTTATTCAGGCATCTGTTTACACCACATCTTGCGAAGTAGACATTCCAACCTGCGTCAGACGCTTTGGCCTCATCAGGCGTCGATGCCGGAGTTGGGCAATGCTGAACTTTCAACGTCTGAACATGGCGTCCACCAGTCAGACACTGGGGACTGACACAAAGCTCATATGGATCCATTAAACAATCCTAATTGCCGTGTTTAAACCACTGCTGTACGACATGACACTGGAGGAGGACAGAGACAGGCTTAGAAGAACTTTGTCTGGAGGAGAAGTTTAGGTGTGCTATCAGGGAAGTTAGCTACTAGGGCTGTACGCAATGTATCGATATCGGGATTATATTGTGACAAACACATTGGCAATACACGTCTCGATACATTGAGGCGTATCGAGATTCCTAAACTCATATAATTTACACTTATCAACTTGTATCTAACAACAAGAGCAGTTTAAAAATAAAATGTTTCTGCATTTTGTTAGTCTATAAAAATCAAATTTACATTTTTTGTCACTTTTAGATATGGTTACTCAACAAACATGCTAAAATACAATACTTAGAGGTTTTTTTTTCTACATTGTAGATGTATCAATGTACTGTATTGTATGTACTTGCTTCAACCTGCAAAATTAGACGTTCCAACGCTGTCCAGTCTGAACGCAGCATAAGTTGAATATCTTTGACTCACATTGTTAAGTTGTATTAACAAAGACATTTATGTTAATCTAATATATTGGTCTTTTTACAGTGCAGGTTATTCCATACAAAGACCTTAAATCAGAAGTTTCAAAAGTACTTAAGTTAAATACTCTAATAAAAGTACAGTTACTTGTGTAAAAATGACTCTGGTGAAAGTGAAAGATCTGCTGAAACGTGCGTACTTGTATTTTACATTGTAAATTGTAAATTATTTACTTCAGTAAAAAAGTGAAACATACAATCTAAGGTTGGTGTGAGTGTTTTGTGTTGAGTGTGAGGTGAGTTTGACAGTGAAACAGCAGGTTCACTCTGGCTTTAAGAGGAATAAAAACTGTTTGTGAACTCACCTGTTTTTAAAATGTATGAGTCAAAAGTACAAATACTCCTAGAAAAAATGTATAAGTTAAAGAATGAAGTCACTAGATTTTTGAATTCTCAAAAAATACTTTAAAACTACTTTCCCCTCAACACAGATCTGTTGTTTATGTTTCTCCTGTAAAACCGTCTGTTGTTGTTAGGTTCCTGTGGTGGAAAGTACAAAAGTAAAAGTACTGTACTTAAGTAGCTTTATAAGGTATTTGTCCTTTACTTTATTCTGGATACTTTTACTTCACGACAGTTGAGAGCAGGTATCTGTACTTTTTTTACTTCACTACATTTTGACCAAAACTAAACTGGGTAAATAAACTAAGTTGTCAGTTCTGTTGCTTCATCTGAACAAATAATCTGAATTTAGTCACTTTTGAACCAAAATGAGACAACAAATAAATAAATAAATGCACTAACTGGACTATAATTCGGCTCCTTTAGTCATATTTTTAAGGCATAAAAATAGATTTCCCAATCAAGAATGTTCCGAAGTAAAAATGTAAGTTTCTGCTTCTATAATTGATTGAAAAACATTAAACATCTCAAATCTGTAGGAAATACTTTTACTTTTTACTCTAAAAGTACATTGTTCAACTAATACTTTCATTACTATTCACACCTGACACTTTAAAGGGAACCCTGGTTATGAAGACAAATGTGGCTAAAACACTAGTACTGCTCATGCTCATTAAAATAAATTACAAACAAATATATAACTGCTTACTATTTTTTATAAAATTATCATTGTTTATGTTGTTTTCCAGCCACTGGGAGCCGCCATTTTGGTTGATGACATAAAATAGTGTTTCCATGGTTACTCCTGTGGTTTGATCTGTGAACAGTTGTTACAGAAACACCACTGACAGTGTCTAGTTCTTCCTCTTCCTCTTGATTATCTTCAGTTTTACTAGATTCCACATAATCGTTCTGTATTTGGTTTTGCTCCGGCTCAAACTGACCAGGTTTAACCCAGGAATTCATGTTGCTTAGTTACCTGCTACCGCCTGTTACCATGACAACCCTATTATATGTCATAACCGCAACAAAATGGCAGCCCCCATGTCATTTCTTCATAACACTATTTTAATAAAACTATAAATACTTCCAAGGTATTTGTCCTGTATTTATATAAGTGATGATATTAGAAGTGTTTTAGGATAAACATGTGATTATATCCAGGGTTCACTTTAAGTATTACATTTGATCAAACTTCTTGTACAAACATGACGACACTGACACAGACGAGAGAAAAGCGCTGCTGTTGAGTTTGTCTAGCTCAACGTGAATTTAATGAGTGAGGTGTGATCCTGCAGGGGGCGATAATGCACCTGCGAAGTCCCGAAGAAGAAAAAGAATTAGCCGGTGGTTGCCAGGTTTGTTTCTTAGAGCAGTTTTAGGCTTAAATACAGGAATGCTCCAAACGACTCTGGAGGATTTATGAAGCTAAAAACAGCAACAGAGGTTTCTGCTCCAAAAAAGAACTTAGTTACATTACCTTTGGATTCATTTGTGTGTATTATTGCAAACATTGATCAAATATAGGTTTTTAATGTTTATTTCTAAGTTAATCAAAGGCAAACAAAAAGATGAGTTGTTTAAAAAGGCTCAAATGAGATCAAATCAACCTTGATTCTAGGCCCTGCAGATCTGTGTCTCTGAGCTTTTTATCTCACACAGTAAATCACGTTTGTAGATTTTTAAAAAATGAAAAGTAAATAAAGAGTATTTGTTATGTAATTACAAGTATTTCTACAGTAACAAGGTTACTTCTAGGTTATTTCACTGTTTTTTCATTTCAAAGCATTTATGACAGAAAGAATTTGTCAAAAAAAGAACTGAAAAAAATAAAGAAATATATATATATATAAACATATAGGCTAAATAAATTGCCAACGTAAGCTCAAGCTAAAAAGTCTTTAAACAAGTCCAAAATCTCAACATTTGTTAAAATAAAGTTAACATTTTAGAAATGAGCAAATTTAACTGGTCTTAAAATTCATTTTTAGCATGTTTCTTTTGAAAATGGGCTCTTTCGTGTATTAATTTGTTAATTTATAGTGTAATTTATAGTGTAAGTAAGTAATCTTTATTTGTACAGCGCATTTCACAGACACAGAGTCACAAAGCGCTTCACAGTGAGATGAACCCCTCCCCTCCTCACTCAGTGACAGTAAACTGCCCTGGGGCAACTCAGCAGAGGAGATTCACCTAACACCTGGCGCCTCAACCTCCGACTATCAGCAAGTGTTCTCTAACATGCATGTTATTGGTTGGTGAGGAAACCGGAGGAAACCACCCAGACACGGGGAGGAACATGCAAACTCCACACAGAAAGGTCCCGAGCCGTGCGGGAATCGAACCCGCGACCTTCTTGCTGTGAGGCCAGAGCACTATCCGCTCTGCCACCGTGTCTTTAGAAGGAACACAGATATAAACACATGATTCATATCTAAGTCAATCAAAAACAAATACAAAGGGCTATTCTCATAAACCTCCCGAGGGCCACATGAAAACAGATGGAGGCCGCATCTGGCCCCCGGGCCGCAGTTTGCCCAGGTCTGGCCTATAGTGTTGTCGTAAACATTTAGAAGTAATAATATTTCATCTTTAATTTTGTTTGTTTGTTCTTTTCATTAGAGGTAATTAGTGACATTTATACTCCCCAAATTGTATTAAAGTGAACCCTGGATATAATCACATGTTTATCCTAAAACACTTATAATATCATCACTTATATAAATACAGGACAAATACCTTGGAAGTATTTGTAGTTTTATTAAAATAGTGTTATGAAGAAATGACATGGAGGCGGCCATTTTGCTGCGGTTATGACATAAAATAGTGTTGTCAGGTAACAGGTAACTAAGCAACATGAATTCCTGGGTAAAACCTTGTCAGTTTGAGCCAAATACATAATGATTATGTGGAATCTAGTAAAACTGAAGATAATCAAGAGGAAGAGGTAAGAACTGGACACTGTCAGAGGAGTTTTTGTTTCAACTGTTCACAGATCAAACCACAGGAGTAACCATGGAAACACTATTTTATGTCATCAACCAAAATGGTGGCTCCCAGTGGCTTGAAAACAACATAAACAATGACAATTTTATAAAAAATAGTAAGCAGTTATATAATTGTTTGTAATATATTTTAATAAGCATGAACAGTACTAGTGTTTTAGCCACATTTGTCTTCATAACCAGGGTTCCCTTTAAAATACAATGTAGTCAAAAAGGATGTATGGTACCACCAAAGTCTCCGTATAAACTATGGGAAACCCTGACTAATTACCTAAAAATGTAATCTAATTATAGTTACACCCAACACTGCTCGGAGGGAAAAGGAAAGTAGTATTTCAAGCAAAAAGATGTAAAGCTGTAAAAATCCGTGAATTAAACATAATCTAAAATTAGAGGCTTAAACACGTCTGTTATTACTTTTGCTTTGGCTCGTTCGCTTTTCAAAACCTGGCAACCCCGAGCGAAGCCCTGCGCATGTGCGGAAGTCTCTGCTCCGAACACAACCGTGCACGCGCGCTCAAATCGTGAAGCTAAACTATCTAAACTATGGAGCTTTGCGTGAATTAAAACACGATCCAAGCGAACACGGAGAGAGACACGGACGCGGGCGACATGAGCGTGAAGCAGGAGCACGATCTGTGGGGCCCCGAGGACAACAAACACGGGTGAGTTCAGTTCAGAAGCGCCGAGGCGAGGAGGGTCCGACCGACAACAACAGGAGGGACTTTAAACATGGAGCGTGTGGAAGAAGTGTGCAGGGACGAGCTGTGCCGGGCCGAGGCGGTTTAGGCAGAAAAGAGCGATAAAGGATCGATAGTTTTGCAGGAAATGCTCCCGAAGAATACTTTCTACATTTTAAAGGAGCAACAAGTGACCGAGCTTTTCAAGAACAGCTCAAACTAGCATATCCAGTCTTGTAAAATAAGTTAATTTATAAGTAATTAGTTAAAGGTTTTGAGTGTTTGTTAGAGCTCAGCAAAACAATGGGAGCTGGATTTTCACGGGTCTCGTTTTCATTGATTCTGCTGGGTCTTAAAAAGTCCTAAAGGAGACCCATTGAGATTTAGGAAGAAACATGGCACATGCAGATCAATAATTCACATTTTTTTTCATTGTAAAACACAAAAACGCCTAAGAAATAGAAACAGCTTCATTGACTTCATGTTCAAAACTACAGATCTGATAAGCCCCGCCTCTGAATTGTAAAAAATACTCTTAATAGGCCACAGATTTTAAAGGGGCACTATGTAAGAAAAACAAACAAACAAAGTGATTTCCACTTTTGAACACCAGAGGGAGCCTTTCACATGCATTTTGCCTATTAAGCATGATGCCATCTAGTGTCAATAATCCATATTACGGCCCGTAATAAAACATTTCAAATACGTATAAATGTATCACAATAGATGTGGAGTGGTTAACAGTGCTCTCTTAAGTATTCATGTTGTAAAGAATAAATATGATTTAAATGTTTGTGGACTATAAGTGATAATTAAAATTCCTCTCAATCTTACACAGTACAGCCCCTTTAAACAACTGTACTGTTTTTTTTGTGGCTAAAAGTGAAAGTGGCTACATGACCATTTTGAACCTTACATGTTTTACTCGGAAATTGAATTTCTGAGTAATCGCAACTAAATACAGACAAGTGGGCGGGGATACGTGGCAGGTGAAGACAGAGCATCAGCTGCAGGACAATACAAGATTACTCAAACATGCATTAATCAATTGAAATACAACATTTGGTAAACGACACAAGTCTCCAGATTGGATCTATGACATTAAAATGAGCGTCTAAAATAATTATGTTTCATTTGCAGTTGTAGGTTTTAAAAATGTTTGCATTTCTTATGAAGCGGTTTCTGTCAGATCCGTTTCACACTACTGCTGCTTTTTTTGGCGGAAAATTCTCAATTCTCGAGGTCAGACAACGCCAGTCGCCGCCTAGGTCTGGGCAATACGGCAAAGAAGTAACATCACGATTTTCTTGGAGCCAGATCACAATTTCGATTTTTATTTTCCTATTTGAGGAAAACACAATTCACTATCAACAGCTAAATTCAGCTGTCGAAATCTGACCAGTGTTGCCAAATATTCAGAAAGAAACAAGCAAACTCAGCCCTTCAAGAAAAGTTAATAAAAGAATCAATTATTTAGAACATTGTGTGTTTCTGCAAAACAAGGGTTCGGGATTTTGCCATATCATGTGTTTTTCTTAAAATACTTGTCCAAACTTTAGTATTTGAGCCTCTCCTCCAGTCGTGCCAAGCTCCCTGTGTACAGCAGTTTGATGTTTTCCTCTCTGCCGAGCCCTGGAGTTTAGTTTAACCTGTCTAATGTTATCTTATGTTTTATGTAGACGCGTAATGTTAATATAGAATCTAAATTATGTGGAGCTGCTAAAAGAACTCAGCCTGTAGTTTTGTATTTCTGCGTAAATGTGTTAATAAACTATAACTCTCTGTTTGCAGTTTGAGCTCGGAGATCGACATGGACCAAGTGTTTGGCGGTAAGAACAGCTCCACACTCAGATCATTCAGAATCATTTACACTGACTTTATAAGGATGAACTGAACTGTTGTAATAGAGTTTTTACACAATGTGACTGAACTCGCTGTGGCCGAGGGAACGCTGGGAACTAATGGAAACAAGCCTGAAATGTGGATTTTAGAGTTTCTCTTTGTCATTCAGTAAAAACACACATCTTAAAGTTGAATCAAATGAAACTCAGTGACTGTTTTGTGGCCTAAATGAGATTCCAATTTTAAATCTGCCTTTTTCTGACACAAATGTGCTCTAAAATCAAAACAAGATCAGCAAGGTCAGCTCAACTTCTGTTAGAATTTTTTCTTAGTTATTATTTTTATTATTATTTTAGTAGCTAAAGTAATATAATTGTTCTTTGGAGCAGGGGTCTTTGTAGGTGCAATGTCAGACTTTTTTATTTGAGCTGTATTTTTTGCTATTAAAAACTCAAAACAAAAAGCTTTTTTTCATAAGAAGTTTCACAATAATTATTTGGATTGAAGTTATTAGACCCTTAAACGTGTCAGTAGTTTGTTGAACGGCTCACACGTCTGAAAGCTTCTGCCTCAGGAGAGAAACAGAGGACGGTCAGTCTGAGTGAATCATGTTCTTTCTTTACTGTCTCAGCCGCTGAGGTCGTAAGATCTCTGAGGCTTTTTGAGGTAAAAACCCCTGAGTCCAGTGTCCAGTGGTGAAGACTAGAAGTAACAGGTGTTGTCAGGCAGAAGACAACCTGTCAGTCCAATCACACTGCAGCTGGTGCAGCGATTCTGTTCATTCTGTTCATGGACAGATTTTCTATGAGTTTGTTCTACAGAGTGTCTGGACGCTCCTGCACAGATGAGGTGGAGGCTCAGTAGAAATGCTGCTGTGCTTTTGCGTAATCTGTGAGTCCTTGGGTGTTCAAACGGCCTATTCTTCTTTTGGCTGGTTTTGGGACTTTCTTGGGTTTTTCTTTGGCCGATTTATAAAACAATTGTCAGCTGATGCCAATCTCAATGGCCTATTTTGAGCGTGCTTTCCTCTGCTCCTTCTCCTGCTGCTTTTCAGCTGCAAAGAGACGAGCAGGGCATCACAATATAATTACACCAGAGCAGCCACGAGTCTTCTCAGTGTCAAAGCATGAGTTCATACTAACAAACAAACAACACTTATCAAAGCCTGTGCTGCAGCCAAAGTCACTTTATTTAAAAACAAAGCTGCAGACTTAGGAAATAGTCTTACATTTCTGTCTAAAACTAACTTTGAACTCAGCTGATCACTAGGTTCTTTAGGTAAAGTCTGCTGTTATTAGAGCTTCAGTTTTTCGTCGTATTTAATGAGAGACACGTGTCCCCAGGTTCCCACACACACGACACGTTCCCGACAGCGTTCCCGTCCTCGCGGTCTCGATTACTTCCCGGGAATAGACGCAGCAAACGTTTTAACGACCGAGAGACGTCGTTTCTGGTGGAGCAGGTGAAATGTCGACAGAAAGTGTTGTTTGGAGACGAGACGATGTCCCCGCGCGTCTCCGAGGTCAGCCGCACTTTCACATTCACACTCCTCTGTGTTTGAGGCAGAAGTTTGACTCGTGTCTCTGTCCAGGTGAAGCGCGCGTGGCAGGAGATCGCCGCTCTCGTGTCCTCCGTCTCAGGTTGCCACAGAAACGCAGATCAGTGCAGGAAACGCTACAACGACGTGAGGAGGAGAAGGTACCAGGACAGTGCCAAGATCAGACGCCCGCTGTCCATCAGAATCTCCAACACGACGTCTCTGGCTTCACCGGCGGATCCTGATGTGATTCCTGCTGATGAAGGCTTGTCTTCTGCTGCTGCTGTCTCTCCTGCCGTCCCATCTCCTGCTGTCCCATCTCCTGCCGTCCCATCTCCTGCTGTCCCCTCTCCTGCTGTCCCCTCTCCCGTCTCTTCTTCTGTCTCCACACTCTTCAGAGAAAACACGAGGGCTTTGGAGGCTTCGAGAAAGGAATCGAAAGTAAGTTTACTTTACTGTTCACAAGTATGACCAAAACGTTTGGGAATGGACACATTTAAAAAGCCTACTTACTGTTCCGAGTCTTCTTGTGTGTTTGGTAGTTTTAGTGACGTCACTCTGCACTGCCCTGATCAGAGTTGATTTAACAAGCCATCATTGGGTCAGTTACTGGATCTCCTGTCCTTAGACTAGGGCTGGTCGACCTGGGAGAAAGTATAATCACAATTTGCTCACAAATAATCAGAATTAATAATCACACTTTGGTTCCTCATCTTGATAAATCTTGATTTTTTTAATTCAATTTTGCATAACCTGTTCAAAAACATAATAATGGGCTCCACAAATGACAGCGACTAACGACCTTTTAAAATCAAACACGACAATGATAAACTGCTGCTACAGCGGCAGCATTGCCTGGAAAATCCAGACGATATATTAAAAATATATCATCTGGCCACCGTGTCGCTCTTTCGGATTTCTGTAGCCGTGATTGACAGATTAATTAGCCAATCAGAGACACGCATCTTCTGCCGTATTTTTGTTCCCGACAAAAAAAATACATTAAAAAATCTCATGTGGAACTGAAAAACATGTTGGATTTCTGCAGAATCAATGAGCGAAGCAAAAAACGATTTTAATGTGAGGTGAGTGAAGTTAGATTTAGGTCTAAATGACAGACGACCAATCAGCTCCTTTGTTTCATCTGCGTCACACAAATAAACTAACCTGATTGCCCGGTACGATTTAGATTTGATCTGAAACACAGGCGGAGGGCGTGGTGACCAGACCCACTCTGAGCAGTTTGCTGAAGCGTGGGTTCTGGATCCCTGCAAGCGGTGTCATCCTGTCGCTCTGTTCCAGGGTCTCCTACCTATTTGATTAGCTGTTAAATTCAAGAAAAACGCAGGTAGTTTTTGTATATTACTTTAATTAGTTAAAACGTAAAATTAAAGAAAAAGCGGAGTCTTGGTTGCAAATGCAGCAGGTTTTGTTATAAGCAGGTTCAAAGTTTCATCAGATGTAAAATATGTTTTTACGTTTTTAATTGAATGTGCTTTAGCATTAGCGCAGCTCTTATGTCATATCATTTTAATAAACCTGAGAATTGTACAGACAACAGCCACAAAAGTCAACGTGATCCTGACTTTTGTGAAAACAAATATTTAATTGAAACGTATGTGTGAATAAGTCATGGAAATGTTAACAGTTGTTTTGTAAAAGTCATGGAAAATGATGAAATACAATCTGTACGAACCCTGCGCTAGCCTGTGTGTGGACGTCTGCGCGCAAAAGCCAAAGTCTCGCGTGTTGCTTCCAGAGAGAGATTTTCGCATTGTCGAAAAGGTTCCATTGAAAATGAATAGAGAAGCTGCTCCATGTGTCGAGCCCATTAAAAAAAGGCTTTTATGAAAAACATAGTATTTGTGAGTTGAGTTGAAAGGTTTAGGCCAACACGGAGTATTTCATAAACAAACTGGAGCGTTCACATTTAGGAAATATAATGATTATTTACCATCAATTGTAATAATGAGGTTTATACTGGTTATTTTCTCAAATGTATTGATTATTTTTCCAGCCCTCTTTACTCACAGACGTTATAACCCTGTGTGTGTTTGTGTTTTTGCAGCGGAGTCGGACGTGGAGCTGGAGCCTGAGCTCGGCAGCAGCCACGGCTCAGCGGCCGAACACGTTTTCCTCCGTCTGCAGCAGAAAGGCTTCAACATGGTGGAGCGAGAGCTGCAGGGCCTGCGTCACACCACCAGGAGGCTCTCTAACACCGTGGACCGGCTGCTGCTGCCGCTGACTCACATCGCCTCAGCTCTGCAGCGATTGGCCGAGTCCAGAGATCACGCCCACACGCCTGAAACGCTGGCTAATGGGAATGAAAATGCTGCTGTTAATGCTCCTGTTAATGCTTCTGTTAGTCATACTCATGCTCCTGCTAATGCTCCTTCTCTTTCTGCTGCTGCTGCTCCTCCTGCTGCTGCTACAGGGAGGAGAGGATCTGGACACAGGAGAGCTCGACTCAGGAGGAGGAGATAGAGAGAGAGAGAGAGAAAAGAAAGAGCGAGCTAGAGAGAAGGAGCAAAAGTAAGAGGAGAGAAAGTCAAGACATGTCATTCCCCAATTTGAGTCGGTGCTGATTTTGAGTGAAAATTATTAGATTATTACTAAATGTTTACGTTTCAAAACACCAGATTTCACCAGACTTTACCCAAAATGAATGGACGGACTTTAGTTATCCCCCACGAGGCGTTCTAACGTTCTGATCCCACTACACACAGCTCTACTCTGACCGTCGGAGCAGCTGCGCAGAGCTGTTGTGAATGAGGACCGTTCCACTCCATCTCTCCTTCGCCATCCGACCAAAATACGAATCAACGCGGTTTTCTTCTCTGCCCGACTCTGCCAGAGAAAGTGAACAATGTCCGGATTTACAAAGTTAATTTTGATCAGAGTACGCCAAAGTTTGTAGTTTTACCTAAGGTTTCTTTGGTATTTGGACACAGCAGACTTACATATTTTGTCACTGACATGGACAGGAAAACACTTTATTGAATTTGTTCTCGTAACAGTTTAAATT
The DNA here is from genome assembly GCA_038363315.1 of Mugilogobius chulae. Lineage (NCBI taxonomy): Eukaryota > Metazoa > Chordata > Actinopteri > Gobiiformes > Gobiidae > Mugilogobius > Mugilogobius chulae. The sequence goes on along the minus strand of CM076395.1, from coordinate 7,103,788 downwards.
ATGGCTGGGACCTTAACCTTTTCAAACACAAATGAAAAATGCCACTCATGAACATAAACAAAACAAAATAATTAATATGTTCTGGGTTTTTTTTTTGTTTTTTTTGTTACCACAGTACAGACCAAATGTTTGGACACACTTCTCATTCAAAGAGTTTTCTTTATTTTCATGATTGAACATTGTAGATGCACACTGAAGGCATCCAAACCATGAATGACCAGAAGGAGAGTGATGAGCTGGCCTCCACAGTCACCAGACCTGAACCCAATCCAGATGGTTTGGGGTGAGCTGGACCGCAGTGTGAAGGTAAAAGGGTCAACAAGTGCTAAGCATCTCTGGGAACTCCTTCAAGACTGTTGGAAGAGTATTTCAGGAGACGACCTCTGGAAGCTCATCAAGAGAATGTCAAGAGTGTGCAAAGCAGGAATCAAAGCAAAAGAACCTAGAATATGACATATTTTCACTTGTTTCACACTATTTGGTTATGTATTATACTTCAAACATGTGTTCATTCATAGTTTGGATGCCTTCAGTGTGAATCTACTATGTCCATAGTTATGAAAATTTAAAAAAGTCTTTGAATGAGAAGGTGTGTCCAAACTTTAGGTCTGTACTGTATATCAATATTCTACCTCAAAGTTTGACTTTTACTCCAAACTACACATTTTTATTGACAAAAGACTAGATTTCAATCTTTCGATTCAAAACCCACCATCAAATAATTGACCATTCGGTTCGATTCAGTCTCGATCTCTCCATTTTTCTATGAAAGGCCCGGCCCTAGTTTAAAGTCTAATTACCCTCAGCAGAAGATCAAATCATGTAAACTGTTGTAATCTGACCTAAAGAGGATCTCATGACACACAGGAGTCGTGTGTGTGCTCCTAATTTAAATGACTACTTTATCTTTCAACAAGGACTTTTATTTCATGAACTTGTTTTTTTGGTGCATGCTCAGCCCAGCGTCATGTTGAAACGCTGCTAGACGCTCATTATTATCCATTAAAAAAAACGTCCTCTCCTAAATGTGACAGCTGGATTTGTACCGGTTTAAACTCTCTGAATTATTCTTAACTCTCTCCTCCTCTGCGCCTGCTCCAACAGGGATAAACTGTGAACACATGAATGAGTCTTCTTTTTTATTTTCCTGCTCTGGTATTGTTCCTGATCAATTTGTTTTTTGGCTGAGATTAAGCCTTGTATTTTAGTTTTTTAGCCTATATTTTAAAATGTTATTACAAAAGAACGTCATAAATTGTATCAAACGTTTAGAAACGTTTCACTGATCTCCTGCTTTTCTTTTCGCGTTTTTGTGATCAACTTTTTGTACTAAAATAATACATTTGACTCTCTGTTTCTTGTGGTATTTTGTTTTATGAAAGTCGACGTTTCACACGTTTAATGACAATAGATGGTGGGCAGGAGACCTTTTATTTTTTTCTTGTTAACATGGTACTTGGTGGGGTCATTGGGACCTTGTTGGGGGGGTCTGGGGGTACGGCTTGCTTGGAGTCTGGGAGTGGTCTGGGCTACCTTGTCGCTCCGGGTTGTTCCTTTTGGGTGTTCCCCGGGGTCTGCTTTGACTTGGGCACCCTTCATGATCGTTATGTAACTGATTTGAAGCAGCTGATTCAGACCTGGAAGCTCCCAGATTGTTTTAGATTGTTTTTAATGCATCACTTTTAGAATCAGGGAAAGTCAAACTCTCACTCAGGCTGGCAGGACAATTCTGCCTTCTTTTTAATGCAACTTAGACACAGCGTATAGCATCAAACACACAGCACACATAAGAACAGGATAAGTATAGGGACTGAAACAATTTTGGAGCAAAGGAAAAAACTAAATATAATCAGAGAGGGGAGGGGTGCCTGAGGGGGGCCGGCCCTGGGGGGCACGTGCAGTTGTGCCCTGTGGTATAACTGGGAGGGAGTCCTGGGGGTGGTGGTGGTCTGGGTCGCTCTCTGGGTCTGGTTGGTCGTCCCTTGTGGCTCCTCAGACGTGTCCCTGGTGGCTTTCGTTTTGGGTTCTCTTGCTCATGGGCGGGCGGGTGGATGGATGTCGGGGCGAGCGTGGTCTCTTTAGCCGAGATGGTAAATAATAAACAAAAACTTAAAAGGATTCTGGAACAGTGACATAATAAAAAGGCTGTATAACACAAACATACACAAAACACACAAATCACACACACACTCACTCAGAACATGGGACCAGAGGGAGGAAAGAGAAAGGTGCCCTGTCTAGGCTGCCCTATGTACATGGACACAGCCTTGGTATATAGATAGATAGAACATGGTACTTCCACACATTTTCAATCTTTCTGCAGTATCAGTGACTAAATCTGACTTTCAACAAGATTCACCTGAGCTGCTAAACATCTCGAATATTGTGACTCATCCAGTATCCTTTATCAGTTTATGGTTGTTTCACAAAATAACAAATAAGCTTTTAACCCTACAACGTTACTTTAATAAAGTATTATTAGTGCTACGTTTTAGACAAAAGTTGAAAATGAACTTTGTAATAGTTGGAGTTGTATTTAGTTTAAAGCTCTACTGTGTAACTTTTGACTCGTTTTCAATTTCGATTTCCAAATGACATGTTTTTACAATTTCCAAGTTTAACTTAATTTTCTTACCATTTGTAAACATAAATGACCGTTTTACACCAATCAAGAACAAGTTTGTGAAGAAAAGTTTAAAAAATATGTTGACAATACCAGGAAGTTGAGCAGTGATGAGATCACAAGGACATTTTCAATTTTCTCACTATAAACGCGTTTGTATGACCCATAAACATAAATAAAACAATAAAATGACTGTGTTCTAGTGCTTTTATGTCTCAAGTAGTAAAATCTGGTTACGTTTGAAGAGTTTTGCACAATTTATTATCAGGTTATTAGGCAACTCCCCAGCGGGATGTCATCATCTATGGGGAAGTTAATTTTTATTCCTATAAAAAAATGACTAAACTGGCATGAACTGTGCAAAATGTTTAGTTAGGGCTGGGCAATATCGTGATAAAAATCAAAACGTGAGCTCATCTCTGTGACAATCTGCTTTTTCATTGAAATCGTCATATCGTGATTTTACATTTCTTAATTTAATGCATCTGTTTGTTCAGACATAGACTATTTTCCCCACCTACGGTACTTCTTAATGGTCAGCAATAGAGTTGCTAAATCCAATTCTTTATACCAACTTTGGTATCTTTTTTTCAAAGTCTCTTATGAATTTTGAAGGTTGGGTTTTTTGGATCTGCATTTTCAAGTCATAAAAAGTTATATATGTAATATATTAATATTAGCAATTTTCAGGCTTGACTTGCAAAAATATAAAAATGTATGACTAAAACATAATTTTTTTGCATGTTTTCAGGTCTAAAAGTTATTCTTAATATTAGAAATTGTTAGAAGCTTGATTATTTTAAGAAATTGTTAATGAAGGGCTGAAGTCACTTGTTTTTTTTTGTTTCTCTCTAATAACGTGGCAACCCTGGTCAGCCTTTGTCCTGGTCTGAGTGAGTGACAGCAGGATTTAGCCATTAACAGTCAAGAAGGAATTTTCTGCTAAATCAAATAATTGTGTTTATCTCAAGGGGAATAAGAAAATACAGTGAATTGTGATCAAATCGAAATTGTTTTCTGGCTCCAAGAAAATCGTGATATACATTTTTTGCCGTATCGCCCAGCCCTATGTTTAGTAAACTCTTAAATGTAATGATCTTAACTTTGTTTTAATGCAATGAGTAGTTCAACCTGTCAGAGGTGCTTTAAAAAATATATGTTTGAGGGACTTACAAGAAATTCTATATTCGAGAACAAACTAATTCATCCAGAATGGTTGATTGGACTCTAAATAAGAGGGTTTGGACTTTCTTTTTATCTTCAGCATGTCCAGGAGCATTGACAGTTTGTTTCTCTTTGATGGTGGACACAAATTAATTAGTAAAAAGTGAGAAGTGCCACAGATAAGCCTTGTGACTAAACAAATCAGCTGACTTTGTGCTTTGTCTCCTGCAGGTGTTCAGAGCTGTGAAAACCACACTTCAGATCTGCTCAGCGTCAAAGAGGAACCGGAGGAAGTGAACATGGAACAGGCGCCGCTGCAGGAAGATCCGTTTGTCTGCGATAGCGTGAAAAACGAAGAAGACGAGGAGGAAGAAGAAGAAGAAGGGACAGAGGAGAGCGAAGCAGCAACATCAGAATCAGAATCAGACAGCGACCAACACTATTCCTCCGACACCACTGACTCTGAAGACTGGACACGAGGAGATAAAACCCCAAAAAACAAATCTCGTAAATGCTCAGAGTGCGGGAAAGCCTTTGCTACGGTTTCGGGCTTAAAAAGACACGCGCAGATTCACACAGGAGACAAACCGTACAGCTGTTCAGTCTGCGCCGTGGAGTTCAACCAAAAGGCAGATCTAAAGAAGCACATGAGGACTCACACCGGAGAGAGACCGTTCAGCTGTCCGGTCTGCTCAAAGGGTTTTTCTCAGAAGTGCAACATGCTGCGGCACGCGAGAACACACGGCCGCGACAAACCTTTCAGCTGCTCGGTCTGTGAGAAAGCGTTTGAGAGCGAGCCGAGCCTAGAGCGACACGTAATGAATCACACCAGAGAGAAACCGTTTAAATGTCCGTTCTGTTCGAAGGGATTCCCCAAAAACGCGCTGCTGAAGGTACATTTGAGGAATCACACCGGAGAAAAACCGTATCAGTGTTCGGTCTGCGCCAAAAGCTTCGCCAAAGCCGGAGTTCTGAAGGAGCACATGAAGCTGCACACGACGCAGAGGAGGTACGAATGTTCTCACTGTGAGCAAGTCTTCAGCAACAAAATGACGCTGAAGAAGCACGAGAAAAGCCACAAGAGTGAGAAACCGCCGACGTGTCCTCTGTGTTCCATGACTTTTCAAACGAGAATCAACCTAAAGAAGCACTTCAGGACTCACGGAGACAGGCCTTACAGCTGCTCGGTTTGCAGCAGCAGCTTCCAGTATCCGGACCTGCTCAGGAAGCACATGGAGACGCACGCTTTCCGCTGCTGGGTCTGTAAGAAGTCGTTCCCGGATGAGGCGAGTCTGGAGCTGCACATGAAGACCGGGACTCACGTGAAGGAAGAAGCCGTCGCCTGCTCGAAATGCGGCGTCGGGTTTAACGATAGGCACACGTACGAGCAGCATTTGTGTCGGAGGAAAGAGAAAGAGCAGGAGGCGAACGCTCAGGTGCTTCTCAGTCCGGTTCAGGGACAGAATCCGGGTCAGACTCAGTTAAACCTGGTCCAGATCTTGGTGAACCCACAGACCGGGACAGCTGTGTTTCTAACTCAACCCAAACAGTGAAGTATCCGAGAGAAATCAGAGCAACCTGTGTGTTTTAGTTACATTATAGAGTTTTAAAATAATGATAAATATAAAGGTTAAAAGTGTTGGACAAAAATGCTGTTTATGACCTGTTATTTTAAAGTCTCCATTAGGTAAAAAAAGGTTTAATGTCAATGGACTTTTTTGGTTAAATACAGGAAGAACTAAATTACAAGTGCTAATTTATTATCTGATTTTAATGAAGAACAAAACATTAAATAATGTATGTCTGGCTCAAAAACTGTGTCTCTTTTGATGACGTTAAAAGGTTTGTGCAGAGGTCAAATTTAAGACTTTTTTTAAGGCACAAAATATACAAATTAAGACTTATTCTTGGCTTATGACCTATAATATTTCACAGTGCTGCTTCTTTTCCAGAAGATTCGTAAGGTATAATTTAATATTTTGGTACAATTATGAAAAATCTATACAGCAACTGAACATTCCATCTGTTCCATCAACCAAAGAACAGCAGAAACACATCATTACTGAGAATATTATTTAGAACTTCCCACAGAAAAAGCAAAAGCTGACACAAACATTTGTAAGACCTACAACGACAAATATAAGACTAAAACTTTTTTATTTAGGCCTTTTTAAGACCCCTAAGAAACCCTGATTAAAGGTTCACAATTTTGTAAACTTAACATTTTTGGAGACTCTCACCTTTCAAGTTTTCTCAGTCTTCAAGCACAAAGTCTCCTGCAGGACACTAGGTGCAAGTGTCCGCCCAAACAGTCACAAAGCGACTCCGTGGGGCTCTTTCTGAGGGCTCCAGGTGCTGCTTACAGCCCAAAAACCCGCACATTTGACAGAGACAAATGCTCTGAGCTCTTCACTGATGACACCAAGGCTGTAGTCTTTTAGTCGTTTAATCGACAGATTAATTACTGCAGGTTACCATGGAAACAATCAAAAACCTGCCCAGGGGTGGCAAACCTACGGCTCTTGGCCACTCCAAGTCGAGAGAGTTTTAAGGCTCTTTCACACCAAGCCGATTGTCGTCCGTCTGACCTGGTTCGGCAACTTTTACCGACAGGCGGCTCACGTGTGTTTGGTGTGAATGAGCGAATCAGTGCACTGGAAAAATGTGTGTAAAACTGAAAATGACACTTAGCCGTGCATGGATTGTTGTTTTTTACCCAGGTCCAAACAGGATGTAAGTACGAAGGAGAATCTGGAGTTGCAGCAACCGCAGTACGAAGTCTAGACTGTAGCGTAAAATAGAAGTTGACTTTGATCCATGAAGTAAGATTAGAAACATCTGTTCTTCATCAGAGTTTGACTATGTATTCGCGAGCAACTTATGTTTCCTCATTTTACATCACGAACATGCTCACTCTGCATTTGTTCCTGACTGGTGACTGTTTGGATTGTTCTTTCACTTTGATGCGTCCCAAAAAGACTAGAACTACTGACAGCGACTGGGGTTTGTGTTGGTGTGAAAGAGCATTTAGTCGACTAAATCTTTGGTCTGATCTGTCTTTTGAATACATAAACACACTGTTTATTGTAAATTATTATTTGTACATGAGCTGGATAATATTTTTAGTCTTTTTAGCACAGCTTGGGTGAGATAAATTATCAGATCAAGCCATTTTTTTTGTAGTGGAGGAACAGGAACAATTTCAATACCACAATGAGAATTTAACTTTTTAAGGTTGATTAATTGGTCGATGGAAAATGTCTTTAGTCAATCAAGAATTCTTTGGTCGACTAAAGCCTTAGAAGACACAGATTCACCCTGATCTTATGTGAATAACCTGACAGACGCCACAGAGAACAATCTGCTGCTGCAACATCCTAAACTGTGAGCGGTCTGGGGCGCTGGGTCAGGGATGGTTTTTGGGGGACCACACCTCGCCTCAGGTCCTCTGTGTCTTTAGCTCCAGAATAGGATCGGCCCTGGTTCTTTTGGTTCTTCTGATGCAGGAGAATACTGGACCGTCACTGCCTGAGGTCATAAAACACAATCCAACAGTAAGTAAGTCAGTAATAATAAAATATTTAATGCAGTGCAAGATTTACAGCAGCGACAGACGAACTCTGATCAGTGATTTAGAAAAAAATAACATTATTTTACACAAATGTGACAAAAGTAGAAAGAGTTGGATTTACAAAGATCAACAGAACCAGCTCCTGCGACAAAACTCAAAATAATCTTTTAGAAATGATTTACAGAAAGTTTTGAATGTCTCTGAAGAGTCTAAACATTTGTCCGGTAATTCCACGTCTCAGTTCTAATTTTCACAGTTTTTAAAAGATGCAGACAGATCCAGCAGAGCGGCTCCAGTGTTTGGAACAAAAACGGCGCCACCAGCAGGACACGGATCATCACAGCGACGTCTCCGAGGCCACCACGCTCTGGCCCAGCTCGTTCTCCACGTGAATCTGAGGAACTTTGTCCAGAGCTCTGCAGGAAAACGGCACAAACGTGACTTTATACAGACACCGGTGTTCAGGTGGTCAAAGTAGGTTCAAGTACAAGTCGAGTCCCAGGTTTTAGTCCATTTTATCAAGTCATAAGTAAAGAAAAAATGTTATTAAAAGTGTCTAAGGTCTTTAGTAGAACTTTACAGCACAGCTTGGAGCTGGAACAAGGCCTGTCGATCGAGTAGTCGGACAAAACGAGGAGGTTACAGGAATATAGCTTGACTAAGTTGGTCTAGGTTCAGTTGAGCCGGACTTGTTTCTCACCGATGCTTGAGGCTGATCTCGGCTCTGAGTGTTTCCTCTTCAGTCTGTTCCATCCGCCTCAGAGACTCCTGCAGACAAACGTGACACACACAGGTGTAAGGCAGGACTAAAACAGGACTAAAACAGGACTAAAACAGGACTAAAACAGGACTAAACAGGACTAAAACAGGACTAAAACAGGACTAAAACAGGACTAAAACAGACTAAAGCAGGACTAAAACAGGACTAAAACAGAACTAAAGCTGGACTAAAACAGGACTAAAGCAGGACTAAAACAGGACTAAAACAGAACTAAAGCAGGACTAAAACAGGACTAAAACAGGACTAAACCAGGACTAAAACAGGACTAAAACAGAACTAAAGCAGGACTAAAACAGGACTAAAACAGAACTAAAGCAGGACTAAAACAGAACTAAAGCAGGACTAAAACAGGACTAAAACAGAACTAAAACAGGACTAAAACAGGACTAAAGCAGGACTAAAACAGGACTAAAACAGAACTAAAACAGGACTAAAACAGGACTAAAGCAGGACTAAAACAGGACTAAAGCAGGACTAAAACAGAACTAAAGCAGGACTAAAGCAGGACTAAAACAGGACTAAAACAGAACTAAAGCAGGACTAAAACAGGACTAAAGCAGGACTAAAACAGGACTAAAGCAGGACTAAAGCAGGACTAAACAGAACTAAAGCAGGACTAAAGCAGGACTAAAACAGGACTAAAGCAGGACTAAAGCAGGACTAAAACAGGACTAAAGCAGGACTAAAACAGGACTAAAGCAGGACTAAAGCAGGACTAAAACAGGACTAAAACAGGACTAAAGCAGGACTAAAACAGGACTAAAGCAGGACTAAAGCAGGACTAAAACAGGACTAAAGCAGGACTAAAACAGGACTAAAGCAGGACTAAAGCAGGACTAAAACAGGACTAAAACAGGACTAAAGCAGGACTAAAGCAGGACTAAAACAGGACTAAAGCAGGACTAAAACAGGACTAAAACAGGACTAAAGCAGGACTAAAACAGGACTAAAGCAGGACTAAAACAGGACTAAAGTAGGACTAAAACAGGACTAAAGCAGGACTAAAACAGGACTAAAGTAGGACTAAAACAGGACTAAAGCAGGACTAAAACAGGACTAAAGTAGGACTAAAACTGGAGTAAGAGCAGGACTACAGCTAGAATATAAAGCTACCCGCTGCTTCTTCTTGTCGTCCTCTTTCTTCTTCTTGTTCTCGGGGATCAGGTCGTCTAACCAGCTCAGGTCTTTTTTGGTGAAGAAAAAGTCCAGGAGTTTCCGGATGAAGACCAAAGCCAGGACCTGAACAGAGACGAGCAAAGATCCAAACGCAAAGTCGAGACACAGAAATACTGCCTTTTTTCAATCTGCTCATTCTCTTTTTATCTATTTAACATTTGTATTGTGACAGCAGTAAGTCAGATGCCCTGTTCGTACCATCATGGGGAAAACCACCGCAGCAGGAGACGTCTTTATGACCCACAGAACCACGAGACAGAAGAGCTGCACCAGAGTGAAGACGTGGACCTTCCACAGAGGCACATAACGCAGGTAAATCAGGTCGGGCTGGTGCTTAGCGGGCATGAAGAAGAGCTTCAGTCTGTCGTACATCTGTGAGAAAGTTAGAGAGAGAGAATCAAAATGTCTGGATTTTCGACACCGGTAACAGGTACTCAAACTTTTCACAATACCTAATGTAATATTTGTCTCTCCAAGTACCACCACATCCAAACTCAGATTATATCAGGCCTAAATAAAACCTCTAAGTGGTCAAAAATTAGACTAAATCAGATCTAAAACAAATGGTAAACTCGAGGAAGATCTGAATAAAACAAATCTTGAAACTGCTAATTGCTTCAAGTATCGGGGACAGCCTAAGTATCACACTTTGAGAAACACTGAACTAAACTTTGTCCAGATGAAAACTTTGAAGCCTTTTTCCTGTATGCACCACTTCTGGACAAATGAGGGTTTACACTGAAGAGGTACTTAACATTCGAAGATTCAGTTGTATCTGTTTGAGTCAATAAAAACAAAGAATACATTTGGTGAGCTCGAGACCCAGTGTGACCGATGTGGTCACTACCCGTCCTGAGCGAGAGTCGAACCCGAGTCTCCCACACTGCAGGCGACCGACAAACACGTTGAGCTAAATGCAACGCTCCCGTAAGCCCAATCTGCCGGTCCTGTTATTATACCTGAGGGGGTGAGTTTATCCCTTCACCATCACAAACTTCACCGACCTGGTCCCTCGTGTGGGTCTACACTGGTTACACCAGCTCCAGATCTTCTTTAGGTTCGGTCTGGTCTGGACTAGTGTAGTTGGAAGATGTTCCCTAATGTGCATGTTTTGATTGTTGGCAAACCGGAGAAAAGCATGGGTCCTGCTAACCACTGTGCTACTGCGCAGGTTCTCATGAACTGACCTGGATTCCTTTGAGCGAGGACACGCCCATGTAGAGGAAGACTCCGTACAGCACAGGCATCGGGATGTACTGAAAACACACAACAACACCTTGTTTCTCTTTCTAGGATAAAACTGTAGTTAATTTCAAGGTGCACAGTGTAATATTTAAAACAAATAGGAAGATAAATCATTATTTAGAACATTCTTATTGGGGATAAATAAGTTTTATCCCCTCCTCTAGACCAAACAATAATTTTGTGGCCATGCAAGCCCACACAGAGTAAAATTACACATTTTTATTTATTTAGTGTTACAAAGACATCTAAACTAGTAAAAACATGCTTTTACTTTAGTTTATTAAACGTTACACCGTGTACCTTTAAACTGACAGAGACACTGAATAAAACATGTTCTACAAATCAGTTTAACGAAGAACATGACAAACTAGAGCACGTTCTAAGGGCCCAGACACACAGCAAGCGACAAAAATGACATCCGTGAACAAGCAAAACCACAGCCGTGCGTCCACGCATTAGTGACCACTACGTCAATCGCAGCAGATGCCTCGTGCGCGCCTGTGGTGCGTCATCGCGAGTCACTCACCCTGTGTTTCTCAATGGGAAAGCTGTTCAAGTTTGTCTGTCTGTGTTTCTGCTCTTGTTTCAGGTCTACAGTGAAAATAACCACATGAACAGGTTCATATTCCCCCTCTGGACCGGCTGATCACGGCAAACGCCAGGTTTTCAATAGTAAATATGAAAACTCAAGAAGGCAGTTCTATTGAAGCAGGGCTCTGTCACACAGTCCAGGTCTGTCCCAGGACGTGTGGTGCTGATGGCAAATACACACATACAACAGCAAAAGCCTGATTTCTCTGTATTCTCTGTGTTTTACGCTTCTACGCAGCTACGCCAGCGTCAAGCGACAAAAAAAATAGGTTGGATTCTTTCGCTCCCGATTCTCGCGCGCCCAACGCTCGCCCGACGTCACGCTCGCTACGCGCATCAAGCACTGGGTGTGTGGCCGGTCTCATTGACTTTGCATGTTTTCTAAACGATACGCGTGCATCGTTGGGCTATTTTTAACGCGCGTAGAGCTTGCGTAGCGCGAAATATGCTTGCAGTGTGTCCCTGGGGTAAGTCACCTCATGACACAGGTGATACTAAATTTGCCGTTGTAGGTCTTAAAAACGTTTTCACAAGTCTTGTTTTATTGAAGCAGTGTGTGTCAGATTTTCTGCTTTTTCTGCGAATAATTCTCAATAATTTAACATGATTGGTGTGTTTGTTCTGCTGTTAGTTAGTTGCTGTAATTGTGTTCTTTTTAGATTTTTCATAACTGCAGCAAAATATATAATGATAATATCTTAAGAAGCCTCTGGAAAAAACAAGCATTGTGAAATTTCTATAGGTCACGACTTGAGAATAGGTCTTAATCTATATTTTTGTGGTCTTAAACAGTCTTAAATTTGACCTCGCCATCCCGGTCATGCTAACCTTGTGGATGGAGGTCACTCTGAGGCCATGCTAACCTTGAGGATGGAGGTCATGAAGACGGAGCAGCCCATGAGGAAGAAGATGAGAAAGCCGGTGACACGCTGCTCTCGGATTCCCAGGAACTTGGGCTGTTCTCCGGGCGCGGCGCACTCCGACTCCTGACGCAGAGAGTTCACGTGTGTGATGGACAGAACCGTGGCCGCTACGAACCACGGCAGACCCATGATGGAGCAGACGGCCAGCATGAGCGCCACCACCAGGAGGTCCAGGTGATAACCACAGCCTTTCTGAACGAGCAGACGCAGAGACAGAGAGAAGAATGGGTCAAGCAGAGAGAGAAAAAAGATCAAGTTAAGTTCTCTGCAGACCTAAGAACATGTCTCTAAAGCGTTAAAAATCTATGTTAGCAGGGAAAGTGGAGAAAAATGTACATAGAAATTAACCTGATGGATTGTTTCAGAGATCGTAAACCATTTTAGCATCAGGATTTATAAATGGTCAAGCTCCAGAGTCTCTTGCCTATAAAACAACCCACTTAGACACTTGTTCCTGTCATAATGAGTTTACCTTGAGCTTGTTCTCTTTGCGGTTGATGATGACGGCTGTGATCTGTTGGTCCATAAAGATCAGGATAGTGCAGAGCAGAGCTGGGATCGCAGCGGCTAAAACGGACCACCAGGGGTTGTTCTCGATGGGACTGATGAGCCAGCCGCGGTGATCTGACGTGGGCTGGAGAACAGAGGCAAAAACAGGTTTCACCGATCAATATTTCAGAAAGAGAGCACCATAATTTCTGGATTATAAGTTGGAATAAAAATATTTAAGATCTCTGTTTGTTTTTACATAAGGGACGACAAAGAGACACCTGATGCAACAGTGAAAACTCTCTTTTTCAAATGTTGTTCCCTGAGCTTTTTGGTTGTCAAAGATTGAGCCCAAATATTTGTGTGAATCAACAATTTCAACTTTTTCATTGTGGATCATAGTTTCTGCGGCAGTGAGTTTGTTCTGTCTAAAGTCTAAAGTATTAGCATCTGTATAGCCTGGAACATTTAAATAAGTACTTAGGTGTTAGAAAAACAAAAACTTTTTTTTTTATTATTAAAACATAAACTGTTATATCTACAAAACCTAAAACATCACTGAAATTAACGATAAAACAAAATTATTCACTGTAATTCCTGGTAATAGTTAGGCTACTATTTACAAATTAAATCAATATATTTTGGGAGCTACTGCTTTTAAACAATTTTTCTGAAGGATAAAGAAAGTTTGTCCTAATGTAAGAGCGTAAATAACATATTTCCAAACAAAGTTAGTGTTGTAAATGTGTTTGTGTCACCAAAAGGTTCCTAGTCTGACTGGAAGTACCTGCTCCAGAGCAGGAGCTAAGTTCTTGTTCTGTGTGAATGGGCCTAAGATGAGTACGAGGAACTGAAAAAGTTTCTACTGTGGGAAAAGGTCGTTTAGCATAAGTCACTTCTTATTGCTGCTCGTGGTCGGAGGTTGAGGCGCCAGGTGTTTATGCGAATCGCCTCTGCTGAGCTGCCCCAGGGCAGCTTGCCATCAGTGAGTGAAGGGAGGCTGCTGTGTGAAGCACTTTGGAAGACATCCATCTGTCTGTGTAAATGTGCTATATAAATAAACCATCCAATTGCAAAAACTCCATTTGTCTGTAGAGGCCAAGTGGTAGTTTAAATTGTCAGTGGTTGAAGTGGAACAAGTCGTCAGTGCCTCTCACGTTTGAAAAAAACAAACACTATAAATCACACCCCAGCCAGACTATTAAAAAAGTGCTCCTTATAGTCTTGTGTCTAGTATGTAGTTGTGCAGTATGTGATCCATATGTGTGTGTGTGTGTCAGACCTGGAAGCGGTCGGGCACTTTGAGTTTGGGCGTCTGGACTCCGAGCAGGTAATCGATCAGAACCATGAACATGATGGTGAGAAACACAGAGAAGTCACTGATGCTCGCTCGGATCTGTCCAAGAACAAAACACAACACACACACAACAGTGAAAGTAAGAAAGTACTGAGCAAATCACAAAGGCGAACATCTTTAAACACAATCATCAGCTCCACAAACAGCAAATTCTCCCATCTTATTTACTCTAAAGATTTAAAATACTTGTGATGTTTTGGGTATTTTGTCACTGTATTTCCTTGAGTTGGAGTTTTTCAGTTGAAGAATTGTAGAAGTTTTTTGGTAACACTTTATATTAACTGCACACTGTTAAGCATTAATAAAGCATCAGTTAATGATTAAAAAAGCATTTATAAAAAATGAGTAAACATTAATAAATGCTTTATAAAGCCTTATAAATCATTTATAAAGACTGCATTAGTAAATGCTTAAAAACGCTGTGCCTTTAATAAACAGTTTATTAATATGTAATAACTAATATCTATTAAGCCTTAACAAACATTTGTAGACACTTAATTACTTTAAAATTTAACTGTTTATTACCAAACACCAACACACTATCTAAATTTTTGTTAGCAGTTAATAGATGCTTTATAAAACCTTTGTTGAGTAAAACTGGTATTTATAAAGCATCTATTAATTGTTAATAAAGTAACTAGAGTGAGCTTATCTAAAGTGTAGTCTTATTTTGCCTTATAACACATTTATTAAAGTATAGCAAACACCAGTGCACAAATTAGATTTTATTATTCAAACATCACAGTATGAACGTTTACACACCGAAATACATGAAAATAACCACATTTTCACATTACTTTCCCATAAAATAAATACAGAATAACATGAACATCTTTTAATGGTAAAGATGTGTCAATAATCTTTATGAATGTCGATGCTGTGATTAACATGTTGTATTTTCTCAGACAAAGTCAATCTTCAGTAAATCTAAAATGTTTTTTTTTTGGTTTTGTTTTATGTTGTAACAAAAAGTTTTCATTCACAAAACATCAAAATATTCTCCAGATAGTGTGAAGCTAAAGGAAATATTATTTAAATCCAATTTTTTATAATAATAACAAAAGTAAGGGGACCTACTCACTAGTCTGAAAATGTGAAATGACAATACATTTTAATAGTATTTTAAAAACAATGTTATGAAGACAAACTCATCACAACATTTTAGAATGTTAACGGTACGTATTACAACATAAAAATGGTATAAACAGTTTAAAAAGATAACCTGGCACTTACGGTATAAAATATGAATGTACACAAAATGACTGCTTAACATGACTGAAAAAGGTTTGTTTGTTTGTTTTTTCACAACAGAGAGAATGATTACTTAAAGAATGATTGATTAAGACATTTACTAGTCTAAATGTCTTAATCAACCAAATCAATGCCATACATTTTTGTAATAACTGCCATTTCATTTGCTCCAAGTCTCTAGAGAGTCTTTATTGACGTCCAGGTGCTCTGCAGGTGCTCGATATGGGCACCACAAACCAACTGTTGTGGTTTAACCATGATGCACCTGTGATGTTTCACCCTCGACCTGCCAAGAGCCCAGTTTCTTCTCTTCCATCCGCCGGCCATCCTTCCTCTTCAATAGTGAGACTGAAAACATAAACAAAAGCAAAGAAGTTACAATCACAATGAATTAGAGCTGCAACAGATTGTTGTTTTTATTATACCATTTTATTGTTTAGAATAATCAGTTGGTTTAGATTTCAACAGGACCATGTCTGGACTTTTTTTTTTACTAAGATGGGGTTGTCAAAAGAATCAAAATACAAACATAAAAATATACTACTGAAACTAGTAACAAAATACTAATTTTAAACTATTTAAAATAACTCAATCAACAGTTGTGTCCATGTGGTCTAGTACACAAATAATGTTTTGCCTAAAATGTTAGGTTGCACAAGTCATTGTCATAATGAATATAAAATGTCTATTCAGAAACAAGTAATTTTGCATAATTTATCGACATTTATTTATGATTTGTGGTCCTAAGTTTTTCATTATTGCATTGAGATTTTCTCTAGCCGAAATGCCAACACCATAGTTGTGCCAATAACATGTTTTTTGTTTTGTTTTCTGACCATCTTTATGTACTGTCACTTAAATCATTTACTGTGCCTTATAAATACATGAATGCTGTTTCTGATATCTGAACACAATGCCCACATTAGCTACACAAACACTTACCAAGAATGTCACATCCAGAGGTCCGTTTATGACTCATGGAGCGCGGCTAACACACGCTAGCTAGCCCGCTAGCAGCGCTAATGCTAGCGGGCTGAGCATGGCTCTGACTGCCTCAAGATCGTATTTTATCAAGAAACGGAGAAGATCATGGCTGAGTCTCCCTTTTATCGGCTCCAATTGTATCCGTGTTCAAGTATGAAGACAAAACAAGCAGGTTTTGTAGAAATCTTGTTGTTCTGTGACTTTGGTTAGAGCACACTTTGCTTGCTCTCTAAGGAACCAATCAGGAGGCTTAATTCTGGTCAGAGCCGCTGTAAGGTGACTCCCGATTGGCTGCTGGAGCTGTTTGTGAGCAACTGGGTGGGTTCTAGTGAAGGAAAAGGGACGCTCAGACTGCGCTAAGCAAAGAAAAAAACTGAACAGAGACCCACAAAACCTGTTTTTTGTTTTCACATTCGGACATGGAAGCAGTGGAAGCAGAGCAACGAAATTCAGCCATGATCTTCTCCGTTTCTTGATAAATACGATCTTGAGGCAGTCAGAGCCATGCTCAGCCCGCTAGCATTAGCGCTGCTAGCGGGCTAGCTAGCGTGTGTTAGCCGCGCTCCATGAGTCATAAACGGACCTCTGGATGTGACATTCTTGGTAAGTGTTTGTGTAGCTAATGTGGGCATTGTGTTCAGATATCAGAAACAGCATTCGTGTATTTTTAAGGCACAGTAAATGATTTAAGTGACAGTACATAAAGATGGTCAGAAAACAAAACAAAAACATGTTACTGGCACAACTATGGTGTTAGCATTTCGGCTAGAGAAAATCTCAATGCAATAATGAAAAACTTAGGACCACAAATCATAAATAAATGTCGATAAATTATGCAAAATTACTTGTTTCTGAATAGACATTTTATATTCATTATGACAATGACTTGTGCAACCTAACATTTTAGGCAAAACATTATTTGTGTACTAGACCACATGGACACAACTGTTGATTGAGTTATTTTACTAAAAATAGTTTAAAATTAGTATTTTGTTACTAGTTTCAGTAGTATATTTTTATGTTTGTATTTTGATTCTTTTGACAACCCCATCTTAGTAAAAAAAAGTCCAGACATGGTCCTGTTGAAATCTAAACAAACTGATTATTCTAAACAATAAAAAAGTATAATAAAAACAACAATCTGTTGCAGCTCTAATTCATTGTGATTGTAACTTCTTTGCTTTTGTTTATGTTTTCAGCCTCACTATTGAAGAGGAAGGATGTCCGGCGGATGGAAGAGAAGAAACTGGGCTCTTGGCAGGTCGAGGGTGAAACATCACAGGTCATCATCATGGGAACCACAACAGTTGGTTTGTGGTGCCCATATCGAGCACCTGCAGAGCACCTGGACGTCAATAAAGACTCTCTAGAGACTTGGAGCAAATGAAATGGCAGTTATTACAAAAATGTATGACATTGATTTGGTTGATTAAAACATTTAGACTAGTAAATGTCTTAATCAATCATTCTTTAAGTAATCATTCTCTCTGTTGTGAAAAAACAAACAAACAAACAAACCTTTTTCAGTCATGTTAAGCAGTCATTTTGTGTACATTCATATTTTATACCGTAAGTGCCAGGTTATCTTTTTAAACTGTTTATACCATTTTTATGTTGTAATACGTACCGTTACATTCTAAAATGTTGTGATGAGTTTGTCTTCATAACATTGTTTTTAAAATACTATTAAAATGTATTGTCATTTCACATTTTCAGACTAGTGAGTAGGTCCCCTTACTTTTGTTATTATTATAAAAAATTGGATTTAAATAATATTTCCTTTAGCTTCACACTATCTGGAGAATATTTTGATGTTTTGTGAATGAAAACTTTTGTTACAACATAAAACAAAACCAAAAAAAAAAACATTTTAGATTTACTGAAGATTGACTTTGTCTGAGAAAATACAACATGTTAATCCTGAACTGCGTCAATCACAGCCTCGACATTCATAAAGACTTTTGACACAACTTTACCATTAAAAGATGTTCATGTTATTCTGTATTTATTTTATGGGAAAGTAATGTGAAAATGTGGTTATTTTGATGTATTTCGGTGTGTAAACGTTCATACTGTGATGTTTGAATAATAAATCTAATTTGTGCACTGGTGTTTGCTATACTTTAATAAATGTGTTATAAGGCAAAATAAGGCTACACTTTAGATAAGCTCACTCTAGTTACTTTATTAACAATTAATAGATGCTTTATAAATACCAGTTTTACTCAACAAAGGTTTTATAAAGCATCTATTAACTGCTAACAAAAATTTAGATAGTGTGTTGGTGTTTGGTAATAAATACTTAAATTTTAAAGTAATTAAGTGTCTACAAATGTTTGTTAAGGCTTAATAGATATTAGTTATTACATATTAATAAACTGTTTATTAAAGGCACAGCGTTTTTAAGCATTTACTAATGCAGTCTTTATAAATGATTTATAAGGCTTTATAAAGCATTAATTAATGTTTACTCATTTTTTATAAATGCTTTTTTAATCATTAACTGATGCTTTATTAATGCTTAACAGTGTGCAGTTAATATAAAGTGTTACCAGTTTTTTTGTACGATATAATGTCACTTATTTAATTTTATCTTTTCACTCTCTGCGCTCTCTCTAAGCAAATAATCTTGTGAATAATTGTGATTTCAAGTATGATTTAAGTAATTGTGATTCTTTTTTTTATCATAATCGAGCTGCAGCTCGACTTTGGTCTCTTACAGTCTTTTTGTCAAATCTAAGGAACACGTTTAAAATACAAACTTTGAACTTTTTAACCTTAAACCTAAGCCGACTCAATCACAACGCTTGTTTACAGAAAAAGAAAATGTGCAGCTCTACTGAAGAGAACTAACACACCTCTAAACAAGGTGAGTTTGAACTGCGTTAAACAAAACATTTTGTCTCTCAGGTCTGAAGTAGAGCTGGGCAATATATCAAATTTTAGATATTATCGTGATTGAATGTTGTTTTTGAGATATCCAAACATTTTGAAGAGCAGAGGTTCTCAAATGGGCTGCGGTGAGTCCAGGGGTGCCGCGGGAAATTGTTGAGTCTGATAGAATTTTTCAAATAAAGGCTTTCGAATTTAGACCAGCAGCAGTGAACACCCAGAGCGCTCTTTGTCTCACTCAGACACATTTATGTTCCAACAGCGTTTCTTTTTTCCTCTCCCATCCTCACTTTAGAGAGTCTGCGTGTGTCTGTGTCATTGCCACACACAGTGATATTCTACAAAACTGTAGCTTCGTATTGATGGTTCATTTGTGCAAGTCTGCCTTATATCTGCAGAGAAAAGGTCTGAAACAAATAATGAAATAAAACATACGAGATTAGAAACTCGATGCTGCGCGTAACGGGACAACGCGGAAATCATCAAAGTGATGTTTGGAGCTTTTGCATTTGTAAAACAGAAGTCCTGTCCTGACAAACGTTTGTAGAACAGCGGCGTTTTCTCCGCTCAGATCACACAGGACACACTCGTCACACTGAAGCTTCTGAACGCTGGTTTACAGGGGCGGACCTAGACTGGGGCCCCATGAGAGCTTCTGATTTAAAATGATTTTAAAACATGCTTTATTCCTTTTCAATAATATTAAAATGACATCATCCATTAGGAAAAAATAACTTAAAATAATTTCAGAATACAGAATATCACATTAAATTTAATAAAGTTATCCTGTGGTGTTTGGTGAAGGTTTTTATTGCGAATTTTAATGAAATCTAAAGAAGCTGTGCATGTTTTAAAAAGGTTAAAAACACCCTCTTTGAAGTAAAATATTATGTAAACTTGTAAGGGGTGCCTCGGCTTAGTTTGTCACATTTGTCTGACAAAAGTTTGCGTTATTTAATTACAACTTTATATACAGTAGGTCTGTAATATTTAACATCCTCCAGCTACGGTAGTCCTGACCAAGCCTAGCAACAACATCTGGAGATGGGTCCCCGAGCGCTGCACTGCGGCGATCACTGCTCCTGAGGAGATGCCCCAGAGGCATTGAAGGATGGGTCAAATGCAGAGGACAAATTTCCCTACGGGGACAATAAAGTGTACCTTAACCTTAACACAATTGAAGACTAAGCAGCTAAAATGTGTTGTAAACATTGAACTCGATTGAAAATGTGTATAATTAAAGTGATATACATTGGAAAAACTGTAACGTCATTATCAAATTCTGCAACTTGAACACAACCTACTGACACAAACACATTTCTGTTGGATTGACAGGAGTAGCTGGAGGACCGTGGACCAGGAGCAGGTCTGCGGAGACGTACCTTGGTGGGGAAAAAACTCTTGGTTTTAAACTGTTTGAGGAAAGAGCAGAGGATGAAGGTGGAGAAGAAGAGGATGATGGACCAGAAGAGGACGTCCGGGACGAAGGGGCCGTGAGGGGCGCAGGCCGAGCCCACGAACACTCCACCGAGACGGGAACAATCCTGAGGAAAGAAGGGTTAGATTGAGGTCAGAGGTCAGTATGAGCTTCATATAGAGGGATTTTTGGTCGATGTCACTTTCCGCATAATGTATTATGGAGAAAGAGCCGCTCTCCGTCTGCTTACACGGGGAAACATCTTTGAAAAAAACTACGAAACGGTACGAGAGTAGCTGTTTAATCAGGTCTGAACCAGTCTGATAAACGTCTGTCTTCTGAAGCTTGAAACAGTGTTTTTCTTGCTGTTTTTTCACTTGAATGTAACTTTTATTTTAAGGGTCAAGATTCATTCACAAATGTTGGTTTAGCAGCAGAACTTTTGTTTTCTCACAGATAAACTCTTGTAGTTAGCTGATAACGGAGCTTTTTCGACTTGTTTCCACTGTTTGTGTCTATGAGCGGCGGCTCTTTCTGCAGGCTGGGCGTGCAAGCATCGCCCGTGTTGAGAAACAAAAAATCCCAGTATACAAAGAAACATACTGCCTTTATACATCTCAAGTCTTCTGCAAGCTAGAATTTTGGGTCGAGTTTAAGCCCAGTTTGCCTCACCATGAGTTCAGGAGGCGTGACTCGAATAACTACATGTAAGAGATTATCTGTTTGTGTGTCACATGTCGTGTCTGTGGATCAGTGCGATTATGTTATGACTTTTTGATTATTTATAGTTGCAAGATGCAAATAAGTTGCGTAAAGAACTTTACAACAACCAATCAGAACAGTCAGGTGCAGACAAGAGCAGAGAGCAGTAGGACAGGTGTAGACAGGAGCATACAGTATGTTTGCCAAATGAACAATCTTGGTAAGTCCTTTTTTGGGGCTTTTCAAAAATAAGTAGATTTAATTGGAGACAGAAGCACACCTGGACTCCGAGCTGGTCCCAGTTGATGGAGCTGGACGTTCGATTTTCTTTGTCCCACAGCTCCTGCACCTGAGACGAAACGTTGACTGGAGCAAAACACTCACACCTGAAACAAAACCCACACGTGTGTATATGTTTATGTACAATATCTGAACTCAAAACACAATAACACAATATTAATGTCTTAATTAATGCTTTGAGTCCATTCAAGTCTTTATTGCAAATACAGCTTAGAATTTAGCAGTTTATCTGTTTTATTACCAAACTTACATTTCTAGTATTTAGTGCTGAATAATCACATGCATTGATCATCATTTTACATTTTGTCAACTTCCTATTCAAAACAGCAGAACATAAGAAAGATATCCTTGAATTGCCCATAATGGGAAAATGTCAGTGTTGAAACGCATGGTTCAAGAACAGCAGGGAAAATACAGTCGAAACATGCAATCTTTTCCTCTTCACAGTGGCCTTTTACTGCAGCAGCGTGTCTCCTGCATGATTTTGTTTTATTAAGACTTCATTTTACAAACGTTGGCACTGATTCTGTTTCGTCACGATTTGATTCTCTGGGTCACGATTCCAATATGTTTTAGTTAAGCCTCGCGAGAACAAACTACTTGAATTGTGAAATCTGTGAATTTGTTAAATAAAACATGTGTATATTATATAATGTTAATATTTCTGCTTTAATGTAGTTTTTAGGGAAATAAGTCAGGAGTTTATTAAGATATTGTCTGCTCTGTACATAAACACACCAAAGATGTTTTATCTCAAAATTATTCACTAGTTATTTATTCTGTTTATCTGCTGCAGTTGTTCACAATCACAGTCACATATTCATCAACATCATGTTCTGCACTGTGCTCAGCCATAGCAGACACTTATTGTAAATAGGAGTTTATAGCTGATTTTAAAACAGTTAAAAACAGGGTCAATTTTCATGAAACAAAAACTGACAGAAACACAAATTTACCACAGTAAAAATATAATGACAATAAGTTGCTGTTTACTTTCTCTAACTGAGAAATGACAGTGGAATCATCCCTTTACGAACCGCATAAAAATGACAAAACAGCCATGGAGGGACACCTAAGAATTGAACCAACACCAGAAGTAAACTGAAGCCATTTGATACTATTTTTTTTTCTAAACTTGTTTTATTTGAGGAGAACCACGTGACTACAAGATACAAGTCCAAGTCGAGTCCCAAGCCTTACTTCGCTCAAATCCTAATCCACAAGTGAAGGTAGTAATATTGACCTGTAGTGTGTGAGGTTGTCCAGCTCGTTGTTTTGGTCGAAGGGATAAACTTTCCCGAGGTGCATCAGCTTCTCCAGAGCCTCGTAGATGAAGATGATGCAGATGAGAGCCGCGAAGGCCTCCTCAGTGAAGCGAGTGATGTAACAGACCAAAGAGCTGGCATCTGAGGCCACCAAGAGCAGGCAGAGGAAGGCAGTCCAGAGCCCGATGGAGGTGCGGAAGTGCAGGTACACCAGGCCGTAATCCCTGAGAAATAGAGAGAGAGACATAGAGAGAGAGGTAAACAAGGCTGTAAGAGAGAGAGAGATAGAGAGAGGTGAACAAGAGAGTGAGATAAACCAGGCCGTAATCCCTGAGAGACAGAGAGAGAGACAGAGTCAGTGAACAAGAGCAGGCAGAGGAAGGCAGTCCAGAGCCCGATGGAGGTGCGGAAGTGCAGGTACACCAGGCCGTAATCCCTGAGAGACAGACAGAGACAGGTAAACAAGGCTGTAAGAGAGAAAGTCAAACCAGGCTGCAATCAATGAGAGAGCGAAAGAGCGTGTCAGGTGAACAAGGCCAGGTCATGGTCCCTGGGAGAGAGAACGATGGGTAAACAAGGCTGTAATTGTTTTCAGATATGAAGTCCCTCAGGGCCCAGTTCTTGCCCTCAAACTTTTTATAGTCTAACTCTCACAACACTTGAGAGTGCCAGACTTTTAAACTAAACCTTTTGTATTTGCAACAGAGTGGATGGTGGATGGTTTAACTCCCGCTCGACCTGGGCCTTTCTGTGTGGAGTTTGTACGTTTGTATTAACTCCGGTTTCCCACCAACCAATAACATGCAGGTTGGGAAAGGCTTGGTGGTGGTCGGAGGTTTAGATGAATCACCTCTGCAGAGCTGCTGCACGGCTGCTTCTGTCACTGAGCAGGGAGGGAGTCTTGCTGTGAAGCACTTTGTGACTCTGTCTGTGAAAAGTTATAAACTATACAAATAAAGCTTTCTTACTTAGATATTGTTTTCTACGTATTTGGTAAAAACTCTGACATAATCGAACAGCACATTTAATTGTGTTCATTGTAAAACACAAAATAGATCTAAAAAGGTTCAGAAATATAGACAGGTCCATTGACTTCCTGCTCAAAACTGCAGGAGGGGGCTGGGGTTATTTTGTATTTTTAGAGTAATGGCAAATATTACAGACCAGTGGTGGAAGAGGAAAACAAGGAGCAGCAGGACAAATCTAAGATTACTCAAACAAATGCACAAATCAATCCACACAATCAAACACAACTTTGAGCAAGTTCAGAGGCTGTTACAACATAAGTAGTTTCAAACTCTTTTGGATTTTACATAATAGGTCTCCCTTAAAAACATCTGAAGATATTTTTATGTACAAGCAGATGATGTTGCATTTTTGCATGTTTCACTTTGCAGCTGTTTTTGTTTGTTTTCTTCACCTGTGAGTGTATAAGTAAAATGTAGTAAGTTTATCGTGCATGGATGTAGTGTTTGGAGCAAGGTTCCTGAC
Organism: Mugilogobius chulae; assembly: GCA_038363315.1. Taxonomy (NCBI): domain Eukaryota; kingdom Metazoa; phylum Chordata; class Actinopteri; order Gobiiformes; family Gobiidae; genus Mugilogobius; species Mugilogobius chulae. The sequence goes on along the minus strand of CM076395.1, from coordinate 7,079,566 downwards.
AGTCCAGAGATCCACACAGATCAATGAGACTGGACTGACATGTTGCATAGAGACTGAAGCTGGTCCAATCAGAGCAGAGCCTACAGTTGTTTTATGTTTGTGCAGATCAATAGGGCAGACGGTGTTTGAGGTTCGCTGACCCACAGGAGACTCAGGCTCTATAAAAACTGTCCCCTCAGCTCTGTCTGCGTCCTGAGTCCAGCTAAATCATGTCTGTGAGAGTCCTCCTGCTCCTGGCCCTGCTGGTCTGGCCCGGCTCGGCTCAGCTCAGAGTCCTCAGACCATGAAGGAGCTCGATAAGCTCCGCGCAGCCATGGAGGAGATGAAGGCTGAGCGAGCAGGTGAGTCACACTGGTATGTCAGTTCAAATATTTATCATTTCAGGATTATGAAAAGAACGGTCTGAACTGTTGTTGTTGTTGTAGATCAGGGCTACTTAACTTTATTTTCCCGAAGGCCAAAGGTGCATGACACAACATCCCTTTCGACACAGCCTTGGGTCATACAAAAAATCCCCAGCATTAAATTTGTTTTAACAACGCAGAATAACTACTGCTACATTAGGTTTGTGTGAAAAGACAAAATACAAAACACATATTGCTGTTCAAATGCTGAACAGGAACAAAATGAGGTTAACAACAGATAGACTGGACTAGAAAGAATCAAACCAGATCTAAACAGATTAAAACTTCAAATGATCTCAGTGAACGACAAAAAAGTATGTGTTTGATGTTTAGAAGATGGTTCGGGGGCCGCATATTGAATAACAAGTGAAAACAACAGCGACAATAATAAGCTTTTTACTGCACAATACCAATACTGCACAAAATATTACAGACGTAAAACTGTCTGAATTTATTTAACCCATTAATTATAATACTTATGAATTCAGTTGGTGGAACACCTCTTTATGTTTTAGAAATACAATTAAGGTTAAGGTCAAAATCATTTTTGATGGTTATTTACAAAATGTTTACTTTACTTAAAAAACCTATGAATACAGAACTATTAGCTTAGATCTGACAAACACAGAGGGAACATCATCGACACTCTAGTTTAATTTTTCTCAGGTTTTTGCTTTTGTAAAACAAAATATTGTTTATTCTCCTGGAGCCCACACGCTTAAGGTGCACTACGCAACCTTTTGGCCAAAGATAATCATGAATACATGCATGTTTTTGTCATTTATGTGTATTTGTTACACTAAATAATAAAAATCTGCATTTTTACTTTGAGTGTTCTGGCCACAGAATGAACTCTTACAACAATTTCATATTTTTATTTTTATTTTTTTTTTCATATTATAACATAAAATGTATTTGTCTCTATTCAAAATGTCCCAAAGATTAATTTTAGTTTTTTTTTTTACTTGTAACTGCAATTCTACTGAATTGTGTGGATGACTTTTCACCTCCAAGTTGCACAGTGTCTAACCTAACCTTTAATAAGAAACATTTTGTTTCAGTGATGACGGAGCGTCTGAAAATGGCCGAGAAGGAGCTGAAGAGAGTCAGAGGTGAGAAGACGTCACATGGATCATTCACAGCATCAGGACTAAGACCAGGACCAGGACCAGGACTAGGACTAACTCTAAGCCTGTTTCAGAAACTCCAAAAGTGGCGTTTGCTGCGTCTCTGGGAGGAGACGGACTCCAGAAAACCACCAGCGGAAACAAAGACCTGATCTACAGAGACGTCCTCACCAACATCGGACAGGCCTACAACCCACAGACAGGTAAGACTAGAACCCACAACCTCCTCGTGAGCAGGACACAGACTAAACCAGGGCTACTCAACAGGCCTACAACCCACAGACAGGTAAGAACAGAACCCACAACCTCCTCGTGAGCAGGACACAGACTAAACCAGGGCTACTCAACAGAACTGTCATGAGGGCCAGAGTTTTCAGAGTAGTAGCACATTATCTCACCACTTTAGACTTTTGACCGATCAGTTTCAATAATGTTAGAATGATATAACTACAGCTATAGTCTATTTTTGATTTTCATTTCTGAACTAGAATTAAACAAGAACCAGACCAGTGCTAATCAAATCAAAAACCAGCGTTAATCCAGGACCAAACAAGGTCTAAGCACAACTAATCCCCCACTCCTCATGAGCAGGAGACAGACTAACTTCTCTCTCTTCCCTCTCTCTTCCCTCTCTCTTCTCTCTCTCTCTCTCTCTCTCCAGGCGTGTTCACTGCTCCGATTCGAGGCGTGTACTACGTGCGCTTCACGGCTAACGCTCCCACGGGCTTCACCATGAGCGCGGTCATGTACAGGAACAACGCTCGCATCGAGCTCATCACGCACGAACAGCCGTCGGGTGAAGGCAGCGACACGGCCTCCAACGGCGCCGCCCTGCTGTTGGAGAAGGGAGACACCCTGAAGATGGTCCTGTGGCACAACACCCAAATCTGGGACAACTCCAACCACCACAGCACCTTCAGTGGATTCCTGCTCTTTCCTCTGTGAGTCTGCAGGGGGCAGCACTGCTCCTCTGTCACACTACTGAGCTCAAAGCACAGAACATAATAGCCCAATAGGGGTTATGCATTAACGTCTTCCAGTCTCAGATTGACAGAGGTCGCTACAACCGGTGGTGTGGTTACCATAATGACACAGTTGTTAACTCCAAAGGCGATGGACATCAGACGAGGTTTTTTGAACAAGTCCTGAATTAATCGTCTTAAAAAAAAGTTCTCTTTTGTCACCTGTTATAGGCACAGTGACGGCTGTAACAGCAGGAGAAGTGCCGCTTCTGAAGTGGGTTCTCATAAAGAATAGCTGTCAAAGTGTGAGCGAACTACGCGAACAGAAGCTTCACGCACATACTGAGATTCACTGTGCTCATAAGACCGACCCACAGCACCTCTGCCCGAGCTCATGAGCAGCGAATCTCGGTCTCAGTAGTTCACTCACTTTTATAATTTTTCCTTATGAAAACCCGGTTCAGAAGCGGCACTTTTCCTGCAGCCATCGGTGCGTCTACAACAGATGAGAAAAGACAACTCTTTTTTAAAGAGGATTGCTTCAGGACTTGTACAAAAAACCTCATCTGATGTTAATCGCATTTGAAGTTAACAACGGTGTCACTATGGCAACCACACCACCGTCTGCAGCAGTCTATGTCTATCTGAGACAAGAAGATGTTAGTGCATAACCTCTATCCCAGTTCTTTTTTGTACCCTTACTGGCCGACACATGTTCTGGTTTGGTGAACTCTGTCTATCTCCTTGGCAGCAAGTGTGCTTCTGAATTGGCTAGGGCTGTAGTCGATACAGTCGCCCGAACATTGATGTGCAAAGTAACCTGGGGCCCAATCTCATATTAAATGTATTGTATTTTACTGATTGTGCGGGCCTTAAGAAAGTGCCTGCGGCCCAACTTTGGCCCCGGCCCTATGGTTAAGAATTACTGGATTAATCGACTAAAAGTGAGTGTGGCCAATGCTCCGAAACTAAGAAAAGACATGACCATGTGTTATAAAGAAATGCAGCTTAGAATGAATGATTTGGTCCCAAATCTTCAACTAAATCACATACACTAGAAAAATACAAACTTATAACACCAACAAGTAAAAAACAAGGTTTGTAAATAGAACATGTAAATATAGTTCTTATTCCAAATGCCAGAACATTTTGGCTGATTTCAAGTTAGGATAAATGTGAATTTTAATATTTTTAGGAAAAACATGCTTGATCCATTGGCTTAGTTTAAACCAGCCAGAATTTACTCAAAATGTGTTGAATACAGCTTATTTCAGGCACATAGTCACTTATGTATTTAAAATGATTATATTTTTTAGTGTACATCTTTATTTTCTAATTAAAGGAATTTGTCGACTAATAAAAAGGATTAAAGGACTAAAGGACAATAGCACTGGAATTGGCTTTGTTTAAATGGATATACAGCCCTTCCCTTTAAAGTTAAAGAGAAGTGGGATACTCGTGAAAGCACAAAATGTAAAGGTAAGACAAAAAAAAAGACAAAGAGCTAAGGGATGAAGCAAATATGTGCTATAACCAAATCAAACCAGATTAATTAGACATGACCAGCCCTGTTCCAAGAGCCATTTTCCATACACCAGGCTCCAGTATGAATGGAATGAACGTTTGTTAAAAGTTGTTATTGTTGACAGAGTGGACGAGCCTCCAGCGCAGAACCTGGAGACACAGATGAAGGAGCTGCAGGCCTCACTCACTGTTATGCAGCAGGAGAACCAGGGTAAGAGCTAAACGCTGAACGCTACAGCTCTGAAACTTCAGTTAAAACACTTGGCCAAAAGTCACTAGATTCAGGCTAAAACAAAAACATAAAATGCTACAACTGCTGGCTTAAACCTCACACTGTCTCACAACCACGCAAATAAAAACGAATCGAAACAGCTAATAACATCCTGAGTTATTGTCCGTTGTCGATGTCACTTGATCTTGGGCTGCAGGTTTCTCTGGTTCTGCTTTTTTACGGTAGAATCAGAAGAACGTGAAGCTTCATCTAAACATCTCCACGTGTTTGTGTTTCAGAGATCAGAGAGAAACTCAACGCCACAGAGGACGCCCTGAAGGAAATGGCAGGTCTGTGACACTGAAGGACCAGGACTGAAGCTGGACCGAAGCAGAACTAAAACAGGACTGAAGCTGGACTTAAGCATTAGGGGATCAAGACTAAAGCAGGACCGAAGCAGAGCTAAAGCAGGACTACAAAAAAGACTAAGATAGGTCTAAAGCAGAACTAAAACAAGACCAAAGCAGGACTAAAACAAGACTAAAGTAGGTCTAAAGCAGGTCTAAAACAGGACCAAAGCAGGAATAAAACAAGACTAAAGTAGGTCTAAAGCAGGTCTAAAACAGGACCAAAGCAGGAATAAAACAGCACTAAAGCAGTTCTAAAACTGGACTAAAGCTTGCCTGGAAAATCCTAGACAATATATATCAAATATCAAATATATATCAAAAAAAATATCACATGGAAGTGAAAAACATGGCGTATTTCTGCAAAATCAATGAGCGAAGCAAAAAACAATTTGATTGTGAGGTGAGTGAAGTTAGATTTTGGTCTAAATGACAGACGACCAATCAGCTCCTTTGTTTCATCTGCTAACTAATCTGATTGGCCGGTACGATGTGGATTTGATCTGAAACTCAGGCGAGGGGCGTGGTGACCAGACCCACTCTGAGCAGGAGCTGAAGTGTGGGTTCTGGATCCTAGGCAAGACTAAAGCAGGACCAAAGTTGGAATAAATCAGGACTAAAGCAGTTCTAAACTGGACTAAAGCAGAACTAAAACAAGACTAAAACAGGATTAAAGCAGGACTTAAGTACCATCAGATGCAAACTGTGTCTGTAACAAGAAGATTAAATCAGATTCAACATTTGACAAACCACCATTTAACAAGTTCAGTACAAAAACAAATCCACTGAAGGTCTGAGAAGTTAGAAAAAGTTTAGTACATCCCATACCAGCCGAGGGAGCCACAGCACAGTTTGAGACGCTCTAAGTTAACGTAAATCTATTCTAAACATTATTAAACGCTGCTCTGTTGATGGTTTTGCTCACAGACGTTCCTAAAGTGGCGTTTGCTGCGTCTCTGGGAGGAAACGGACTCCAGAAAACCACCAGCGGAAACAAAGACCTGATCTACAGAGACGTCCTCACCAACATCGGACAGGCCTACAACCCACAGACAGGTAAGAACAGAACCCACAACCTCCCCGTGAGCAGGACACAGGCTGAACCAGGGCTATTCAACAGGCCTACAACCCACAGACAGGTAAGAACAGAACCCACAACCTCCCCGTGAGCAGGACACAGGCTGAACCAGGGCTATTCAACAGGCCTACAACCCACAGACAGGTAAGAACAGAACCCACAACCTCCTCGTGAGCAGGACACAGGCTAAACCACTAAGGGATTATGATGAGTAGAGACAGAGGAGTTACAGCGACCATCTTGCGACTGGAGAAGCAGCAAAATTCTAAAATTAAAGAGATTAAAGTTCATAATGTAACAAACAATCATACATTTATGGTTCTAATAATACAGAGGGCATTTTTTCTCCTGAATTGTAAATATAAAAATGTATCATCACTTTATAATAACTACACCTTGATTTGCCTTAGTAATGCATGAATAAAGTCAAAATAAATAAATAAAGTCTTAATTCAATGAACAAATGGTGAATTAATAAATGAAGGTGTTTATTAAGGCTTATTAACTAATGAACTTAAGTTAGAATTTAAAGTTGAAGAGTAGGGTTCTGAGTAATTAAGTAGTTACAAAGCCTTTATAAACATTTTCATTCACTATTTAATAATTTAACAATTAGAAATAATGAATTTCTATTTGTTAAGGTTTTATTAAGGCTTTATAAAAGTTGGGGTAACAGATTTTTTTTTTTTTTTAATATATAAATTAATAACCTTTGTGCTTTCCATTAAAAGTATGTGAATAATGCAGCACTAATGCTGCTCTCTGATTGGCTGAGCTTGGGTGGTCCTCTCCAGTTTCACTTTGCTGTTTAAAAAGTGTTTTTAAGCCATAAACTAAAAATTAATACAAGTTGTTATTAAATATGTGTCGAAAGATTTATGAGTGGAAGTTGTCACATTTAAAACTTAAAATGTGTTGAAAATCAGCTACCTCACCTTTAAGACTAATTTAGGTGTAGTTATCATAAAGTGTTACAAAAAACATTGCACTGGGCTGGATCTGATGGTACACCCTGAATAAAAGCATGTATTTGTCATTTAGATGTCTTTATTGTATTAAAATAATTATAGAAATTAGTGTTTTTGCTTTGAGCGAGCTTGCAAGGCCACAAAATTGACTTGTAATGTAAATTGAATTATAGTTCACTTTTCACCTCCACAAAGTTACACAGTGCATATTTAACTATAATAGTGTGTCATTATTGAATATTAGTGATGGGTAAAGGACACGTCAACGTGTGTGTAACCCATTTACCAAACTGAATCGACCCAGTGTAGACCCTGTGTTGGTGCATTCTATAGCACCATCAAGTGGTTTGATAAATGCACTGCAGTCAGGGTAAAATATTTTTGCTCATGTTTCTGCGGAATATTTTAATGTAATTACTGTTGAAGACGTTTATATTCATTATTAATTATTTGTATTATTTAGTTTTAGCTTGCAGGCAAAATAATTTCTGTTTACATTGTTTTGTGGCAGTTTAACTCCTCAGATTCACTTTTTGGGGTGATTATTGATCTCTTAGAAGACTCACTCGACCAGGTCCCAGTTGCCTGGAATGCACCATAAGTTCTTTAGTAGAAAATTCCAACAGACTTTTGTTACTGTAGGTTACCATGACATTGTTCTTTCTAGTGATTATAATCTCTAACCCCTTCCATCCTCCTCTCTCTCTCTCTCCAGGCGTGTTCACTGCTCCGATTCGAGGCGTGTACTACGTGCGCTTCACGACTAACGCTCCCGCAGACTTCACCATGAGCGCGGTCATGTACAGGAACAACGCACGCATCGAGCTCATCACGCACGAAGCGCCCTCGGGCGCCGGCAGCGACACGGCCTCCAATGGCGCCGCCCTGCTGTTGGAGAAGGGAGACACTCTGAAGATGGTCCTGTGGCACAACACCCAAATCTGGGACAACTCCAACCACCACAGCACCTTCAGTGGATTCCTGCTCTTTCCTCTGCCCCTGTCTGAATAAAATGCACATTGTTTAAGCTTCTAAACTCGCGACAATGAAACTATGCATAAGCCGATTGGTGGTGATTAATTATAACTGTCTTTCTCCCTTTCACACTGCACTGTCCACTCTAATAAAGCCTACAAGCTAAACCACGTTCTCGTTAAACCTGCAGCTGTGAAACACACAAAAGGACATCAGACTTAAGTCACATCACAAAAGGATCGTTCATCCATTCACAGAGACAGTTAGATCGTCTTTCACTGACATCACAGTTACTACGGCGACAGGCGGGACACACACCAGGAAGAGAGCGCTGTCCTCCCAGCAGCACCTCTGTTTCATGTTATTAATGTACTAAAACGTGTTAGAAATATCCTAAATCTTCCTATGAGACCCTTTTAGAAACAAATAACTGCTTTAGGGCTCGCAACTAATCGATTAATGAAATAATGATGAACAAATTTAATAATAGAGTAATCGTTAACTGGACTTTACAATAGAGTATTTCAAACTGAATTTCGATACCAGGGAATGTACTCGATACCAGTGTCATTACTACAGTTCAAAAGTGCTGTTTGACAGTGACATTTTTTGGTTGTTTAAGATGTAAGTTTTGTTCTAGTTATTAGATATAGTTGATTGTTTTAAAACTGCTCAACAAAGTCCAAATTGGTTATTTTTAGTACAAATACTTGAGAGTCTATAGAGTCTAGATTTGATACTAGCTTTAGAATTGATTAGTTTTTTGATACAATCCTACTTTATAGAGGTTTCAAAGCAGTAGAGAAAACGCTCAGACTGAGCAAGAATGCTGATAATGAGCAGTGAAAATTGTGTACCGTATTTTCCGTACTATAAGTCCCACTTTTTTCATCATCTGACAGGGGGTGAGATTTATACTCAGGTGTGACTTATGTATGTATATAAAATAAATGTGAATTTGTGAAAATATTACGGGTTCTGACCGGACTCGAGCTCTTCTGCTTCTCAAACGAGGGACAAATGTCGTTTCATTTGCTTCTGTTCCTCCAGTGAGACGTGACACTGAGTGCGTTTACATGAGCACGAATAACCCAGTTATTATCAGGGTTTTTAAAGGGGCTGTACTGTGTAAGATTGAGAGGAATTTTAATTAACACTTATAGCCCACAAACATTTAAATCATATTTATTCTTTACAACATGAATACTTAAGAGAGCACTGTTAACCAATCCACATCAACTGTGATACATTTATACGTATTTGAAATGTTTTATTACGGGCCGGAATATGGATCATTGACGCTAGAGAGCAGCATGGTAAATAGGCAAAATGCATGTGAAAGGCTCCCTCTGGTGTTCAAAAGTGGAAATCACTTTGTTTGTTTGTTTTTCTTACACAGTGCCCCTTTAAATATTCTGGTTTTGTGTGTGTCCATGTAAACACTAACCTAGCCAGCCAGATGGTTTATCTCGCGGTATTTGTGAATTCACAAACACGAGATAAACCATCTGGCCTTCGTTCGGCTCGATTGGTTTGGGAGTCCGAAACGGCCGTGGTTCGGCCCACTCACATCACAGCAGCGTGGTTTTGAGGCCCAATCACAATGTAGCAGGGCAGGCTAACACAGGCCGTTAGCTCCCCGGTGCCGCAGCCGAGTCTCATTCAAGCTAAACAAAGACGGCGGCTCCCGTGGATGTACGTGTTTCTGATGCTTTTGATGTGGTTTCAGCAGAAATACAGAGTCATTTCTTTTTGAAAGAAGAGCAGTATGTGTGACACGTATTTGTTCTATCTCACGCGGACATTGGATACACCACTACGAGTTGTTGCTGTGATTGGCTAGCTCAAATAAGGTAGGCCCCACACCCAATCAGCTCCAAGTATTTCACTAAACGCCCCGCCTTTTCCCAAACGCTTTCAGCGAGTCAAGTCCCAGATGGATATAGTGAGAACTCAGATAGGAGTTCAACACAGATCCATCTGGCGTGAGCCAGGTTATGTAAACACCAGAACCTGATTTTAATAACCTGGTTATTCGAATAACCTGGTTATGAGAAACCAGGTTATTGTCACTGGAATATTCTGATAATAACCAGATTATTGTGCCATGTAAACACCATAACCTGGTTTCTCACTGATGGAACCAAACTGAGCGTGTGCAAACTCAAGGAACTGATCTGGCAGAAGCAGTACATTTCCCAAAAGTACTCAAAATTATTATTTTCTTTTTCTTATATTCATTTTATAGCACTTTTTCTCGTTTGGGTTTGGAGCATAGGACACTTATTTATTCATTTTTTTAATTTGTCATGTGTCCTCATTATAAAACTATAAAATAACTTGTAACACAACCCAGCTATAACTCTGAACTGACTCGTCAGAATTCAGACAGATTTTTACACTGTTCACTTTTCCCAAAGCTCTGACTGTGTTCTACAGTCTGATCTTCTTATTTGTTGTATTTTGTCTGTTTGTTGCTGTAAACATGTTTAAAACCCATAAGTTCGCAAAGTTCCTTGCCCTATCTGTGTCATTGTTGCCATAGTTACCAGTCAGGATATCTCAGTCACACGTGAACAGGTACATGAATATCCTGGTTTCTCTGAGTGCATGTAAACACTATATCCAGAATACTGCCATAACTGGGTTATTCAAGCACATGTAAACGGGCTCACTGTCGCCTCCGAGGTGCAGACACTTGTTAAGTGCAGAGCTAACATTTGTAGAAGAAGCAGAAGCAGCGCGAAGGAAAACTTTCCAGAGGAATGAATGAAGGACTGTTGTTTAAACAGGAGAGACGGAAATGGAGTTTGGACAAAACAGGCAGTGGATTTAGTGGAGAGAGAAGTGTGGAACCTGCTGCAGGTAAGAAATAGCTCCACTCGAGTCACATCGCAATAGTTAAAGTCAAATGGACACAATACTTATTGCAGATGATTTAGTGATAATATAAGAGAAGATTAATGCAGAGTTTAGTTATGTTTTGATCTGCATCTTGTAGTTTTGCCTCATGTCAGTGGTTCTTGGCCTCTGTGTCATAAAAAGCTCAGACAGAAGCAGGATGGAAAAACATGTCCTGCTTCTGTTTATGGTGTCGAATTAGTATGTCAAATTAATTTCCCCAAAAAAGTGTGACTTATATCCAAATTTTTGTCTTCTAAAATATGTATTTTGAGGCTTCTGCGACGTATACTCTGGAACAACATATAGTCCGGAAAATACAGTCATTTGAGAGTTAGTTTATCTGTAAATCTGCACCTAGAACGTAACCTGGCTCACTCCAGATGGATCTGTGTTGAACTCCTATCTGAGTTCTCACTATATCCATCTGGGACTTGACTCGCTGAAAGCGTTTGGGAAAAGGTGGGGCGTTTATTGAAATACTTCGACCTGATTGGGTGTGGGGTCTACCTTATTTGTGCTTAGCCAATCACAGCAACAACTCGTAATGGTGTATCCAATGTCTGCGTGGGACAGAACAAGTGTCACACACACTGCTCTTCTTTCAAAGAGAAATGACTCTGTATTTCTGCTAAAACCACATCAAAAGCAGCAGAAACATGAACATCCACAGACATCTTTGTTTAGCTTGAATCAGACTCGGCGCTAACAGTCCGTGTTAGCCCGCCCTGCTACAATGTGATTGGGCCTCAAAACCACGCTGCTGTCATGTGATTGGGCTGAAACGCCGCCGTTTCGGACTCTCAAACCAATCGAGCGGCTGGAAGGCCAGATGGTTTATCTCAAGTTTGTGAATTCACAAATACCGTGAGATAAACCGTCTGGCTGGACAGGTTCCCTAGAACGTATTAAAGTGATGGTATCTCGGCTCAAAATGTGCACAAAGTTTGTATCCAAGAGACTTTTGTATTCTAGACAACTAATCGATTAGTCAAAAAAATAATCGGCTAACTATTCGATTACCAAAATATCGTTTGTTGCAGCCCTAAACTGCTTCATGTAATATTTTAAAATTAGCAATTCTAACCAAAATGTATAAACTTGCATTGAATATATGTTTTTCTCCATTCTGCCAAAGCAATAAACCCAAAGTACACACTGCACACTGGACAAACATAAAGAAAAAACGTATCTGTGAAAACCCAACAGGTTCCATTCACACACATTCCACTGGCCAATAATATTTAATAACGGATTATTGCTTAAAGTCTGTACATTGTTGTAATACAAAGGTGAATGTTACTGATTGTTTTATCAAGATTATGATAAAGCCAGAGCAGCGCTGAGACTTGAACCTGTGACCTTCTGGTTTAAAACACCTGCTAAGTCTGGTGTCACTTCGAAGGGCTGTCTCAAATAAAAATTCCCCAAAAAATTCAAAACTTTGAATAAGAGTTTTGTATTGGTTTCATCTACATTTTTGTTGAAAAATGTTAGGTCCTAAAACTAATTATTACCTCAGTTACTTTCAGCTTTTGCAGAAGAATTGTCAAAACCCACAATCTGCCAAATCTAGAGTCATTTAGGTCTTTATATTTACCAATCTTCATATCAGGGTTCGTACAGATTTAAACTTCAGGTTTTCCAAGATTCTTCCATGACTTCTCCAAAACAGTTCCCAACTTTTCCATGACCTTGTTTAACACTTTTCATTCAACAACCATCTTTTATTAGCTCATTCAGACCAAAACACAAAGTTTTCATGGATTTTAAGACATAAAAAATCAAAATGTTAAATTGAAAAAAGATTTGATTATAAAATACTTTCAAATGAAGTGAATTTTATTCCAGTTACAAACAAAAGAGCAAAATCTTTCAGTTTAATAAAGTAACTGCAAACATGTTTTTCTCCATCTTAACATTTTTTTTTTAATTCAGTTTTATTCAGTCTTTTCAAAAGCAAAACAAAAATTGCTTTAACTAATAATTTTATGAGCATAAATGAAACAGACCTTTAATATTCATTCATTCATTTTCTACCGCTTAATCCCGTTAGGGGTCGCAGGTGACTGGAGCCTATCCCAGTGACTTTGGGCCTTAGGCGGGGAACACCCTGGACAGTGGCCAACTTGTCGCAGAATTAGACAGACAAACATTCACTCTCTCATTCACTCACTAAGGGAAATTTACAGTGAAGCCCAATGAACCTAAACATGCATGTTTTTGGAGGTGGGAGGAAACCGGAGAAAACCCACGGTGACACGGGGAGAACATGCAAACTCCACCCAGAGAGATCGTGAGATGTTGATATGGTCCGACCCGGGAGTCGAACCCACGACCTCCTTATTGGGAAGCCTGAGCTCTAACCACTCTGCTACCGTGCACCCCCGGACCTTCAATAATCGTCAAAAAATATATATATAATATATTTATCAATAGTCTGCCTTAAAATGTGGCTTTTGCTTCAAACAACAAGGATTGGTTATTGATCTTTCAATTTAAAACCAAAAAATTAACGATTGAACGTGACTGAATGTTGATCTCTCAATTTTTCGATGAATTGCCCAGCCCTACAGCGGGACTGTGTCAAAAATTTATTTTTGAATCTAAAATCATTTAGAATTTTCCAAATTTTTTCAAGGGCCTGGAAATTAGACTAGAATTTTCCATGACTTTTCCAGGTTTTCCATGACTATAAGAGCCCTGTTATATTTACCAAAAACCATTTAGGTGGAAATTAGATTGTGTTTTTCTGTTGTGCAGAGCTTGTTCTCACTTCTGATCAGGAAAAACTACAGAGTTTCAGCTTCACAAAGATGAAAGGTCTCAGCTGTCAACATCAGCTTTATTAGATTCTGTTTTTTCTTTTGTTTGGAGAAAGTTCTCACTTCTGATCAGAGCCTGTTGGTCTCAGAAGATAAAACTACAGAGTCACAGCTTCACAAAGACTCCAGACATTTGCTTGTGTCCAAAGGATCAGAAACAGTTTTAGTTTGAATTTTAGTCAGACGTGTGAGTCAAAAAAGCTGGAATTTAAGCACTGTCTGGACACACTTTTCAGTCCTGAAGGTTCAGTCTCAGCTGGAGCTTTATTCAGAGTGACTGAGAAGTTTAATCCTCTGACCTGAAAAGTGTAAAATTCTCACAGCAAACGTGTCCAAATCTGCAGCTCTGGACCCGGAGACCTAAGCTCATAATGACAGAGCTTATTTCACTGGTTTTACTGGTTATATAAAACATTTAGTTTCAATTAAAGGGCACATACTTGGCAAAATCGACTTTTAGGAGTTTTTGATCCTGTTCTAACAATAGAAAAAGTCTTTCCACATAACTTGTGGCAGATTCCAGGGTTATGTTTGGTAAATTCATTCTGTCTACTTTGATGTCGTCTCTGTTCTTCTGCCACTGTGAGACAAATAATCGTGAATGTCTTTATGTCTGTGGTCTGTTCTTTGTCATTGCAAAAGATCTTAAACTCCTCTTGTCTGCAGCTTTGGTGAATAAATCCATTCACTTTTTGTCATGCAAAAACTGATTTTGGCCAATGCTAATTTCTGCTAACAAACATTTGTATATATTGTAAATATTGGTCTGGTGAATGTTGTGATGTCGAGTGAACGCAATTTAACATACATCATGTCATGCAGTGCTTAATTTGTAAATCAAACGTTGCCGGAACAAGATGTGGGTTGTGGAACAAGCTCCAGACAAGGTCGAACCTTTCCCCGAACGCACACAATAAGTGAACATAGAGGCTTAGAAATGCTAAAATACAACTCAACTGCCCATCTTACTTTGTTTTAAATAATATATAATCCATTTTGTCTGTTTTTTACTCGTCACACAGAGATTTTCATTCATTCTGACAGACATCACAAGCGCACCTGCCGGTAAATTCGATACACAGCAACAGGATGCCCAACAGGACACGCGCTCGTCCTGCTCCTCAGCGCAAACTGCCTCTGCATCAGTATCTGACTCTCGACAAGTCAGTCACCACCACAACAACGCAGCACAAACAGCCTTTACACAGCAGACAGAGTACTCGTACATCAAACGTGACGACAAAATACACATTAAAATAGTTGCACACATTAAAACAGAAGGGACTCACTTGCAGAACTTAAAGAGGATCTTCTCGAACACCAGGATGGGTCCAGTGCTGCCCAGGATGGTGAGAGGCTGCCCCGCGAACAGAGAGTATGTCATCCCAGTGAGAGACGCTCCGAACAGGGACTCGATGGCACTCTGCGCAAAGGGCAAAGGTCACAGGCAGATCAACTTTGGCTTTTGTTTTCATAAAACAAAATGAAATCACTTCGACTGTTTGTATTGTAATCCCCTCTGAATACCTTACGTCAAACCACAAGTTATTCGCAGGGGATTACATCTTATCTCAGGTGCTTGTTTATTCATGACAGAAGCATTAACCCCTCCCACCTCCTGGACACCCTCCGCCTGTCCTCGTCCTGCTAGATGAGTTGTTTACCCCTGCTAAACTCTATATCTGCAGTGCTGGTCACATGTGACTAGATTTACCTGAGTACTTTTTAGTTTGGTGAAAACTTTACTGACATTTTTACACACATGGGCGATTTGCACAGAATTAGAAACATAAAGTATGTTAATAGGTGTTACCATTTACCAGCAGTCCAGAGGTCAAACTAATCCAGTCTGAATATAGCCATACAAACACCAAAAAAAAAGGTTTTGTATGCAGCCTTTTCTGTAAAATGTTGTTAATCATGTGCTTGTGTCTGTGTCTCTTACGATGTTCCCCTTCGTAGCCTCTCCCAGCAGTCCTCCGAAGGTGATGACAGGAGACATACAGGCGCAGTAGAGGAACAGCACCGAGGCCACACACTGCAGGCTCAGCGAGTCTCTGATGTCACTCCAGTAAAACGGCAGCTTCCTCTTCACGTCCCACATCAGCCCGCCGAAGATCCTTACAACACACCACACAGAACAGGTACAATCGTCTGCTGAAGACGACAACTAGAGTTTAGATCGGGCCCAAAAAATTCAGCCCGAACCCCACCGGAATTCGAGTCTCTGTGTGCCTAAACCCGAGCCCAAAGAGAGCCCGCCCCGCCCACTCACTGAATTGTGGCATTTTGATGACAGCTTCTTATGATGTCCCATGAGTTTACATGTAAGAGCTTAAAGTGCTTCCTCCACCGCAGATTTCCATCTCTCACTCTCTCTCTCTCTCCCTCTTGTTCCTTCTTTTCTTACCGCGCACATAACATATGCGCTTCTCTCTCTTCTTCCTCATCTTTTCCTTGGTTCGCGTGGATGAAAGACGTGCCTTCCCTGTCTCTTGTTCTTTTTCCTCTTTTACCTGCTCTGCACTTATACACAAGTGTTCTGTCTCTCTCTCTTCACTCCGCGGCGGTGCATCAAACTTCTCAGACCACTTCAAAGACTCTTTTTATCACCGCGGTGGTTTGCGCTGTTTTCTGACGCGGCTGTCAATCATCCGCAGAGCGCACGTGTTTAGTTCTGCGTCATGCCCCGAACCCGGCCCGACACGGCCTGAAAGTCAGGTCGGGCTCGGGCTGGGGTCCAGAATCTAAACTCTACTGACAACACACGACACAGCTGCTAACATTGGATTTTACAGTGAACTATCTGCACCTGCACTATATGCAGGGGTGTCAAACTTGTTTTCACAAAGAGCCACATTGGCATCGGGCTGGTCCTTGAAGGGCGGGTTGTAAATGAAATTAACTTCACTTATCATTGACATACTACAAAAAAACGTATTGAAAGTGACAATTACTGAATATACATCTGCATTAGAAACTAAACTCAGAATCAACTTTTTTCACTGTCAGACTGTGTATCTGGGGTCAAAATTGAATTATCTACTGTGTCCAGGATTTTTTTGGACATTTTTGTGCAAACTCGCTCATTTTGGAGTTATGTGTGTAAACCCGCGGCTGCACTGGCACGATGGACAAACGCTGTCAGTGCACTTTCAGTACACGCTGACATTTTCAGTTCCCGCCGACGTCACAGTGATTTGACGAGGCAGACGAGCCGCCCAGACGGTTTATCTAAACTCATCTCTCTGACATCGCTGCTGTGGAGAGTTTGAAAGCGTCACCCACTGTGTAATGACATCAGCCTTCATTTAGCTCAGCTTGATGAGCGAGTGGCGCGTTGAGCCTCCACTAGTTCAACGATGCGCTGGTTCGAAACTCGTGCCTGTGTTTTTCATTTTCGATTTTAGAAAATACTCACATAATAGGCTCATGCGCTTATGTAGACTAAAGCAAAGGTTTCATACGTATGTTTTGCAAAGTAAATATAAAAAAATCTTTACGTGCAAGTAAGCAAAGACTTGGGGCTGTTGCTGTACAGCTCCCTCCGCTGCAAATCTCACGTCAGGACCAGGGGCCTCATTTATAAAGGTTTGCGTAGGATTTTTGCTGAGCAAGTGCGTACACCTAGTGGCCACAGGTGGCGTGCGCCACGCAAACTCCATATTTATAAAAGCCTCCGTGCGCTCTCCTCCACGCAATCTGTGCTTTATAGATCCCACCTGCTTCTAGAATCTGCGCACGTGAAGCAACGTCAGGCCACGCCCTCTCCACACCTTCAATTCACCATGAAAGGTGACTCATGAATAATATTTTAATAGACATGAGGCGATAATCAGTGGGTTTGACACACGGGGAAAGGCAAAGAGGGAGGAGTCAGAGAGAGACGCACCATACAGCAGCAGCAGCAGCTCGTCTGTCCCATGTGGGTTAACTACTAATAAATTGTGAATGAAAAAGATAACTTCTCCCTCAAATTAGGCTCACGTTTTGAATGACTCAGATGTGTTTAACAGAATGTGTATGAGATTTGGCCTCGTTTACTCACATAGGCCTTTATAGGCTACGTGCACGCGGAAGTCTGAATGAATGGTCAAAGCAACGAGGCTTACGAGCGTGCGAGGGTGACACAGATGCCCTCCCTGAACGAGCCAAAGCCAGGGAACAGGCAGCGTTACAGGCGAGAACGGGACGTGACACTCCTGTTGCTTCTTTGACTGCACGTGCGCGTCCGTGGCACAGACACTTTAGACATTTCCTTTACTTAGACAGAGATGGGTAGGCGCTCCAAAGCTCCCCGTTACCAAATAATAAAATGACTCGCCTTTGGTCCACCGCGGTTCGGGCAGGCTCAGGCAGTGTGGGGCGCGCGTTTGTGTCAGAATGATTTCTGTCTATCTACAATCTGCTGCGTGCTGTAGGCCTATAAAAAGTTGGACCTGCGTCTTGTCCGAGGCTTTAATTATTTATTAAACAAAACCTTGCCAATGTGCTGAGGGAGGAGTTTTCTATCAGGTCCGTCGTTTCATAAATACGTTCATAGATTCAGCGGCGTTCTCTCTGGTATTAGAGCCATAATGAACACACGCGCACACGAAAGCCACGAGCTTGTGCACGAGAGCGCACGGGCTTACATACATGTGTTGTAATAAAAATGAGAGGAATAAACATCTCTTGTCTGTGTTTGGTCAACATCTGGTTTAAGGCATAAACATAAATGTAATATTTGTATAAAATGATGATTTCCTGCATCAAACACTTCCTCAAACTCTCTTCACTTCTGCTTCTCTCCACGAGTGTCGTCTTTTCCTCGTGTCTCCAGCCTTTGCGTACAGCGCACGCATGGGTTCCAGTTTGCGCAGAGCTGAGCAAAACCCTGCGCCTAGTGGAGCTTTTATAAATACCACCTTTGGCGCAGAGGGAGGTTTACGCACTGCGTAAGGCGTAAGCAAGCTTTAGAAATGAGGCCTCAGGACTGCTGCTCATATTTGGTGCTGTCAATCAATGTCTGTTCACACCCACTGGGCGTTTCTTAAAAGGCCTCCGGGCATCTTCCACTTTTGCGAGTCTGTTTGAGGTTCAGTTGTGGGTGGAGTTAGTCTTTGAACGCGTGTTTAGCCTCACTTTAAGTTTCAGACAAAATCATTTCATTAGGTTAAGACAACCAGATTACTCCTGGCACTAATATAAAAAAAAAAAAACCTTGATAACACCTTAAAGGTCACGTGAAATGAGGTGGAGGGGCCGCATCAGGCCCCGGGCCTTGAGTTTGACACATGAGATCTAATGATTCTAATCATTTCACAAATATTAAATCTGGTGATTTCTTTAGTGAGTAGATCCAAATATGTATTTTTGTGCAGCAAAAACTGCATATAAACAAAATCAATTTTATCTGCCCTCCATCCCTCCATCAGCCCAATGCAATTTCAATATTTATTTTATTTAATGACAAATGCATTCATGTTTTTGTCTTTCTTTGAGTTAATCACTATTTAGAACTGCCTTATCCATGGTTCATAGGACTTTTTACCGTGTTGTCACATGTTGATCACGTGACACTTTGATTGGCAAAACATTTAAAAACCAAAGAGCTTCTACTGTGTTCCTAAAAAGGCCACACCAAGAAGAAAGTTTTGAATTTCAGCTATTAGGACTCAACGGAAAACAACACTTGGAGCTACTGTAGTTTTGATTCTGTCAGTCAGTCAGTTAGCGTCACACGTTGGTTCAGCCCTGAATGGAAAAGTGTTTTCTGTGGACCGTCACATGCTTATCCCTCATACCTCTCCACACCTCAGATTCAGGCTCACCTCCCGGTCCGCTGCAGCTCTGGTCCAGGCTGATGTTCCGACTCTTTGGCCCCATCAGAACTCGGAGGACATCCGTTGGGAACCGCAGGCATCTTCCTCTTCATCTGCACACAAACACAGACACGCGTTTACTAAGCAGCAGGCTTGAAGAAATGGAAAGCACAATCAACCTGCCCTTTGTCAGACTCACTGTATGTGTCAAAATGTGATGGGAAATTAAAGAAAGTCGGTATTTATATCTGTATAACTACTTCCTAGCTCTCACAAATCCTTCAGAATGAGCAATCATGGCTTAAGAACAGCTTTTACCAAACAGCAAAGTGAAAAAGAAGCGGACCACCCAAGCTCAGCCAATCAGAACATTGTTTAAGTTTGTCTATAACAACTAAATGTTTTAAAACTAAATAAACAAAGTACACAGCAATCTGATTTTGTTATAGTATACTTTAATCACAATATACTTTTAGGTAGAAAAGACAATGATTACTAATTTACAACTAAAAAAGTTTCATCTATAACTTAAAATTTGGCAAAATGTCTCAACACCTTTGTAGTAGGTCTTATGCTCCTGTTTCACAGAGCAGACAGGCCCGAGGACATTTTCAAACTTTTAATATCTATTTTTTTCAAAATCTTAATGGCGTTTTAACATGGAAGGTTGTTATTGTTGAACCAGAAAGTGGGCGGTAACTGTTGATTTCCATTGTGTTAAAGAATGTCTGCAATAATTAAATATTCTAGCTGACAATAAAATTAACAAATGTACAGTATGTTGGTAATTTTTTCTTTTCCAATCGCATCAGTATGTTTAGAGCAGATATCTGATGTTTTAAATGATGAAAAGCAGGATGCTGGACGAGGGAAAAAGCTGCAGAGAGAAGGACTGAAAGAGATACTTACTCTCCTGTGAGTCCAAAGTAGTCACAGTAAGTAAAACTACTCTACTCTGTCCCGTGTGGAGGGCTAAATATACAGTATATGCACCATGAAAGAAGCTGAATATAATAATATGGTTTGATGTCAATGTTTGTATTTTGTTTGTACCTGAGACGGGACGTTTGTGGGAGGAACGATGCGGATGGCAGGATCCCACTCTCCTGGAGGCAACACCATCACAGAGTCCAAGAACTCATCGATCCCAGACAGAAGATCGATGCGGTCTCTGGCTTTGTACGCCACGTCATGGAACACCTGAGGAAAGAACTAAACACGTGAGCTAAAATACAGAGTGTTTTAAGTACAGCTAAAGAAATATAAAAATGTTTCTATAAAATTAGAAATCAATGAAAAAAGTGTGTCCTTCTGTAAATAAGTGTGAGGATGGAGGGACAGGTGTGAGAGCAGGAGCACCTCGTCGATCATGATGGTGGCGATGCAGCGTCCGACCTCGTGATACTGAGGCCCTTCTTCAGACGGGCCGAGCAGCAGGAACAGGAACCTGTAAAAACACACGGAGGAGAAACATAAACACGACTTTCGTTCATTACCCATCTAAAACAAAAGCAACATTTCTGAATCCTTCTAGAGATGAGAATTTACTGTTGACTACTACTATTATTACTTCAGAGATATAAAAGCCACACATTAAGAAATTGGCTTTAGGTCTTGGACTCACTGCACGTGTAAAATTCTTAAAATACGTAAAATGATTCACGTTTTTTCAGGGCCACATCACCTTTGTATCTAGTAGCGTTTAGATTCTGGACCCAAGCCTGAACTCAGCCCGGTCCCAACCGGACTTTCGGGCCCACTTTTCTCGCTCAGTTTTTGGACCGGGTTCAGGTCAAGACGCAGAGCCATGATTGACAGTTGCACCAAAACAAAAACGCAAAACCAGCTCGAGTGTTTGAAGTGGCCTATACGACATGAGAAGTAAGGAGAGAGAGAGAGACAGACAGAAGGTTTGTGTATATGTGACACGTGCGAAGAAAGTAAATTTGGAAGAAGAAGATAGAGAAAGGGAAGGCATGTCATTAAATCGAGCAAACCAAGGAAAAGAGGAGAAAAAGAGAAAGGAGCGTGTATAAGTACGCGAGCAATAAGGAAAGGATCAGGAAGAGAGAGAGAGAGCGTGCACTTCATGCGCAGTGACAAAAGAAGGAAAAATGAGAGAAAGAGAGAGATGTGTGGTAGGGAGGAAGCGCTCCTGGTTGTATACAGTACACATACCGAGGTCCCCGTGCTCACTAGGAACTAGAGTTTCGTTTGGGCCCAAAAAAATCAAGCACGACCGGAGCTCACGCACGGAGTGTCTGAATCTGACCGACATCCAAGTCATTTTTTGTGTGTCTTAGTAATGACAGAAAAAGCACAGTGTGATTACATGTGTGTGTTCACTACAAAAACGATATTTTCAGACTTGCTTAAAATGACTTGGAATCAGAATTTTAATCTAGATTTGAGCTGTTTTAGCTGGATAAGATTTAATTACTTATGTAATATAGAATATTTCACTGGTCTCAAGACATTTTTAACTGGTTATAAGAGAATTTGGCTTAAATTACTATAAAATATTTGCCAATGGGATAAAAACAGTTTTCTTAACCTATTGGCAAATATTTTGGCTTGAAATAAGAAGCAATGTTTTTAAATGAGTTTGAAACACTTTGAAACAAGGAAAATAATTTATGTTTCTACAATAAATTGAGGTTAGATAAGTCAAAATGCTTGAAATTAGATTTAAATCCTAGAATCAAGCAACTTTAACAAAACAAAAAGAGGAACGCTTCATGGACCTCCAAACAAGAGTAAAAGGTAGAAAGAGGTGCTCATTGGTGAAGGGGTCAAAGATGCATTGACTTACAGAAAACCCAAGGCACACTCTTTTAGATAAAATGCCTTTATTACTGTAACTATGGCATGTCAAAATGGACCTCATAAAGCCCCCACACGTTTCAGCCTACTGGCCTTGTCTTGAAAGTTAAAGTTGTCTTTAACTTTCAAGACAAGTTAAAGACAACTTTAACTTGTCTTGAAATTCATTTTTGCAGTTATAGTACCTGGTGGGCACAGGGACCTCAGTATGTGTGTGTGTTTGTACCTGGTGAACACAGGGACCTCAGTATGTGTGTGTGTTTGTACCTGGTGAACACAGGGACCTCAGTATGTGTGTGTTTGTACCTGGTGGGCACAGGGACCTCAGTATGTGTGTGTTTGTACCTGGTGAACACAAGGACCTCAGTATGTGTGTGTTTGTACCTGGTGAACACAGGGACCTCAGTATGTGTGTGTGTTTGTACCTGGTGAACACAGGGACCTCAGTATGTGTGTGTGTTTGTACCTGGTGAACACAGGGACCTCAGTATGTGTGTGTGTTTGTACCTGGTGAACACAGGGACCTCAGTATGTGTGTGTGTTTGTACCTGGTGAACACAGGGACCTCAGTATGTGTGTGTGTTTGTACCTGGTGGGCACAGGGACCTCAGTATGTGTGTGTGTTTGTACCTGGTGGGCACAGGGACCTCAGTATGTGTGTGTGTTTGTACCTGGTGAACACAGGGACCTCAGTATGTGTGTGTGTTTGTACCTGGTGAACACAGGGACCTCAGTATGTGTGTGTGTTTGTACCTGGTGGGCACAGGGACCTCAGTATGTGTGTGTGTTTGTACCTGGTGGGCACAGGGACCTCAGTATGTGTGTGTGTTTGTACCTGGTGAACACAGGGACCTCAGTATGTGTGTGTGTTTGTACCTGGTGGGCACAGGGACCTCGGTGAGGCCGCTCAGCATCACTGCAGGAGTCAGACGCACAAACGCAGAGATGGGCCGCTCCAGGAAGTCCAAGTGTCCCACCAGAACGTTACAGGTCTCAGCTCCAGGAGGAATCTTCTTCATAAAGTGCATGTCCATCTGAAACAGGCACGAGTATCAAACCCAAACTACATCAGACACACAAACAAACACGTCTAAAGCCACGACATCCACAGACCAGCTACAAACACGTCCATCTGAAACAAACAGCACAACAGCACAGCCTCGGATTGGTCCAATCACAGCAGGCGTCACAGTATCGACTCAACAGCTCACAAGAGTCACAGGATAAGGATTTCCAGCGATGTGATTGGCTGAACACAAACTTACACAGGGCCCTGGGCGTGTGATTGGAAAACAGACACAGTCCTGATGAGAAGCAGAACTGTTAGAGGAGCGCAGACAGCACACATCCTGACAGTGGAAAGTTAGGTTTTTGTTTTCTTGCTCTCGTGCACCACTTTCATTTAGTTTTTTCTCCCTTTTTTAAGTCTAATTCACAACTCGAACTAATGGGGTGTCTCCAATAACCCTCTTCTACTCGACTCTATTCGGTCCAGGTACTTTTTAATCACTGCTTGGCTCTAGATCTAACCAGACCAAGAACACTGCAAAAAGTGAATTTCAAGACAAGTTAAAGTTGCTTGATTCTAGGATTTGAACCCTAAATTCAAGCATTTCGACTCATTTAAGCTCTGTTTATTGTAGACACCTAGAACAGTTTTCTTGTTTCAAACCATTTTGAATTGATTTCAAGACATTACTTTTTATTTCGATTGAAATTATTTGCCAAAGGGATTAGAAAATTTTTCTAATCCCATTGGCAAGTTTTTGTTCTTATTATGAGCCAAATGATCTTAGAACCAGTCAGAAACCCTGTCAAGCAAGTGAAATATTCTACATTACTTAAGATATTAAGTCTTATCCTGTTAGAAGGATTCAAATTCAGATTAAACTTCTGAATCCAAGTCGCTTTAAGCAAGTCGAGACATATACAGTAGTTTTTTGCAGTGAAGGTACTAAACTGACACTGACATGCTATGGATATTGTACCACAATATACAAAGTAATGGAAACACAACCAAGCCAAGTAGGACCGAGTAGTGTAGGGCCAAGAGGGGTTAGCTGAAATACCCTAAAAATTATAATTTGAATATTAGTGGACTTAAAAACACTAGTATAATGCTCTTGAGAACAATTACTTTGGCCTTTTATTTAGTAGAAAATTGTAATAAAGCACACAGCCATGTTAGAGCTGGGTATTGCCAAAAGCCATTTGATTGATACAATACATATCCCGATACATGTATATTCCGACACAATTTGATCAAGATATATTTTTGAAAAAAAAAAAAAAAAAAAGGTAAAAATCTGCCAATTTTGAAAAAAAAAACATACACTGAATACATTTTTTAACTTTTGTAACTTACCTGTAAAAATGTTTTCAACATGTTTTTGTTAAGAATGTAACTTTGATTATGTAGAATAACAAACTGCTTTCACACGTTACAAACAAGTGTTCATTGAATAATAGAATAGTTTCGGCCTTAAAGCAGTAGTCCAGGTTCAGAAGTGTAAAATGTGTTTAAGTGTCTCGATACACCTCACATATTGTCAGTGATTTGTTACAGTATGTCCTGATAGATACCGATATACAGCTCTAGGGTTACTCATGTCTAACATTTAGTTAGAGCTCCATCTACAGACTGCGTAAGAATATACAGGAGAAATAATCAAAGTCTAATATCTTAATGCTGCAAAACTGCTCCTGATCAGTCTGGGTGAAGTGCTATGGACTTAAAACTGTTGGAGTTAGGGCTGCAGCTAACGATTATTTTCTTATCGATTAATCTATCGATTATTTTTTCGATTAATCGATTAGTCTATCGACTAATTTTTCGATTAATCAGTTCGTAAAATTATTACTTTTTATGGCTTTTTACGCCTTAATATGATATAATATAATTAATTTGAGTTGATTTTTATTAGTTAAGTGTAAAACTAAATATATTTTGACTTAAGAACATTGCTAATTATGTTCTCAAGTCATAAATGTCATAATACTGCTCAAAAATATATTTGAATATTGAATAAAATAATACACAAAAAGTATTAAATGCAAACTTGAATCAATATTAAAAGATTGATGTTACTAAGAAGTGCATTAAATTATGGCTTTTGTTTTAGGTTTTATAACAGTTTAAAACAGACACAGCTCAGTGCAACAGGCTGTAATACAGTAGCACCATCGTCACACATACAGCTCCTGTCTGATTATGTGTTTGACGAACAGCTGATAGAAGGCCATGTGTGTATTAACGAGTGCGTGTACAGTCCATTGCATCGTGCGCGCGGGCGTCCACGGAGATGTGACGAGCGCGTATAACCTTCAGTCCGACCGTGGCACCGAGTGCCTGTACAATCCGTGCCAACGAACGCATGGACGGTTCGAGTTGAGGAGCGTGTGTGCGCACAAACGAAACGTGCAGGTGTTGCTTCGTAGAGAAAATCAAGCTGCCTGACGCCGAGACCGCGCCGTCACAGCGGCTTTTAAACACGATGTGCGCGTTCTAGTTTCACTTTCTATTCAGCTGCGGTTCACATTGGATCGCTTTCCTGGCCTGAAAACTTTATCTTGATGGTTTATAGAGTGTGTTTCTCCCGTGTACTGACGCGCTTTGTGTGGAAATACATCACAGATGTTCGTAGCGCGCGTGGATCAATTAAAGCTGGGACATTATTTAGAGGCACGGCTCATAAAGCGACGAGTCGACGCGCGTCAACGTATTTTCTTAATCGACGTAGTCGATTACGTCGACTAATCGTTGCAGCTCTAGTTGGAGTTGTGTTGATCTGGGACATTTAGAACAGTGTTTTGTGAGGCTCAGAGGGGACAGAACAGTCTCTCACAGACACAGAGTTTGTTTGTGACGAGGAAGTCATGTTAGAGCACGATTAAACACTCCAACAAGTACGTATGTCATTTAAGGTTAAGTTAAACATGTTATTAAATTAATAATAATCAACTACTAACGCTCTTTTTTTATAATAAATTCAAGTGTTCATAAACTAGTTGAGCATTTATTAACATATTTATGTTTTGTTTTCAGTGGTTCAAAAGTCACTTGTCGCTCTTTGGTTCGTTACGGTTCACAAAAGATCACTGCCGTAATCACTAAAACCCACTCATGAGTCAAAGAGCAGACAGGTGTTTCTGATCATTTAACAATAATTCTGCTAAAGAAAAGTGTTTCTGTGTTTTTTGTCTGTCAGCATTTACTTTCTGTGGCATTGGAATAGATTTGGCCCAGTTTGCACAATGTCTTTAACCAAAGATTTTGAAACCGTAAAGCCGACTGACCTTGTTGAAGTCCATGTTGCTGTTCTCTCGGCTGTTGGTGTCGTTCACTTTGTTCATGTCGATGTTTCCGGGAGCAGAGTTTGGAGATGTGAGCAGACCTGAGGACAAAAGTCAGATCACAGAAAGAGATACAAGAAGAGAAGAGAAAACACTGAAAAAAAAGCAGTATTTGTCCTTTTACCAAGACATAAGAGTCTATAAGAGTTGTCTGCCAAAGATGTAACATGTTTTAATCAAGGCTTTTTAACTTAAACGCTTCAGAGAGCTTTGTTTTTTTTGTTTGTATTTTTAGCAATGAACCCACAACAACTCTACTGAGCGCTGGGTTTGTATGTGACATGTAAAAAGAGATAAATAAACAACAGTAGAAAAGCAGATAAACAACAAGACTTAAGATTCTCTCACATTTATTACAGGCTTTGGGATTACACACAGTTACATTTTATTCTCCTTAGCTCTTTCACTGCCAGCCCTATTCTCACTTTGGCCCTCCTTCTCTCCTTTTTGCTCATTTTAAAATATTCACAGCTCCACAATAAACTTTGTGCAACTGGAATCATGACACGTTGTTCAAAAGAGACCTACAAGTGTCTACTTTCATTTAAAGGAGTCCTATTATGTAAAATCTACTTTTCTGAGTTTTAACCATGTTACAGCAGTGTTTTCTCATCATTAGTTTACTCACAGTTGTATTTGGATTGACTCCTGCAGGTTTGAGTAATCTTGTTTTGTCCTGCAGCTGATGCTCCAGAGCTCAGAAAATCCCTGTCTTCACCTACCACCTATCCCCACCCACTTGTCTGTATAGACTTGCGATTACTCAGAAATTCAGATTCCCAGTAAAACATGTAGGATTCTAACCTGTCCAGCCAGATGGTTTATCTCGTTATATTTGTGAATTCACAAACACGAGATAAACCATCTGGCCTTCCAGCAGCCCGATTGGTTTGAGAGTCCAAAACAGCGGTGTTTCTGCCCAATCAGATCACAGCAGCGTGGTTTTGAGGCCCAATCACATTGTTGTAGGGCGGGCTAACACGGACTGTTAGCGTCGAGTCTGCTTGGCTGGCTGCTCCTCTGGATGTTTGTGTTTCTGCTGCTTTTGATGAGGTTTTAGCAGAAATATGGAATAATTTCTTTTTGAAAGAAGAGCAGTGTGTGTGACACTTGTTCTATCCCACGTGGACATTGGATACATCATTACAAGTTGTTGCTGTGATTGGTTAAGCACAAATAAGGTCGGCCGCTCACCCAATCAGCTCGAAGTATTTCACTAAACGCCCCGCCTTTTCTCGAACGCTTTCAGTGAGTCAAGTTCCAGATGGCGTGAGCCAGGTTAGTATGGTTCAAAATGGTCATGTACTTTCCAACAACAACAAAAACAGAAATTTAAAATTTGTGACTTATTAGAGTTAAATTTTACTATCAAAAAGCGGAGCTTATTAATTCTGCTGTTTTGAACAGGAAGTCTGTGGACCTGTTTCTATTTCTAAACTGTTTTAAATAATTTTTTGTGTTTTACAATGAACAAAATGTGAATTATTGATCTGCATATGTCATAGTTTCTTCCCAAATATATAGAAAAATCACAATAGGTCTCCTTTAAAATAATTGTTATTCTACATTAATGCCTTTGAAAATCTTGTTTTCATCAGATTTCAGCGTTTGAGAAACTTTTTTTAAATCAAACCTCGTGTCAGTGTTGTTTTCCTCTGCTTTTTCAAATTTTTGGTGAAAAAATCTGAGCCACTTTAGGATAAATATACAAGGTTTACAAGATTAAAACAATGAGGACGAGTGTCTTTTTCATCTTTAAACCAACAAAAACTGTGTTACAGACAAGAAGGCAGCACAGCAGCTGAATCTGTGAAACTGCATCATGTATATGACTTTAGACAAAATCACAAAATCAGCATGTGCATCAGAGCGTTTTTCATCTCAACATAATACATGTCGATAACGTAAATTTGTGGCAGGCTACAATTGGTCGTGCAATGACAGATATTTTTGTCATTTGCAGGGAAAGGTTTTGGGCCTATTTGCTGCAGTTAAAAAGTTGTAAATCACCAGTTGTGAAACACAGCAACAAAAAAACTATCGTCGGTTTCCATGTTATCAAATAAAATTAATTTGTGTAAAACAAAAAGTTCAGGGATAAAGATGAACCCTTAAACAGCAAAGAAGTAATGTTTTCTATTGTATTGCCTATACTTTTGCCTGTGCAAAACCTCTATTTAAATTGTCTTTATGTTATGCTATTCTTTTATTTGTTTGGACTCACACTACATGTAGCTCTGTGTTCAGCTGCTGTACCGTTTGGACTCACACGTGTGCTGCTGTAGCTCTGTGTTGAGGTGCTGTACCGTTTCGTTCCAGCAGGAGAGGGTCAGAGTGCTTCTTCCCGATGTCCGCGAGCGATCGAACCAGAGGGATCCTGTGGCTGAGCTTCTTCTCGCTCTGATGATGGTGCCTCCTGGTCAGAGCTTCACTCACTCTGTCCTTCAGAGACTCGTCCACCTGCCCCGAGGCCACCATGCTGTCCAGCACCATGTCTGAGGACACAACAAGTATGGATCTGTTTGTCCACACTAATGATGTCAAGATTATTTTGTCAATCAAGAATCATGATTATTCAAGTCACAATATAAAAAGAAGAGTAGAAAAAGCAGTGTATTCTGTTGTTCTAGTTCTATCCAGGCCTTTCTCACACACAAACTAGTGATTACTAAAGGCCTGAGTTCAGTCGTGGTGCTGACCTGTGATCTGGCCCATGTTCTCGGCTCTCATGTCCAGCAGCACAGTGTTAGTCTGGATGTAAGACCGCAGCAGGTTCAGGCTGTGCAGAGGCAGAGTGGAGACATGAGGTTTACTCCAGCGCTCACCACCGTCCTCCACGTCCTCCTCGAACTTCAGCCACCTGCAAACACAAACACAAACACAAATCCTGTTAAGACTACAACAAACAAACCACCTGCCCTTATTTGGCCCCACCCACTTTTGCTTCTTTATGCTACAGACTTATCACAGACTTTGCAACTGCAACAAAGCAGAATTCAATTTGTGTAAGGAAAGAATGAGCAAAAAGTAGACACAAATCATCTTTCTCCAAAAGATGATTTTTTTTTCAGTGTATTTTAGGTTCTTCATTTTGAAGAGTGTGCAATATTGCACATTGTGTGGTATTTGGATTAGATACATAATTTTAGCACCAATTTATATATTTAAAAATGTCTTATTTGTAGTTCAATTAATAAATTCAGTTTTACATAATAATAATAGCAATGTTCATCAGTTTGGATATGTTTAGGATCAAAATGTTAATTCTTCTTGTTTTAGGTTGAACAGATATTTGTAAAAGAGTCTAGTTTAGTCCTGGGTTAGTCTTGTTTCAGTCCGTATGAAAACCTGGTCCAGTTCTGGAATAGTGTTGGTAAAAAGCAGCTCAATACTCACTTAATACACAGTGGGAAATAAAACAATCCAATTTTTAACATTTTCAAAGTAAACATCACAAACGTGTGTAAAAGTTCGTGCATCGCCGCTGATCGAGGGTTAATTCTCCGTGCGCTTATTTAATGAGGTGTTCACGGTTTCAAGTCTTTACCGGGCCGTATCGTTGTGATTCCTGGGTCTTTTTGGATAGTTTAAAACTCAGACAGAGCTCAGACTTGTCTCTGTCTCGCTGTCGTTAACACCGACAAAATAATTAATAGCGATTAAGCACGTACTGTGTTAACGCCACGATAACGCATTAACTTGCCCAGCCCTTTTTATTTGTATAATATTATTACTTGTCTGTTGTAATAACAGACTGGACTGTCTCTTTCTACCTGGCTGTCTCTTTCCACTCTGCGTCTTTGTCTCTCTCTTTAGGACATTACCTGGCTGTCTCTTTCCACTCTGCGTCCTTGTCTCTCTCTTTAGAACATTACCTAGCGGTCTCTTTCCACTCTGCGTCCTTGTCTCTCTCTTTAGAACATTACCTAGCGGTCTCTTTCCACTCTGCGTCCTTGTCTCTCTCTTTAGAACATTACCTGGCGGTCTCTTTCCACTCTGTGTCCTTTCTCTCTTTAGAACATTACCTGGCGGTCTCTTTCCACTCTGCGTCCTTGTCTCTCTCTTTAGAACATTACCTAGCGGTCTCTTTCCACTCTGCGTCCTTGTCTCTCTCTTTAGGACATTACCTAGCGGTCTCTTTCCACTCTGCGTCCTTGTCTCTCTCTTTAGGACATTACCTGGCTGTCTCTTTCCACTCTGCGTCCTTGTCTCTCTCTTTAGAACATTACCTAGCGGTCTCTTTCCACTCTGCGTCCTTGTCTCTCTCTTTAGAACATTACCTAGCGGTCTCTTTCCACTCTGCGTCCTTGTCTCTCTCTTTAGAACATTACCTAGCGGTCTCTTTCCACTCTGCGTCCTTGTCTCTCTCTTTAGAACATTACCTAGCGGTCTCTTTCCACTCTGCGTCCTTGTCTCTCTCTTTAGGACATTACCTGGCTGTCTCTTTCCACTCTGCGTCCTTGTCTCTGTCTCTTTAGGACATTACCTGGCGGTCTCTTTCCACTCTGCGTCCTTGTCTCTCTCTTTGGGACATTACCTAGCGGTCTCTTTCCACTCTGCGTCCTTGTCTCTGTCTCTTTAGGACATTACCTGGCTGTCTCCTGCCACTCTGCGTCCTTGTCTCTCTCTTTAGGACACTACCTGGCGGTCTCTTTCCACTCTGCGTCCTTGTCTCTCTCTTTAGAACATTACCTGGCGGTCTCTTTCCACTCTGCGTCCTTGTCTCTCTCTTTAGAACATTACCTGGCGGTCTCTTTCCACTCTGCGTCTTTGTCTCTGTCTCTGGAGAACATCTCGTCCAGTTGGATGAAGAGGCTGTGTGGACTGTGCTCTTCGTCCTCGTCCTCTGTCCCCAGGATGAAATGGACTCTCTGAGACGGAGTGTCTGCACAGATTAATACATTTTATTACACTTTCACCTAGCACAATTTCACATTTGTGTGAGGCACAAATGTCAGCTGTATCAGGTGTTCGCTCCCTTTAACATGTTTTGCACAAGAGCAAATGTTTGATAAATGACACCTTAAGTATTTAAAACTGCTTTAAAAAAAAAAATAAACTTGGAAAAATAAGGTAAAAATGGGACTCATTTGACAAATATTTAACATTTTTCTGATAAAACATTTTGAAAACAATATATCATCCAAATATCATTATCAAGATACGCCCAAAAATCGTTTAGATATTCTTTTTTTCCATATCTCCCAGCTCTAGTTTGGACAGACTGCGGACCTCACCTTGCACTGCGGCCTCCAGGTCCTGGTCGTGGTCCCTCTCTCTTCTCCTGTGGTGGTGGTGGTGGCGTCGTCGGTGGCGGTGTTTCTTGTGTCCTTCTCGGTCCAGAGGCACGTGTAGGACCATGTGCACGGCCCGGTGTCCTGACACACACAGAGGCGCACAGAGGCACACAGATTAAACAGGCTGCAGGAGGAATAGTGAATAGTTTTCTGTGGTTGTGACTGAGTTTACTGTGCAGTGAACAGACTTGCCTTCCAGCTCGGCCTGCTCAAAGTGCGTGTGGAGCGATGAGTTTCCATGGTCGATCACAGCCTCCTCGTCCTGGCCCTGGGAAGAACAACAACATTTCAAAAAATCCAAGAAAAAAAACCCGCATGAAGTCTGTGGAGTCCTAAAGTTGTCTAAAAAAAAAAACGGAGACGGAGATGAGGCCAAATCAAGACCAACTTTGTAATCTTCTACATTTCTCATCTCTCATTTCTTATTACAAACTGGTCACTGCGCTGGGTTTTGAACTCCAGTTGTAAGTTTAGCACAAAATGAGGGTAATGAAATGCGGTGTCGGTGTCAGACCCCTGAGCACAAGACAAGACAGAGTTTAAGACAAGACTGAGTCCAAGACAAGATCGATTCCAAGGCAAGACAGAGTTTAAAACAAGACCAAGTCTAAGAAAAGATCAAGTCAAAGGCAAGACAGAGTTTAAAACAACAGGAACAAGTTCAAGACAAGGCCGAGTCCAAATGCGCTCCAGATGAGATCAAGACCTTAAAAAACGATGTCGAGACCGGTCTTAAGAAGGCACAGGAAAACCTCAAGTCAGCAATTACTGACCACTGCAAAAGAGAAAATCACATCATGAACTGGGACAGTGCAAAAATAATTGGAACAGAGGAACAAAAATACAAAAGATGGATACGAGAGGCTATTGAAATCAGAAAAGTGGAGCACACGGACCATCAACAGAGACGAGGGAGCTTTCACTTTGGCTCACACATGGGATTCACCTCTTAGATCGCCAGGTCACACAGATCTGTCCAACTGACCACACTTTGGAACATCTTTTAAAAGGCAAGTCACAACACCAGACGTACCTGCCGAAACTGTCAGGTACGAGGTCATAGCTTATTACAACTGTATTATCAGAGAAAAATCATACGCTTGCTCTGAAGACAAGGACCACTCTCAAGTACTACTGCACTAATTTAAATTAAAATCACTCTTAAGAGCCAGATCACAGTATTCTATTTAATCCCAATTGTAGGGTGCCTGATTTCTTGTTGTCTTTGAGGTAAATAACATGATTTGCTTCTTCAGAAAGTTCATACTCCACAGTTCAAAAGCATTACAAAGGCTAACCAATCAGAGAAACAGGTGGGGGGAAACAGTCTGCATTTGAACAAACAGCTGGAGTAAATAAAGAAATACATGTAATGACGATTTAATTAAAAAGCAGGTTAATTTGAATAGATGTGAAAGTCTGATACACTGACAGGTGACTACGGCAGAGGCTTTTGGTGAGAGAGAGAAGAATGTGCTGCGGTCGTCAGAAGAACGTCCGGAGGTCCAAAGTGTGAGAGCAGAGAAGAGCTGAAGCAGTGGAAACAGAAGTTACTCTTTCACCGCTGCAGTGATGCTGAAAGTGACTCAGAAAGAGCTGTTCTCCAGAGTCATGACCGGTCTATGTGTCACTACAATACAACCTGATGTGTGTGCAATGTAGGACTGCAACTAACAATCATTTTGCTTATCGATATGTTGGGCTATTCTTCTTTAGATTACTCAATTACTTGTTTAGAATGCAAAGTCTGCTTAAAAAGATACAAGACACAAACACAAGAATAATTTAAAGTCCATATAAGCAGTGCCTCCAGTGCCCATGAGCTCAGAGTCAAATCTATTAGTACTCCGCTCTGGCAAACTTAAACATTTCTGATTTCATTTTGTGAGACCTCAAGGCGCTTTACAAACGAATACATAAGGTTACGAATCACTGCGTCCAGCGCTGGAAGATAAAGCCCAAAATTAAATTAGACTATGAGTTCGTAACTGACTGAATTAAAATGCGTATGACAGGTTTTTACGTTTTCTAATTTTCATTTATCTTAGTAGATTAACACCTGTTGTACTTATAAATGATAGTTTTACCTTAATCAAGAATAAGCTTGTGAAGAAAAAAATTTAAATAAGTTGAAAATACCAGGATGTGAAGCAGAGTTTTAAACTGTAGACTAGGGCTGTGCAATTAATCGAATTTCAATTTCAATTTCAATTATTGCTGTAATCGTCAACAAAAATTGTGTAATCGAGTAATCGTGATTATAGGCCGTAACTTATAAGCCTGCTCCTAAATGTTTTTAGTTACAATTTAAAAATCTGTTTTTTTCTATGAGAGCTGTCACATATTTCAGTTTATCTCTTCACTAACTACATTTTTTTGCTTTTTTTTTGCTACGGCTTCGGATTACTGTGAAAAAAAATACGTGTCACACTCAAGAACATAAGCGTCCACTTACAAAAACCTTCATAAAAACTTCATAGTTTCATATTTTTCATACTTTTTTCACCTCATTTTAAAGATCTACCCCTGCTCTAATCAAAAATATGTGTTTTATAAAAAACTTAACCCCTTAAGACAGTTTGAAAACTTGAATTTTACATGAGGCAAAAAAAAAATTACTTTAAAAAAAAAAAAGCTTTTTTACAAATCCAAAGACAAACATTAATGGGCTGCATTTTTAGATGCATCATATGAAGGTACAACTTTGTGTATGATTTGGAGTTTTTAGCTTTTGTAGTTTTTGAGTAGCGCTTGAAAAAAGAAATAATCACACTTAAGGAAACGTCTGCAGTCTCTCTACACAAGGTATCGTTTGAATAATCGTGATTTCAATTATGATTCAAGTAATCGTGATTACTGATGATTATTATTTTCATCATAATCGAGCAGCCCTACTGTAGACATAGGGAGACAAAAACATTTTCAATTTTCTCACAAGAAACAGATTCCTAAGGCCCCGTAAACACACATTTAACAAAAAATTTGTTCTAGCGTACTTTTTTAGCTCAAGTAAAAAAAAGTCTGTTACATTAGAAGAATTTTGACCCAATTTATTACATGGTTGCCAGGCAACTACCTAGCGTGACATAATAATCATAATCATCATAATTTATGAACAGGAAGTACATTTTTAATGCTAAAAATAGCCAAACTGGACAGAAATTTGTAAAATGTTTAGTAAAACCTTAATGATCTTAGCTACATCTTTGTGAAATGAGTAGTTCAACCTAGTCATAGGCACTTTAAACATTTCACTGCCTTAAAAAAGATTACCAATGAAACAATTATGAAAATGTGTTGTTTTGCTAAAAATAGAGAAGGACAAGCATTTTCTCATTTGAAAAAAGCAAAATAGCTACATTACTTGAAATAAAAAACTAATTGATTAATCAAAAGAATAATCGTCCAACTAATCAAACCCAAAATGATCGTTAGTTGCAGCACTAATAATAATTTAAAATGGACTCAACTAAAATATAATATAAGTTATTACATCTGTTCTTTCTATTTTATTTTTTAAGGCAAATGCTCCACCTTCGCAAATAATCTTTTCATTTGTGATTTTTTTGTTTTTTTTCAGAATCTAGCAGCCCTGAATTAAGTGTTTAGTCTTTTCACATGTGGAGTGCCTTTACAGCCTTTTTCTACTGCCTTTATTCTTTCTTTGCTCTAAGCCAGTGTTTGTCAAACTGTGGTGTGTGGGCTGCGTCTGGTGAAGCTTTCTGCAGTTTGTTTAAGTGAGGCTTTGAATGTCTTTGTCCTTTTGGGGTAACTGAGAACTGGTTGAGTCTCATTTTAGAGCAGGTTTATCTGATAAAGTGTGAGCTTAGATCTGATGATAGTCACAGAGACTCCAGGACTATCGCAAGAACAAAATGATCAGAAACTGGAGTTGCAAGGAAGAAAAAACAATGAAATACTTAGGTTGGAGTCTTAAGGTACAAAAGATAAAGAATATTTACCACTGGTGCAAATAGTACACACAATAATTACTAAACAATAAGTCAATATAGTCATTATCAGGTGATGAGGAAAATTATACAATAAATAAAACAAGTAAACCAAATCTAATGAGTGACTAAGAGTGTCCCGGTGCAATGATACGCACCAGTAAAGAGACAACACGCTCATCCCCAAGTCCTGCCATCTCCACTGCCACAAGAGTCTGTGCTCAGTCTGAGGAGGGGCCCCTGAAGTGTGTCAGAGAAGGAGGGGCCCCTGAGCCCCATACAGGAGGAGGGCCCCTGAAGTGTCAGAGCCGGACACAGGAGGAGGGGCCCCTGAAGTGTGTCAGAGCTGGACACAGGAGGAGGGGCCCCTGAAGTGTGTCAGTTTTGTTTGAACCAAGTGGTACTTCCTGTCGTCGTTGCAACCAACCCCCTCAACCCTCCACTGGAGCAATGTGATTGGGCTGGTCACCGCTGTGTCAAACCAATCAGGCTGCTGGAAGGTCAGAGGGATTATCTTGAGTTTGTGAATTTACAAATATCACAAGATAATCCATCTGGCTGGCCAGGATATGCTTATATTAACAGTCGTCAATAATGTAAAAATACAACTATATACGCAACTCTTTTCTCTTAAAACTCATTCTGCTGTGACACACATTGTTTAGTTAAGTTATTTTTGTTTTTTTGAGGAGTTGGTTAAGAAAAAGCAGAAACTGAGAATGTTACGACGTTTTCACTAAAAAGTAAACTCACGGTTCGATTAATCCTCAAACTCTACTGCAAATAAAAACAAAGCAGAAGCAGGAAGCAGCTGTTTTATTCCATTCATTCCTTATAAAGAAATGGCCAAGATGAGTTAAAAATCAATCAATTTAAAAATCACAAAGCAGATTTCAACTCGATAATCACTGCAGTGAATCACATTTACCTCGAATATGAAGGTCTCAACAGGCAGAACATGATTATCTGTTTGTCACTTGTGTCAGTTAAATGTTTAGTTATTTTAGGATTGTTTCAGCTAATTCTCCAAACGGGGTGGATGAGATTAAAAGGACTAACTGTAGGTATTTTCAGACCAGAACCAGCCGAGCTGCAGCACAGTGAAAAGGACCTTGTGGAGGCACCTGGAGACAGAAAATAGAACCTTTCTGGAGTCAAACGGATCAGACAAACATAGAACAGTCACACAGTTCAGAAGCAGACAGATCTTCTCCAAACAGAACCAGCAGGAACGAGGCTTCTGTGTGAAAGCTGCAGACGTCACAAACTCTCCACAGATGTTTGTTTAAAGTCCTGGGTTTTGTCCAGGTTTTCCCACTTGACGTTGGAATCTTCGAAGAGAAACAATCCTCCCAGAGCTGCATAAACATCACAAAATACTCAGACAGGACCAGAACTAGGGCTACAACAGAACTAAAGACAAGGAACTGTGAGGAGGTGTGCTGCTCCAGGGCACAAGGGCTCCAGAGAGATCTCAAAGAAACTACTTCAAAGAAACCCGCCCCGCACCGCGCCCGCATATAATACTGCATAAAATCCATCACCACGTTCAATTAGGCTCAAGCGGACCAAACAGCCAAAAGTAACATTACAGCTGACTTTAATGTAGGGAAAAGTGAACAATATTCATCCAGTATTAAGTTAATGTGTTGATGACTTACCTCTCAGAACCCGTTTTAGTCAAACCGATGTTTTTCATTTCAAACAATCCTTGGCATTTCACACTCGCACTTTTCTTTCTTCTTTCTCGTCTAAATGAAAGCAAATATCCGGGCTCTTCGACCCTCCTTCGCACTGAGCAGATCACATAAGGCAGGTTGTAAGGTAGATCCAATAAAACGCAAAAAAATAAAGTCCAGGAGCGCGATGGTCCCGCTCTGTGTTTGTTTGAAGTGACGCAGATCGTGTTTCTGCAACAGCGATGGCTCTGACCAATGAAAGAGCAGATTCTCTCCTCACTGTTTCCCTGTGTGATTCTGTTACACAGCGCGTCTAGACCAGGGCCGCTGCTAGCCATTTTGGTGCCCTATGCAAGATTTCAAAAAGGTGCCCCCATAAAAAAAAAAAAAAAAAATTCCAGCCTCAAACCGACCCCACAAACGCAATGTATCTATTTATTTAAGAGACAGGGTCTGAAAGTCCCCCTACAATTTTTTGTTTTATTTATTTATTTATTTTTGCTTTTTTTTATTATTATTATTACATAATAGATGCATTTGTTTTTATCTGGGATGTTTTAGAACAGTAAATACATTAATTTCTAATTTTTGCCAGATTGCTTTCCAGTGGGGCCCCAGGCCTCTTTGCCCCCCCGTAAACTGCCCTCTGCTCCGCCACTGCTCCCTCTCCTGCGCTCACTGAACACAGCCCAGCCCAGCGTAAAGCTGCATCCTCGTGCTAAAGTTTGAGGAAATACAATCGTCTGTAACTTTTGTCAGGACAAATAGACTAGATTCATGGTTTATGTTTCCCTCTGAAAGAATCTGAACATAAAAGTGGAAAAACCGCCGTATTTCGCCGCGGTTATTTACGTGTTCAAATCTGCAGCCGTCTTAATTCATCTGCTGTTTCTCCTCGTCACTGACCCAATATGTGTCCTATTGACGTGAAATAAAGATTGTCTAAGAGCTTACAAGTTGTAGAACATGTTCCAGAGTCTTTGCTTTTGCGCTGTGTG
The DNA here is from genome assembly GCA_038363315.1 of Mugilogobius chulae. Classification (NCBI taxonomy): domain Eukaryota; kingdom Metazoa; phylum Chordata; class Actinopteri; order Gobiiformes; family Gobiidae; genus Mugilogobius; species Mugilogobius chulae. Next base: position 7,041,280 of record CM076395.1, on the reverse strand, counting down.
TTAGGAATCATCAGGCACCTGCGTCTAGACCAAACTTGTCTGTCATTCATGAGTTCAGCACACGGGACGGTACAGCTCGGCTTGGTGCCCCCAGAGCAGGTGATGCCCTACGCGCTCTGCGTGATGTGCGTATTGGGGGCGGCGGCACTGGTCTAGACACTGAGCTTCGGTTTATGGGCTGAGATCTAAGAAGTGATTTGTAAGATCTGCAACGAAAATGATTGTTGTCAAAAACTGTCTCGCCTCAGCCCGCCCCGCACTGAAGTCGCAATTTCTCCAGCCCGCCTCAGCCCGACCCGCGGGCGCATCACTAATGTGAAGGCTCTCAACACAGCAAACCGGTGTGATTGATACGTTCCTAATTGTTTAAAACCAAAGCTACAGCCAAAAAAAAAAGATCCATCAGCTACGTCCGCCATCTTGAATGTTTTGAAATGGTTAGAAAAAAAGTTCTGAAATTGCGGAGCGGAGGGGAGGAGGGCGGCCGTTTGTGATGGGATAGTCCTAACTTTGGATGACAAAATTAGTGGCTCTGTCTTTGGTTTCAGACCCTTCTGCATTCAAATAGAATGTAGGAGGGGCTGGCTGGTCAGGCAAGTTTTTTGTTGCATTGCAAAAAATGAATGGGTCAAGTTGAGTCTAATAGAACTCACCAGATTGGAAATGTGTGACCTCTTGTGACCTCTTCAGATATTTCATTGCAAAGTACAATATCAAAAATCAAGTAAAAAATAATAAAGTTTAGCATTATCCCCATGGCGACCGTCCTTCTGGGCCTGACTATCTGCAGCACTAACCCAGGCCTGTGTATGTGTCTCTGCAGGCTGTTCTGTTCCTGTGGAGTTCCTCAGGTGTGCGTCGCCATGGAAACGCCAGGTGAGCCCAAACAGCAGCACGTGCACACACACTCGTCACACGTGCGCTCACACACACACACAGAAGCAGAGAGGATCATGGGACTGGTTCAGCTGCAGCTCGTGACTCTCGCCCCCACAAGGCAAGTTTATGTGGAGCGTCACAGCAGTTTTATCAATGAACAGAGGAGTTTAGATCACTGCTTAAAGCCAAATTATGTCTGGAATTGTCCCTGTGCTAAGCATTTATCGTAGTTTTATCAGTCAGCCTGCAGCTTGTGAAGGAAATAAAAGTTTCTGTTTCACGTTGTACTGCGGTGTCCAAACTTTTTTCCACAGCGGGCCAAAAATAATATTATTTTTCTTCGAAGGGCCATACGAATAAATGTGTAGCGTGTCAAGGGCCAAACCTAACTTTATGTTGCATTTAAAAAGTTTATTTCGTAAGATTTCAGTATAACAAAAACTAAATACAAGATTAAAAGTCTCTCCTGTAAGAGACACAGGCCAGACTTTACTGTCCCTGTAGTGACTTTAACCCTCCATCAGTGCATCAGGAGCATCTCCTCAGAAACACTGACCCCACAGGGCAGCTCTCAGGGAACAGCTCCAGATCTTATAAAGTAGGGTTATTCAACTTTATCTTCCCAAAAGTTTTTCAGCAGGCAGTGACCTCTGGACGAGCTACCATTATATTTTTGATTCACACAAAAAATATTATATTTGTTATAACACCATGAACTACGGCTGTATTTTCTGAAATAAAAAAGAAAAAAGCTTACGGATCCTTAACATAAACACGTCTAGATACCATAGAAACTCTCAGAATCAAACATAAGAACAAATACATTTTCTAATGATTACAAGTTGCGTTATGGGCCAGATTTAATTTGCTGGAGGGTCATCATTACTGCATGAAGCGGGTTTTGCGTTTCAGCCACAGAAACATTTAAACTTGACATTATTAATCTGAACAGACGGCCGCTGAAAATACTTGTAATGAGTATTTGACAAGTCACGTTTTTTTATTTTAAAAAAAGCAGAAACATCTTTCCAGTCCACAAATTGTGCTGAAGTTGCCAGAAGTACGTCTGCTGGCGCCACCATGATTGTTTTGTTCTAAAAGACCACTTCTGTCCAAACCACAATGCTGCGCTGTGATTGGTCCAACTGACAGTGGAGAGAGTGTCTCTCAAGGTGGATTCATAAGATTGTGTTAAAATTATATCACATTAGAATCCACCTGTAAAGCCAGGTTATCCCATCTCAGGATCAATTGACTGTGTGCAAGAGTATTTTTTTTTCAAAAATGCTAAGCCGGCAGGTTCATTTTCTGTTTAGTTCATTCTTATGAGGTTTTCACTCCCTCAGCCTAAAATGAAAAATGACTAAAGATCAGGCAGTGAACAGTGAACAGTTGGTGATTTTCTATGAAAACATGTTAAATACTTTACAAAAGAAGAGAATATTTCACCAAAGGACCAAAGTGGGTTTATAAAAAGATGTGTTTGTCTGTCAATGCTAACGCTAAAGTCTGACAATTTAAAAGTAAACAGCTTCTATTGAAAACACAACAACAGTCACTCTGCCATCGTGCCACATTGAGCTGTAATACTTAATAATATGGAATAAAGCATAAAACACACCTCCAGAATGCTTTGCAGAGTTTCTTGTTGAACCTGAGGGAGGAGCAGAGCCTCAGAGACACAAAACACTGAGACACCAGGGACACAACAGTAAACTTCACTTTGGAGTCCCTCAGCTGTTCACTGACAACATGGACAAAACATCTGAACACTCATCCAAGCAGCTTCTTCAGTAGGGATGTCAAGATTCTCAGGTTAACCGATAATCGTGATTATTCCAGCACAAAAGAATAAGAATCGTTTTAAGTAACTCTTCTGAACCTAGTAATGAATCAAATATTGAACTTAGAGAAAACAAACTGCTGCGGATGTGTTTTATTTTAGATAAACACGTTTTCTTGCTATAGTAAGCAAATTTGTGATTTTGAGAGCCTTGTTATGAATAAATCTGCAAATATCTGACGATCAAATAACAAATATTCATATTGGCAAAAAAAAATACATATACAAAATTAAATACCTATCAACCTGACTCTAAATGTGGCCATTTTAGAAGCAAAAGTCTGCCTTTCAAAATATAGAAAAAAACATCATTTTAGAAGCAAAAAATGTTATTATTTTTACAAATACAAACTTTTTCACAACAATAGTAGCAGAATGTTTTGGCACATTAAGATTGCTTCATTCAGAAAGTTTAATTTAATAAAAAGTAGCTGTTAGACAATGAGAACGATTGTTTATTGTTTGGTTATGGCCATAGTAATGGTGAATAATCACTAAATCATGATTATTTCTATCACAATAATCGCAATAGAGGTTATGCACTGACATCATTTTGCTTAGCAACATTTAGAATGAGTGGCATTTCTTCGATGTATTTCTTTGTTGTCGTGGCAACGGCAAGTTTGTCTGCTAAAACAGTTGATGATTTAGGACATTTTAACTGCAATAAACAAACTCAAAAACATCTTTTTTAAGAAGAAAAAGGTAATAAGTTCAACTGTGTGTGATTTTAATGTCTGATAAATGTGAGATACTAAAGTTTATCTGCTTTACTACAACTGTTGACTTGATTTTTTCTGTTTACATGTCAGTTACAAACCCAGTGCTCAGTAGGGCTGTACTCAATATATCAATACGGGGATATATCGTGACAAGCTCTTTGGCAATACGCGTATCGATACAGGGAGGAGGTGTATCGGGATACGTATCGGCATATTTAAATTCATAAAATTGACACTAATGAACCTGGACTGCAGCTTTAAGGCTGAAACGGTTGAGCTGAACAATGATTTATTTGTAAGACACTTGGATTTACCATTAAGAGCAGTTTAAAAATACAATTCCTCTGAATTTCGTTATTCTACACAATCACATTTACATTTTTGACACAGATTTTGGAGACAATTATACTCAAAAACATGTTTTTACAGCTAAGATACAATACTTTTAGTTTTTTCTACATTGTGGATAAAACATAAATAAATATCAATGTACTGTATTTTTTCTGCTTTATTAAAAATACCTACTAGCAAATTTTTCTTTTTTTTTCTAAAGTATCTTGATTCGTGACATATTGAGGAAATTATATCAGAATTTACGTGTATCGGGATACGTATCGTATTGTGACCTCTGTATCGGGATACGTATCGTATCGGAAGGCTCTTGGCAATACCCAGCCCTAGTGCTCAGTACACCTGTTGTGGGTTGAATTTGTTATCAAACTGTAGTTTATTTTTCCTGTTTTAGTTGTTTATTGAACTCTTACAAGAGAAAATGTCCTTTCTCTCCATTGACTCTAATGCATCCTTGCCACTCAGCATGAACATTTAGAATGTGATGTCACCTGCAGAACCTCTATAAGTATGTGTGAAAACAGCACAGGTCTACGTCCCCATAAGGTCCTAGTGAAAGTGTTTAAATAACACACATTAATCCTGTGTAAATGTGACGTATTCTTCATTGTTTCACAGTTCAGTTAAAGCCGGCCCTGGCAGAGAAGTTGGAGGTTTAATTGGGTGAATTAAGAGGATTTTGTGGCTTAAGCACATTTGGAACATCACCAACAACAGAAAACGCTCCGTCATCACAAAAGACCCAGGCAAAACGAAGTAAACACGCCACTTTTTCATCGTTAGTTTACTTCATTAGGAATTTAAAGTATGTCTAACAAAAGTTCAACATCAGTTAGGCTTTTTCACAGTAGAAATGTGAGTTTGCTTCTCAATAGGTTTCATTCTTCAGGCTGACATTTAACACGTTTGTCAAATGAATCTGGTCTAAATGCTGTTTCTTTACTGTAATATAAAAAGTAAATGAGTCTAGTAGTTCCTTATCTGTGCACAGTGTTATAAGAGAAAACAAAAAACTGGCTCTGCCCACCATCTGGACTTATTTCATAATTATAATCTATTTAAAAAATAGAAGAATAAATAAGTCTTCAACTTTAAAGCCCATATATATGACAGATTATTGCATTTTTCTACCGTAGTTTTGTTTTTAAGTTGGTGTTATAAATGTTGTGTTAAACGTATATATTTATCATAGTTTTACAGGAGTTAAGTTGCAATTTATGAATAAGTAGACAAATAAAAATTAGAGGAAGTAATCAGAATTTTATAACACAATCCAGCATGTGTTGTCAAAAAGTGCCAAAATTTAAACAGGAATTTAAGTGTTAGTAAATCTTGTCTGCGTCATTCATGTGGAATTTGTCCCAGATTTACTATGTGATTGGTAGGTAACAGTTGTGGAATTATATCTCTAAATATTTACTGGACAAAGGACAATTATAAACCTAATCAAATCAGACAAACGGGATGAAAACAAGCACAAATATTTAGTAAATAATATAATCATGTTCACTGTTTTTTACTGGAAAATGCTGTCATATGGACTATGGCTTATTATGATAATAATTACTTATTAAACTATGGTTCAATTAACCTGGCTCACGCCAGATGGATCTGTGTTGAACTCCTATCTGAGTTCTCACTAAATCCATCTGGGACTTGACTCGCTGAAAGCGTTAGAGAAACGGTGAGGCGTTTAGTGAAATACTTGGAGCTGATTGGGTGTGGGGAGCCTACCTTACAAGTACGCACCATACACACGGCTCTTCTTTCAAAAAGAAATTACTCCGTATTTCTGCTAAAACCGCATCAAAAGCATCAGAAACACGTACATCCACGAGAGCCGCCATTTTTTTAGCTTGAATGAGACTCGACAGCGGCGCCGTAGCGCTAACAGCTGTCTTAACACCGCCAAAACACCGCTGTTTCGGACTCCCAAATCAATCGAGCGGCTGGAAGGCCAGATGGTTTATCTCGTGTTTGTGAATTCACAAATATCGCGAGATAAACCATCTGGCTGGACAGGTTATGGTTCAATGGCAAATTGGCAATACACCTCTAACCCTAACCCTTAGCATTCAAACACTTACTTACAGCATTTAAAGCAGACTTTAAATCCAAAAAGTTAACCTTACTGTTACTCTTACTTGTTTCCCCAAATACTTTTTACTCTACTTGAGCAACTTCTTGGACTAATAGACCTATGCACTTTTACTTAATGATGGATTATTTCAGACAAATGTTTACCAAAGTGCTTCACACAGCAGCCTCCCCTCATTCAGTGACAGCAGCAGCCCTGGAGCAGCTCAGCAGAAGCCAACACCTGGCGCCTCAACCTCCGACCACCACCAAGCATTCCCTAGCCTGCATGTTATTGGTTGTTGAAGAAACTACCCAGACACAGGGAGAAACATGCAAACTCCACACAAAGAAGCCCGAGCCGTGCCGGAGTAGAACCCACAACCTTCTTGTTGTGAGACGAGAGCACTGTCTGCCACACACGGCACGACGATAGAAGTAACTTTAGCAGAGGCAGTGGCAAGTAACCAACTTACTCAAGTGTTGTATTTAGGGAATCGCACATCAGCAGAGTTATGTTTATCTAATATCAAACCACTGAAGTTGGCTTTGACTGAACCACAGAGATACCTTTACCAGTCGTGACTCAGCACTTGAAATCTTTTGTTTACTTTTTACATTGTTTTGGCTCGTGTAGATCTCTATGGAATTTAGCTCACCTGCTGCAAACACGACGGATCTCCATGGCAACAGCTGTTTATTGACATTCCAACCCAAACGCGATTCATTTTTACTTTTTGCACTTTACTTCTTGTATTTTAAAGAAATATCTGCAATTACTATATTTTAAAAACAGGCTACTCACTTTAACAGGGTTTGTGCAGGGATTAGAGCTTTTTAAGACCACAAAACATACAAATTAAGATATATTCGCAAGTCGTGACCTATAGAGAATGTGCAGGTGACATGACATTATTCTAAATGTTCATGCTGAGAGAGTTAATGGAGAGAAAGGACATTTTCTCTTGTAAGAGCTCAATAAACAGCTAAAACAGGACAAATAAACTACCATCACAAGTCTACTGAGCACTGGGTTTGTAACTGACATGTAAAAAGAGAAAATCAAGTCAACAGTTGTAGCAAAGCAGATAAACAACAAGACTTTAGCTTCTCACATTTATCAGACATTGGAATCACACACAGTTGAACTTATGACCTTTGTCTTCTTACAAAAGATGTTTTTGAGTCCGTTTGTTGTAGTTAAAATGTCCTAAATCATCAACGGTTGTTAGCAGACAAGCCGTTGCCACGACAACAAAAAAATACATGACGAAATGCCACTCATTTTAAATGTTGCTAAGCATTTTGGTAGGGCTGTGCCATTAATTGAAAATTGAGAGATCGAGATTGAATCGAAACGAATCGTCAATTATTTGGTGGTGGGTTTTGAATCGAAATATCGAAAATCGAACTTTTGTCAATAAAAATGTGTCGTTTGGAGCAAAAGTCAATCTTAGAGACAGAATAATGATATAAAACTTAAAAAATATCATAAATGAGACATAATAAAAGTTTTAGTTTCGTTTATATTCATGAATGGCATTTTTCATTTGTTTTGAAAAGGTTAAACTAAATCGAATCGAAAATCGAGATCGAGTGATATGAGAAAAAAAATCGTGATTATATTTTTCCCAGATCGCCCAGCCCTAATTTTTGGAATAAAATTATGTCCGTGGCCGTGCAGAACCTTTATAGTTGTAAATGCTGATAATCATATTTGTCATATTTGTGAAAAGAAGACATCTGTTTTTCTCGTAACCATGGAGACCAAGCTAATGCTAATGCTACCTACGCTAGCGTTGGACTTCTGAAATGGCAGACTTTCACATCTGAAGCAGCAGAGGACATTGCAGTGAAAATAGTTTGATTCTTGGGATTTCATCCGCCCTGTGACGTTCAACACAAGTTAGATTTTGTGAATGGAGTTGTTTGTTTGTCTTGTAACCATGGAGATAGTACATGAAGCTATGAAAGCTAACTTTGCTAGCTTTGGACTTCTGAAATGCTACAGAACTTTTACATCTGCTGCAGCCGAAGCTTTTGCAGAGGAAGTTTTTGTGGGGATGGTCTTATCACCGACTGAAACAACTGAAGTTCACCTGCTCCTCATGGACCTGACTGTGATGTGTCTACAGAATCAACTTGCTTCACCTGCACCAGACTGTCATCTGTCTCTCACTCCGGTTTTCACCTCCAACTGCACCTGCTCCTCCAGCTAAGGCCCTGACGAAGCCAAGCACGACATCATGGAGATTGTCCCCGAGCGCCGTTCAGCGGCAGCACACTGCTCCTGACAGACGCCCAGAGGCTCTGCAGGATGGGTCAAATGCAGAGAATGAATTTCCCTCTCGAGGGATCAATAAAGTATTATCTTATCTTATCTTATCTTATCTTATCTTATCAGGTCCAGAGGGATGATGGTTAAGTTTAGGAGAATGTAAGTTTAGGAAAAGGGTTAGGGTAAAGGATAACATAAAAAAATATAACATTTTAAGCCCTTTAGCAACAGAAATAAACTTATTACCATGGCAACCAGCTCACTTCTGTCCCTTCGGACCTGACTATCTAGCACTAACCCTATATAGTTTTTCACTGCTTGCTTCTAGAGATCAATTATTTTAAATTATAATTTGCTACAACTATGAAAAATCTAATGAATGAACAAAAAGAATGCAATGTATACAGTAACCGAGCATTACATCTGTTCAATCAGTAGAAACACAACATTGTGTTATGTTATTGCAGGGAGATAATTTTTGATTATTATTGAAAGTGGCCCTTTGATAAAAGTACAAATCAGTTTGAACTACATGTCCCACAATGCACTGCAGCAGCGCTGACGAGAGGAGCCACATAAACCAGAATAGATAACAAGCCTATGGCATTATAAAACTTATATTGTTGAGATGTGACGATAAAACTAAAATGCACTGGAATGCAGCAATAGGTGGGTTTCACATTCTAGAATTGTTGGCAGTTATAAGCCAGGTGGAGATCAAGAGGCAGATTTTCCTATTAATAACATTGGACTTTGTCGTGAAATAATTCAAAAAAATATTAAGCTAATTTAAAAAGCGATTGTTTCTATTTCCCACTACTCATTTGTATTACAAAAATAAATGGCTTTTAAACAATATTTATTTTAGCTGCCCTCCACCTCTTTGAACTTACATTGGCCTGTAGAAGGTTGTGATGTCATCTGAAAACCACCTATTTACACCCAATTTGTCCAGTTTTTGGGAAAAAGACTGTAACGTAATGCAATGTGAGACAATATTTAAAGTCGGACATAGAATAAATGTGTTAAGCTTTATAAAGCCCAGTTTGAATACAACACAGAAGGTCTTGAATATAAAATGTGGCCCTCAACAAACTCTGACTCTGATCAGTTTGGCTCCAGCTTCATTTGAGTTGGACACCCCTGTGTTATTAAGAATATTATTGAGAATTTTCCATCAGAAAACGCAGCAGCAGTGTGAAATATATTAGGAAATCTGACAGAATTTGCTTCAATAAAAAACATTTAAAAGACCTACAGTGGCAAATTTAGGACTTTATAAAGGCCTTAAATTAAAACTATTCAAGATTTTTATAGACTTTTTAAGACACTGCAGAAACCCCGTTCATAAATCAGTTTTTCCTCTTAAAGCCAGTGAACACCTGCTGTGTTAAAATTGCCATAAATTCCCAAAACATTATTTTTCTCAAAAGATTTATTATAATGAATTCACTGTTAATCTGATTTTCCCTTTTAAAAGTATCAACTTTGTGCTATACTTTTTATAGAAATCCTTTAACAATGTTTTGGTTTCCTATTTAAATAATTTAAAATAAAGCATTTTAAATTAAACTGAATTACCTGGAACGGTGTTAGACATGAAACCGTACTGTTACTTGAGCAACTTGAGTGTTTTGTCACTTTAATCTTTCTTGAGCATACATTTTGGCTTCTCTGCGACCTCTGCTTGTGCGTAATACTAATCACTGAACATTAACTATACTATCATATAAAACAGTGTGGTTTTCATTTACCAAAACCACAGTGACTTTCCGCACGTTGTAATAATCTTTCTCCACTTCTAACTTGCCCATTGAACGTGCTTTATTATGCTCCACTTCCCTTTTGCCTCCATCCCGGAACCTAGGCTGTTTTTGTTCACTTTTAAAAGGTCAATAAAGCAATAAAAAGCTCTTCCAACGGGAGCGCACGCGACCAGGAAAAACGGATTTTGTGCGAAATATTCAACTCAACAAGTGATGCAAGACGCGCCGTTTGTTAAACACCTTTATTTTACGTTGTTTTTACCTTTTTATTAAATAGTGAACGAGTAGTTAGTGTTGTAATGAGTGATTTTAGCTCGAATACCGCAGTAACTAACGGGATTTGCAACGCCTCCCGGTCTCGCGGCGCTGCTTCACTTCCTGAAATTTTAGAGGATGGTTTTTCAATACCAAAACGAAAAAACGAAGCACAGATGCTCGATAAGGACACTTGACAGCTTTTAAATGGAGTAAAACACTTGTAATTTACTTTAAATATGGAAAAACGACGCGTAAAGTGCAAGTTGTAATGTCTCAGATAAAATTAGAAGCAAAATTGAGCGTTTTGCGTCGAGAAAACTAAAGTAAATACTCACAGATCTTAGCAGAGGCCTCGTCTGAGCCAGTTCCTCCGGTTCTTCGTCCATGTTCACGACGAGAAAGAGCGAGAAAAGTCCGAAAAGTGGCCGAGAAGGGCGTCTAGATCCGGGGTTCTGAGCGGTTCTGTTCGGATCCGCGCGCTCCGCTTCCCATCGCAACAGCAGGTTTTATACGAGCGACGTGACTGACATGTGCGGCGACCAATCACGGCTCAGGAGACTGCAGCTGGGCCAATCAGGGGAGGAGGAAACAGGCGAAGGGCGGTTTAAGTGCGGGATAAACCGTTAATAACGTTTCTCGTGATAATTAGCAATGAAAACTCAATCAATTTAAAAAAGCCCCGAAATATTTAACTTTCTGACTATAAAACAGTTAAAGTAGCATATTAATAGTTTCTGTTTATTTTTAGGTAGATAATAACTAGTAATATCATTGTAATTAGCAACTGATCAATATATTACCTGATATTTGGGATTATTTTGGTGAAAAAGCCATACAAATTCCATAACCAGCCATTTTAAAGTAAAGACAACTATATGGAAAACTAATATCTAAATTAGTCCACACAGATTAGGCAGTAAGTAAATTTGTAATCATTAAATAATAACATTTCAGAGAATATTATGAAAGTTAGCCCATTTTTTAGACCAAAACATTCGCAGAGATTGTAATGATTGTTCCATATGTGATAGAATAGTCAAAAAGTAAGAGTAAAGTTATTAGTAATAATTTCATATAGTCACAGGAGATAGGCAATACAGTATATTCACTAGATGCTGCTATAAACAATCAAATAAAAGCAATATTTCAGCACTTTTGGGATTAGCATTCAATTTATGGTTCTTCAGATTTTACACTATGGCAGCCACTGTTTCCTCTATCATGGAATAGTGACTAAAGACGTCAAGATGATTAGGTTAAGTGATAATCGTGATTGAGCGAGTCACAATGTATTCTTAAGAACAAAAGAATAGTAATTGTCCCAGTTTTAGAAGCAAGTCTTTTTAGTTCACAAAATAGAAAGAGGGATGAGCAAAATCTGTTATTTTAAGCTATATAAGAGTTAATTGATGATTCTGTGAGCTTTCTTATGGGGCTTGAAATTCCTAATATGAGTATCTGCAAAAACTGATTTGCAACAGCAGGAAGTTTAATAATTCTATCCCATCTCTAAACTAGACCAGGGCAATATATCAAAGTTTAGATACTATCATGAATGGGTTTTGAGGATATACAAAAATTGAATATGGAGTATATCGTTTATTGTAAAAGAAAAATGCATCAAGAAGGGCTGTTTACAAAATAAAAAATGTATTGCAAACTTTCAAATACTATAGTAAAATAATTATTTCATTCAGTTTTATTTTCAGATTTTGTCTTAAGTCAAATAATAGCTCAGTGTTGTCTTAGTCGATCAAAATAGAATTTTTTTTTTCTTCTAAAAATCTTGTTTGGCTGCATTTTTTCTGTTTGAATAGTGTTTGAGCATAAATATGTGGTTGAATAGAGATATTACTAGTTTTTAAAGGGGACGTGTTCTTTAGACGACTAATCGATCAGTAGAACGTGTCTTAAGTCCAATATATTCATATTTCATTGAATGAATGAATGAATGAATGTTTTTATTTGAGCTGGTACAATCATATAGTCAGACAAGCAAACAGACATTTACATCCAAGTTTGCATAAAGCTCAAAAGGAGCAAGCAGAAGAACAAGTACTTATGATAGCTTGCCCCCAGAGTTGTACATAAGACAATATAGCTGTTGATTCCTGACAAATACAATGATTTAATATAAGCAATCAATAATTGTCATAGCAGTTTACCAGTACACATAATGATTTATTTGGTTGTCTTGCTTTGTGGTCTTTATGTTATTATTAAACACCCAGAGCTTGAGTATATTTATGCAATTGTGTGTAGATCTGCATTCACACACGTTTGTCAGCATGTGTATGATCACAGTGTCTTGTTTTGTTTAGGTGAAGATTTTCACCTAAACAAAACATTAAATAAAATACTGAATAATTTGTTTAAAGACATGTTCCTTTTGGATTGGCATATCGTCTAAATATTGTAATCGAGAAATGCCAATAAAATTATCGAGATATCTATTTTTGTCATTTTTGCCCAGCGAAACATGGCTTTTTAAGATCTGTCTTTCAATCTATTAAAAAATTACAATTATTCAACAAGTTTTTGTAACAAATCTAAATGTTTTTGTTACAATAAGCTTTTTTATCCTCAAAGTTGTATTTAATAAAAATGACACACAAACTTGATAAATGAAAATGAAAGAAAATTTAAAATTTGACAGTTTCTTTTAGGATGTTCATCTTGTCTTCACTAGTATTAGCAGTAACTCTTTTCTTCTATTCAGACAACTTTTTAGTGAGTTGTATTTCCTTTTTGGTTGCTTGGTTGTGACAACTATAATCGTCAACAATTGCTAAACTTAGATTTTGTTGATATTGAGGTGTAATTGTAACTTTATTTGATATTAGGATCCTACTTGTGACTTACTCACGGTTGAGAGGAACCAAGACTTTTTGGGAAGCAAAAGACAGATACACTCTAGAAAATAATCAGAAAAGGAGAAGTAAAAGTGTTAGAAGTATATTTATAAGAAACTCAAGAGTGTTTAATTAAACAAATGTAATGTGCATAAGTTTGTACTGCCTTTTCTTCATGTTCAAATCAGGTCCAATCTTGGTCCAAATAAAGTCCGACCAAATAGAATCCATAATAAATCCAAACAGTCTGGTCTCACTGTTTCTTCTTGACCACATGCGCGCAGTCGTACTTTCCCCGGACCACAGTGAGCCGGACCCCGGGCAGGTCCTGAGTCCGTCCGCCCTGCACTAGTACCACGTTATGCTCCTGCAGGTTGTGTCCCTCTCCCGGGATGAACGCCACCGCCTCTTTCCCGTTGGACAGGCGGACGCGGGCGCACTTCCGGTTGGCAGAGTTGGGTTTCTTGGGTTTGCGGATCATGGTTTTGAGGACGATGGCTTTGAGCTGCGGCCGGCCGAAGGTGGCGCCCGGAGCCGGGGGAGGAGACTTGGGTTTGCCCGCGCGGTGCATCTGGTTTAGGGTCGCCATGGTCGCCCGGGACGCCAGGGAGGGGAGCAAGGCATGATGGGAAACTGAGGCAGAGAGAGAGAGAAAGGTCAAATTAATACTTAAAGAGATATCAATATATATTTTCGATTTAGACCAGAGGTGTCCAGAGGTGTCAAACATATGTTTATATTGTATCTAAAAACTTTATTATTAATACGTTTTGCAAAATAAACTTGATTTGATGTGACTGGCCTGTTTTTTTTTTATCTCAAAATGTGATCAGATATACGGTCCTGGACAACCCCCTGGACCCCAAGATTATGATGGCACAAAATATACTAGAGTTGCAACAAATTAATCACAACTAATCAATTATCAAAATATTTGTCAACTAATTTGGTAATTTAATAATTGTTAGTCTAGTCTATGCACAGGTTCTAAACTATGTCATCAACTGAAAAAACAGGTTTTATTGACTGAAATCGTACAGTAATGAAAAGAACAGTGTGTAAAATGTTGTGTCTTTGATGAGAAGATTATTTTTGTATGAAAATATACAACTCCAAGGCGTCCTCAACCAACATAGTTTGACCTTTGCCTGGATAAATTGTGTAAAAACTAATCGATTAGCAAAATGATTGTTAGTTGCAGCCCTAAAATATTTATACACTTATAATTGCTCTCATATAATTTAGTATTGATTGGATTTCAAGTTTTTTTATTAGCATAGGGCTGCAATAATTAAACCTTTAGGCTTGAAGTTCTTCTGACTTCTGCAGAATTGCTACTTTAAAAGGTTAACAGACAAACTGACTAAAATAAATAAAAATATATTTTTGTGACAAAGTAATATTCTCCATCTAGAAGCTGTACGTGGCACTAATCAGAGATGTGGACTTGCTAGTCGTGCTTTAGACTCGAGTCAGACTTGAGTCACTATTTGATGACTTGACTTGAGAAAATGGTCTAAGATTTAAAGCTCGACTTGGTCTTGAAGTCACTGACTTGAGATTCGACTTAAGAGATTTGTGACTTAAGACAACACATACATTTTAATTTGAATGACACACTTTAATTTTTGAGGAATTTTGAGAAATCTTTCAAAATGTTATTTGAAATTTTATAAGTGAACAAACTGGCACACGCCCTTCCACTTCTACATTTGTGACCAGAACATTTTTAATTATATAAAATCAATACAAACTACAAGTGTATTCCGATTCTCGAGGTCGGACTGGTGATGTTTCGTGGCGTTTTGTTTTGTTTGCCGACGACGCGAAGAGGAAAACATCAACTTGATGCTTGGTACAACTGGAGTTTGATGCTCAAATACTAAAGTTTGGAAACTGTAAACAACCACTGTGTGGTGGTGAGTTTGGCATTGCCACAACACAATGACGCTTGTCCGACCCCGAGAATATCTAAGAATATGGTATAAAGACTTAAAAGGATCTGAAACTCAAAGCAGACTTGTACTTCTTGATCCCAGCTCTGGCACAAATATTATTTATTGAATCAATAGTTTTCGCTTAATGAGAACTCACCTGAGAGCAGAGATGGCAGAGAGGTCACAGAGGTCAGAACAGGCCTCAGCTTCAGCAGTGACAACATTCTGAAACATACACACATAAGGAAACACTTTTAACTACTGAGGAAAAGATGAATGAAATCATAGCCCTTTAAACAAACCCTAGGGCAGAAATTTCAGATTTTTTTCAAACCTTTTAAAGAGACCATTCACTCACAACACATGCGATCCTTCTGAAGCCACGTGACCTGTGTCAAACGTCTGTACTGTCTGATAAAGTGGCACCTCACAGGAGACAGATGCACTTCCTACTAATGTATAGCTTTATAATTACAACCATGCATGCTGTCCAGTACCATACACATATTTTTGGGACACTTACAGAGGTTCTGCACAGACACTGTTTATCTGAAAAATGTACCTAAACATTCTGACTGAGACAAAAGTCCTCAAACACCACCTGGAAAATGTCTGTTTGTTTGTTTTTTTAAGCTTTTTTTGGTCTAATTTTTCTTCTGAGGTTGTGCGGCAACAGTGCTATATTTAGTTAGCTTATTTGTTCACAGCTGTTGAAGATTTAGATCATTTTTACTCTTGCACAACAAAAATTAATTCATCAAATGTATTAAAAACATCTAAATTAAACATAGACAGATAATGGTAAAGGAACTGTGTGTGATTCTAAAGTTTGTGTCTGTGAGAAATGTGAGAGAAACACAAGTGTTCCTGTAGTTTTTCTGCTTTTCTGCCACTGTTTACCTCATTTTCTCTTTTTGCATGTCACATACAAACTCAGTGTTTAACAGTAGTTGTGTTTCTTTATATTTATAATCAGACTGTAGCTGCTTTTTCCTATTTTAGTTCTGTTTTGATTTGTCTCCACTGACTCTCGTTCATTTTCGCCACTCACTGCTGCATTATAATTCTGTATCGTCATCTGCATAACTTCTATAATTGACCAAACAGCCAATCGCCTAGATATTTTGACACCTGCATTAATGGCAAAAGAGATAATTGGTATATTAGCTATTTATTTACGCAAACTTACATTTTACCTTAAAGTTTTATCATAAATCTGTTTCTTGAACCTTGGCTGGTCATTTTGTCTCCGTTCTTTAGATACAGTGTTATTAAAAGTATTTCTACATTTCTACAGAGCCTTTAAAACGCGTTTCCACCATGGATTGAAGTATAGTTTCCACCTTCACTGTTCATGAGCCTGTGTTAGCTCCTGTGCTAAAGCTAACGCACAAACGGTTTAAACTCTGCATCGTTTCACACTTTTTACCTGTGATTTTGGTCTTAAACGCTGTGTTCTGGTAAAATGTCCTCACAAACAGACGTATTTGTGTTTTTACGAGCTTATTCACGCATTTTGCTCTTTAAATCCTCAGAAAAACGACCGTGAATGTGAACCGAAGGACTCCGGAGAGAACACGATAGGAAACCCGACCGGAAGTGCGTCTTGTGCGGGGAAAAGAGACACAGCTCAGCGCCCTCAGCTGGAGACACGAGAACTGAACTAACACAGTTAGAGGTTTGGGTATTTTATTTTTATTTTAGACCAACTTCTACCGAGAAAAATTGTTGCTAAACTATTGTAAAGTATTTGTAATAATAGGGTATGTAAACAGGGATAAAAAAAACTGCTTTAAAATGGCCTATAGAATTAATTTTAGACAGAATTATTTATTTAACTGGCGACACTTTTCTAATTTTACTTAAATGACATGGTGTCAATGACAAAATGACCCAGATAACATGAATACAGGTGATTTTTTTTTTTTTTTTTTTTCAAAATTAGTTGTAGACCTTTATAAAAGCAGGTTTTCGTTACAATTCAAGCCACGTTAGGAAATCTCTCAGTTTAATAGCCTAATAAAGACATTAGTGGCCAACAGAAAAACTATGACAGTAATAATTTATTAGACAATGTACTTGTAAATAAATTAGTTTACATTTTGGACTATTTTTAGAGTAGTAGTGAATCCTTTTAGTAAAATTATTATTGTACAACGTTTATTTATTTAATATTTTATTATTTGTTTTGTATTTTTTTATTCATATTAATTTATTTATTTAATTTTTGGTATTGTAATGTTTTTTATTATTATTTTATTTAATATTTATTTATTTGTGTCGTTTCAATTAACATTATTTTTTTTTATTGACCTTTATTTAACCAGGGAAGGTTTTTTAATATTTTTATCCTATTTTTTTTATTTATTTTATTATTATTATTTTTTTTAGAGGCTATAAAATACTGTGTCATGGAAAACTTTAAATTCCATAATGTCAGCATTGCAAGTATTAATATATTTATCTATTTTCGATTATTTTTCAATAATTGAACGCTTCAGTCTGGTTTCTGATGTGCAGCTGTGGCCTGAGCTCGCTTGGGGGCGCTGATGTGAAACTCACCTGTTTTAGAGGGAACTTTGGAGGCTTTTCCACTTCGTTATTTCTCTTTCTCTCTTCTGTTTTATTCAGTCTATAATTAGAGTAAAAAACACAGAAAGTTTTTCATGCATCAATTGAAACATGAACCAGTTCGTAAAATATATTTAGAAAAGACAACGTTAAATGAGTTTAAGCCAGGCACTGATACTATGCAGTATTCTGACAGTTTAAATTCACTAAACTAAATTATCATCATTATACCAAACTATAACTATTGTGTCATTTAAAAGGATGGACAATGTATCAGTTCTAGTGTTGACGACTGATGAAAAATTAAACTAATATTATAGCTAAAACTACAGAATATTTAATAACCCAGGGAAAAGATCTTGAGAGCCTTACAAAATATTTTAAAATGCAAAAACCTGCATCACAATTATCGTTTTTTGGCCAAAGCAAAAGAACAAATATTATTGCGTCAGCTCAAAAAGTCTGTATCATTCCAGTAATTTATATTTATTTTGGCCAATGTTATGGTTGCTTGGGAAATAGATCTACTGATACTTCAAACTAAATATTATTTAAGTAGTAAATAATAAGCCATTACAGTGGTTCTCAATATTTTCACATCAAGTACCACTTCCTCTCATAAATCCTTTGACACATGGTTAATATCGACACATTTTATTTTACAAGCACCACTCTGCAGTCTCATTTTGTCATCTGTAAAAATATTTTTTAAAGGTCTATGTGAATATTACCATGTGCTGAAGGATTTATTTTGGGTTTGGAACAAGTCGGCCCATGTTTTGTGGCGTAAAAATCGACTACCACACCTTTAAACTGAACCTATTATGTAAAATCTACTTTTCTGAGTTTTTAACCATGTTACAGCAGTCTTCTCTCATCATTAGTTTACCCAAAGTTGTATTTAGATTGACTCATGCATGTTTGAGTAATCTTGTTTTGTCCTACAGCTGATGCTCTGTCTTCACCTACCACCTATCCCCGCCCACATGTCTGTATTTACTTGCATTACTAAAAAAAATTGGATTCTGAGTAAAATATGTAGGTTTCAAAATTGCTATGTAGAAACTGGAGAGGCAGTTCTGCAGTTTTGAACAGGAAGTCAATGAACCTGTTTCTATTTCTAAGCTGTTTTAAATCATTTTTGTGTTTTGCAATTATTAGTCTACTTATTCCATAGTTTCTTTCCTACATATACAGAAAATCACTATATGTCTCCTTGAAGCAAATTACACTGCTTGACACAACAGTGTAAATACCAAAAACGTATGCAACTGCAGTCTGATTTGGCTTGGAGGCGCTAGTACCACAAACTGGGAAAGTGGGCGGGGTCTGGCTTGATGGGGGGAGAAGGGTATAGCTGCAGACCGGGAGAACCACGAGAACCTGCAGATCTGAGCTGCAGGTCTGAACCGCAGATCCACACCATGAAGCAAAACGGAATGCGGAAGTGTCAGTGTGCTTTTAACGAAGTTTATTATTTTTTTAAAGCTATTTTAAAGCTATTAAATCTTCTTTTTTTATTTTTTTTATTAAAATAACAAACAAACATTTTTTTATTTTAACGTTTACCTAAACCCTTTTCCTCACCCTAACCTAATCATCATCCTGAACCCACTCTTGCTTTAATTCAACATTATGCCCCGAGCTCAAGCACATGATCCCGGCGGCGTATTGCCGTGACTCAGAGGCCAGGCACCGGCTGCCGCGGGTCTCAGCCTCGGACAGAACCAGAGGCACTGGGGCTGCTGCGGGGATCGCGCCCGTGTTTGTGATGCATGTTTGTGGAGACCGATCTCAAGTTTACAAGCGGAGATGCAGCAGGATGTCCGGACAGACAATACGCGTTCATCTGGTACCACGTGAAAGGGCACCCGATTCAAATGTTCCCTTAACTGGGTAGAGTTTGTAAGAGTGTGCTGGAAGGGGCCAGGGGACATCCAGGCTGGTAGCATCGCATTATTGTGAGCCTCTGGCCGGTGGACAGTCCAGACCTGCTATGGTCCACTCTGGAAGTCCTATCAGCTAGCATTAGCTGGCCAGAGAACCATCCAGTCACATTGTGGGAACAGTTATTAAAATTATTTAAGTTAAAATGTACCAAAATGTATTTATTTTTAACAAGTTAACAAGCACATTCCCTCAGTTAATACATTTCAACAGCAGGTGGCGTTTTCAACAGCTGTGGCGTTATCTCGGCGAAAATAAACCGCAGAGAAGAAGAAAGGTGTATATCTGCAGTTCAGATTAACAGCTCAGATCTGCAGGTGTCTCCCAGTCTCCAGCTTTATATTACTGGATGGGGGCGTGGTATAATGTGAAAGGGGCGTGGTCTGGAGCTCATGGGTGGACTTCAACCTGCTGCTCCCGTCTCTGCAGAGCATCACTTGGATTTGCACTTTTACTCATCAGACTTCGCTAAAACTCTTTGGAGAGACTTTGTGGATATTTTTTTGTATTTAATTAACACTTTTTGTTAAGCATGTGGGACGAGGAAGTGATCCGGAACACAAGCGCGGCTCAGGACTGGACTCAGGTCAGTTTGGGTCAAAATAATTTGCTTCTGGGACACTTTGTCGGCATCACAAACGTGCAAAAACCTCGAGTTAAAAGAATAATGCATAATGTGTTAGGGAATGTTTTGTATTTTAGTGTTAAAACCGCACGTGTGAACTGAAAATACAAAATAATGAAAGTTCGTCAGATTTGGGGAAGTAAGAGTCTGCGGTGGTTTTGGGAAAAGCCCTGACTTACATTAGACCTGCTTAAGTCCTGTTTTAGTCCTACTCTAGTTTAGTGAAGCTTCAGACCTGCCTTAGTCTTGTCTTAGTCCTGTTTTAGACCTGCTTTAGTCCTGTTTTAGTCCTGTTTTAGTCCTGTTTTAGACCTGCTTTAGTCCTGTTTTAGACCTGCTTTAGTCCTGTTATAGTCCTGCTTTAGTCCTGTTATAGTCCTGCTTTAGTCCTGTTATAGTCCTGCTTTAGTCCAGCTTTAGTCCTGTTTTAGTCCTGTTTTAGTCCTGTTTAAGACCTGCTTTAGTCCTGTTTTAGTCCTGTTTTAGACCTGCTTTAGTCCTGTTATAGTCCTGCTTTAGTCCAGCTTTAGTCCTGTTTTAGTCCTGTTTTAGACCTGATTTAGTCCTGTTATAGTCCTGCTTTAGTCCAGCTTTAGTCCTGTTTTAATCCTGTTTTAGTCCAGTTTAAGACCTGCTTTTGTCCTGTTTTAGTCCTGTTTTAGTCCTGCTTTAGTCCTGTTATAGTCCTGCTTTAGTCCAGCTTTAGTCCTGTTTTAGTCCTGTTTTAGTCCAGCTTTAGTCCTGTTTTAGTCCTGTTTTAGACCTGCTTTAGTCCTGTTATAGTCCTGCTTTAGTCCAGCTTTAGTCCTGTTTTAGTCCTGTTTTAGTCCTGTTTTAGTCCTGTTTTAGTCCTGCTTTAGTCCTGTTTTAGTCCTGTTTAAGACCTGCTTTAGTCCTGTTTTAGTCCTGCTTTAGTCCTGTTTTAGTCCTGCTTTAGTCCTGCTTTAGTCCTGCTTTAGTCCTGTTTTAGACCTGCTTTAGTCCTGTTTTAGTCCTGCTTTAGTCCTGTTTTAGTCCTGCTTTAGTCCTGCTTTAGTCCTGTTTTAGTCCTTGTTTTAGTCCTGCTTTAGTCCTGCTTTAGTCCTGTTTTAGACCTGCTTTAGTCCTGTTTTAGTCCTGCTTTAGTCCTGTTTTAGTCCTGCTTTAGTCCTGCTTTAGTCCTGTTTTAGTCCTTGTTTTAGTCCTGCTTTAGTCCTGCTTTAGTCCTGTTTTAGTCCTGCTTTAGTCCTGTTTTAGTCCTGTTTAAGACCTGCTTTAGTCCTGTTTTAGTCCTGCTTTAGTCCTGTTTTAGTCCTGCTTTAGTCCTGCTTTAGTCCTGTTTTAGTCCTTGTTTTAGTCCTGCTTTAGTCCTGCTTTAGTCCTGTTTTAGTCCTGCTTTAGTCCTGTTTTAGTCCTGTTTAAGACCTGCTTTAGTCCTTGTTTTAGTCCTGCTTTAGTCCTGCTTTAGTCCTGTTTTAGACCTGCTTTAGTCCTGTTTTAGTCCTGCTTTAGTCCTGTTTTAGTCCTGTTTAAGACCTGCTTTAGTCCTGTTTTAGTCCTGTTTAGTCCTGCTTTAGTGCTGCTTTAGTCCTGTTTAGTCCTGCTTTAGTCCTGTTTTAGTCCTGTTTAGTCCTGCTTTAGTGCTGCTTTAGTCCTGTTTAGTCCTGCTTTAGTCCTGTTTTAGTCCTGTTTAAGACCTGCTTTAGACCTGTTTTAGTCCTGTTTTAGTTCTATTTTAGTTCTGTTTTAGTCTCTTTAAAATAATTTAATTTAAATTATTTATCGTTAATATATTGTTGTAATCTTGTATTATCCTCTGATGCTTGTTGTAAGAGCCAAAATGACATTATTATTTGTTTTTGTAAAATGTTTAATATTATATTGTTTAAAAATGATTAATCTCCCTCAAAGTTAAAAGCATAAATAATTTAATTTAAGATAAAAGATTAAAATATATACATATGTAAAAATGGTTAAAACTATGTTTAAAAACAGGTAAAATATATGTTAAAAGTATCTGTGACAGACTTAAATAGCGTTATGTCATCGCGTTCTGGGTATGAGCTACGCAGGAGCACACAGATTTTCTACCTGCTGCTGCTGCTTACTGTGAAGATTTGCTTTGATTTGTTGATTAAATGGACTAAAATGCATCTACGTCTTCTCAGTTCTTTTGGTGAGAAAACTTTCATACCGGTAGCTCATTGTGGCCGTTAAAGTAAAGAATTGGCCGCTGTAGTGTTTTGTCTTAGGTCACTTTCTTTTTTAACAGCTGTTTTTGGGGGGAAAGTTTGACATTTTTCACTTCATCCTTTGTCATTTCTCCTCCTTCATCTTTAGTCCTGTTTTAGTCCTGCTTTAGTCCTGTTTTAGACCTGCTTTAGTCCTGCTTTAGTCCTGTTTTAGACCTGCTTTAGTCCTGTTTTAGAACTGCTTTAGTCCTGTTTTAGTCCTGCTTTAGTCCTGTTTTAGACCTGCTTTAGTCCTGTTTTAGACCTGCTTTAGTCCTGCTTTAGTCCTGTTTTAGTCCTGCTTTAGTCCTGTTTTAGTCCTGTTTTAGTCCTGCTTTAGTCATGTTTTAGACCTGCTTTAGTCCTGCTTTAGTCCTGCTTTAGTCCTGTTTTAGTCCTGTTTTAGTCCTGTTTTAGTCCTGCTTTAGTCCTGCTTTAGTCCTGTTTTAGTCCTGTTTTAGTCCTGCTTTAGTCCTGCTTTAGTCCTGTTTAGTCCTGTTTTAGTCCTGCTTTAGTCCTGCTTTAGTCCTGTTTTAGACCTGCTTTAGTCCTGTTTTAGACCTGCTTTAGTCCTGTTTTAGACCTGCTTTAGTCCTGTTTTAGACCTGCTTTAGTCCTGTTTTAGACCTGCTTTAGTCCTGTTTTAGTCCTGCTTTAGTCCTGTTTTAGTCCTGCTTTAGTCCTGTTTTAGACCTGCTTTAGTCCTGTTTTAGACCTGCTTTAGTCCTGTTTTAGACCTGCTTTAGTCCTGCTTTAGTCCCGTTTGATGCAGCTCACACAGACAGATGAATAAAGTCTTGTCTTTGTGGATGCGTTTGTAGGTTTTTGTGGCGGTGAGGTGGATCCAGATCGTCGTGTCGTCTGTCAGGTCAGAACAAGCATCTTCACTCTGAGCCTCAGAAAACACTGATCTGAATGTCTCAATGTTCTAGCAGTAACCGATTTCTCTATTCAGACAACTTTTCAGAGAGTTGTATTCACCGTTTTCACATGTTAAGGCTGCTAGCTGCGAGCCACCTTCAGAAGTAACAGAAGTCGTATATTACAAATTTTACAGAGTGAATTATTTCTACAAAATTAATATGATTGGGGCAAAAGTTAGTAAATGTTTTGTTGTTGATTAAATTTGATGCTGTTCAATCCCTAAAAGTAGAAAACAGAAACGAGACAAAAGAAAATTATTATAAGTTATCAGACTTCACAAGCACATGTCAAACAGAGCTGTCAAACTGGGCAGAGAAAAATACATTGGCTGTGTCCGAATGTGAGCCCTAACTACTATATAGTGCACTATTCGGGGGTCACGCCATTTTGTAGTGGTGTCCGAATGTCCAGTGGGTCAAAAAGTAGTGCACTCAAAATTTCCCACAATGCATCTGGAAAAGTAGTGAGCATCGATGGTCACTAGAACGGTCAATATGGACCACAATTCATTGCGAGAATCGAAAAAACAGCGCGGACAACGTGAGGTCTTTAACTGTAAACAACACGACTGAAGTAAAGATGATCAGGAGCAGCTTAAACTCACTGTTGAGCCGGAGAATAAACAAAACCCTCGTAACTGAAAGCCGTTAGCCATAAAGAAGCTAACGTTAGCTGCTAACCTTAGTTTGGGCTGTAAAAGAGGAATTATCCAGTCTGTTTGCGGTTAAATGTATTGTCCAAGATAAACCAGACTTGTGTTATGATTAGTAGTCCTTAAATATGTGCGTGTCAGGCGGACTTGACCAGTATTTATTACAAAAATTCATTTTTATCGGACTTTTTTGCCGACCGTTACATTAACAAGGGGGAGAAGCACGTGACCTGCGTCAGCTGAAAGTAGTGCGCATCGTGTCCGAAATACCCGATGAATGAGTGCACTGAACAGTCCACTGAACAGGGCTGGACTATATAGTAATTGAGTGGATAGGGAATGAGTGTGGACGTTCGGACACAGCCATTATGTTTGTTTGTTGTTTGTTTATTTCAGTGTTCTTGGATCCAGCTCCATCATCGTCTGCGTGATGTCCCAGAGACTCCGCACTGCTCCAGAGGTCTGTACCAGGACTAAAGCTGGACTAAAGCAGGACTAAAACAGGACTAAAACAGGACTAAACCAGGACTACAACAGGACTAAAGCAGGACTAAAACAGGACTAAACCAGGACTAAAGCAGGACTAAAACAGGACTAAAGCAGGACTAAAACAGGACTAAAGCAGGACTAAAGCAGGACTAAAGCAGGACTAAAGCAGGACTAAAACAGGACTAAAACAGGACTAAAGCAGGACTAAAACAGGACTAAAACAGGACTAAAGCAGGACTAAAACAGGACCAAAGCAGGACCAAAACAGGACCAAAACAGGACTAAAGCAGGACTAAAACAGGACTAAAGCAGGACTAAAGCAGGACTAAAGCAGGACTAAAACAGGACTAAAGCAGGACTAAAGCAGGACTAAAGCAGGACTAAAACAGGACTAAAGCAGGACTAAAGCAGGACTAAAACAGGACTAAAGCAGGACTAAAGCAGGACTAAAGCAGGACTAAAACAGGACTAAAGCAGGACTAAAGCAGGACTAAAGCAGGACTAAAGCAGGACTAAAGCAGGACTAAACCAGGACTAAAACAGGACTAAACCAGGACTAAACCAGGACTAAACCAGGACTAAAACAGGACTAAAGCAGGACTAAAGCAGGACTAAAGCAGGACTAAAACAGGACTAAAGCAGGACTAAAACAGGACTAAACCAGGACTAAAACAGGACTAAAACAGGACTAAAGCAGGACTAAAGCAGGACTAAAGCAGGACTAAAACAGGACTAAAACAGGACTAAAACAGGACTAAAGCAGGACTAAAACAGGACTAAACCAGGACTAAACCAGGACTAAACCAGGACTAAAACAGGACTAAAGCAGGACTAAAGCAGTTCTAACCCAGATATCTCTTCTCTGTCCTCAGTTGTTCCCTTTGCTCTGGCTCAGTCTCTCAGATTTGTTCTTGTCTCTGTTTTGGCTTCTCGGTGCCGCCATCTTGAACGGCTGCTTCTGGCTCCGCCCCATCGAACAGGTGAATCATGGGTAACATTTTCTGTAATTAGAAACATAAAGTCCAGCATCTTCTCTGTCAAAGCAAATTCCAGAACGGAGACATGACTGTGAATGAACAGAACTAGGCAACTGTAAACTTTTTTTGTATCTTCAGCCTACAAATTATTCACCGCGATGTGTTTTAACCATGGATGTATTATATTAGCTGGATTGGGCTCCGCCCCCTCTTTCCTGATGCGAGTGGCAATCAGGCCGCTCCGCGGTACTGCAGCAGTTGGGCCCAAGAAAATTTTCCCCATAGACCGTCAATGCATTTTTTGGCACTTCAAACTGCTCTTGCTCCGCGGACACGGCACCTACAGCTTTAACTAAGGTCTCATTTTGAAGGGATTTCTCTCTAGTTTCACTACATAAGTTTTCAATTTTTTCGATGCCCCAAACGCTTAAACGGTGTTTAGCCTAGCTTACCGCTCTGCCCGTGCTCTCTCCGCTCCCCCCCGCTCCTCCGCCGCTCTCCCCCCGCTCAGGCCTCCATCGCTCTGATTGGTCAGAACTGATCACGCTGTCACTTTTCTGACGTCACGGTAGTGGGAGGCGCTAGCCCGCATTCAGGAAAGAATCAAGTTGCTCTAATTTAGCCAACACTCATTTCACAAGTACATTTCTAGCAAAATGTAACAATTCTTATGATAAACTGTTGATTTTGTGTTACTTTTGCTCTTGTCTTTATGCTGTGGGAGAAAATCGCAAAAAAATCGCAATCGCAATATTTCCTGGAAAAAACCGCAATTTGGATTTTGGGCTCAATCGCCCAGCCCTACTCCTTACACTTCCCTCCTTACATAAAACGACTCTGTTGAAGGAGACCTATTGTGTTTGTTCTATGTTTTTAGGAACAAACTATAATACAGTATATGTAGATCAGTAATTTACATTTTGTTCTTTGTAAAACACAAAATTGATGTAAAACAGCTTTGAAATAGCAATAGGTCTATTTACTTCCTGTGCAAAACTGCAGACCTGATAAGCCCTGCATCTTTATGGCAAGGACTTTCAGAATTCGTAAGAGACTTTGAAAAAGAAGAAGCCCAAAGTCGCTTTTAAAAAATGAACTTGGCAACTCTGAGACTGAGAGATTGAGAGTGTAAAAGTCAAGACCGCACTAATCGAGACCAAGACCTTTTCGAGACCACAAGACCAGAACAAGCAGCCTTAGCCCATTACAAGAGAAACATCGTAGGTCCACATTGTAATGAGTTTACACAAGTACAAGTTTTTTGTTTTTTTTACATATAAACAATTGAGTGTATGTTTAAAACCATATATTATGTAATAAAAAATAAAGGGAATATTTATGTTCTTAGCATTATTCACTCAATATTTTTTCATACTTTTCTTTTGCTTGTAGCAGATGAGCTTGAAAACGTTTTATACATTGTGCTTGAAAAATTTGCATATGAACGTTAAAAGTACATAATAACATACATTTATATGAATATAGGTCTGCGCACATGAGTTTGAAGTGGAGAATAGTACCACCACGGGTCTTTAACCCGCAACCTTTTGTACTCTGGATCAGCGGCCCAGCCAGTCAAGCCACACAGTCATTTAGATGCGGAGAACTAAATAACTGTTAACCACACTATATTTGTATTTGCGAATCCTGGTTATTTTTGCGTTTTTACATCACAACATTCACAGAAAATCAAGGGAAATCGTCTTAGAAAACATTTATAAAATATAATACATGTTAAAAGAACTTATTATTTAGTTTTATTGTTCTTTTTCCTCAAGAGGACTGGTGAAGCAGAGCCTCTGACGCTCGCTGCTGCTCTCTGGAGTTGTGGAGACCTGGTGCCTCAGTGACACGTGACACAGAGTGATACTTTTCGATATCGTAACTGTGTTGGTCACGTGACTTTTCTTAAAGCTATGTGCTCGATGATGACACAGCTCGGCTGAGTCATCGGCTGTTTTTTGGTTGTAGGAGGCTGAGCGGTTAGCGCTCTTGCCTCACAGCAAGAAGGTCGCGGGTTCGATTCCCGCACGGGCCGGGCCTTTCTGTGTGGAGTTTGCATGTTCCTCCCTGTGTCTGGGTGGGTTTCCTTCGGGCACTCCGGTTTCCCCATCAACCAATAACATGTTAGTGTAATAACCTCCAGCTACAGTAGTCCTGACCAAGCCTAGCAACTACATCTGGAGATGGGTCCCTGAGCGCTGCACTGTGGAGATCACTGCTCCTGAGGAGATGCTCCAGAGGCATTGAAGGATCCAGGGTCAAATGCAGAGGACAAATTTCCCTACGGGGACAATAAAGTATACTTTAACTTACCTTACCTTAACCTACGCAGACACGGGGAGAACATGCAAACTCCCCATAGAAAGGCCCCAGGTGGCCCGGGAGTCGAACCCGGGACTTTCTAGCTTTTGCTATGAGGCCAGAGCGCTAACCGCGCCACCACCGTGTCACTTATATATTTATAGACAAAACTGCTTTTCCATCAAACTCTGGGGAAATTATCTGGCTGAAATTTACTGCCCTAAACTAAGATTTGCCAAATAAATACATAAAAATTAATTGTTTAGCTAAAAACGGAGAGAGAAGGACAAGCATTTTCTCATTTGAAAATAGTTAAATGGTAAAAACGCTCCTGTACTTGAAATAATCACATAAATATCTGGTTCTTTTGTGAAATTTCATAGTTAGAATTTTCAGAATCTCTCGACTTTAGTCAGTTTCTCAAGTCAAGATCAAATTTGTGTTTACTACTGACTCAGGCAGCAAGGTAACACATTTTCTATGCCCAATTGGAGTTATAAAACTTCTTTTCTCAGTTCATGCAACAATATTCCTATCACTAAACTTGTTGACGATTAATTCAATAATCAATTAGTTGCAATAATCGATTCACTTCTTGCAACTGTGGATGAACTCAATTCCATTTTTTATCACGATATAACCCAGACCTATACCCCGACCACTCAAATATCACGAGAATCCATCAGGTACGGCAAAGTTAAACAAGTCCCACTGCGATTACAAAACTAAAACGACTCATACAAATCTGGGAAAACGTTCCTGTAAAACAACAGAACTGTGAATTCAATGTTTTTTTTTGTGGAGCAGAGAAATGTTTAGGTTTACGTGGAAAGGTTTAGTTGTATTACGTCGTAGTTCTGCTCTGGGTTTCTCATCATTGTTTCAGACGACAAACTAAACAGGAACCTGGGTTTTTATGAACTTTGGATGAAGGTTTCTGCTTCTGTTTCACCAGAGTCCAGTTCCTCTTTTAGAAAATAATACAGACCAATGTCAGACTGAAGCAGGACTAAAATCAATCTAAAGCAGGACTACAGCAGGACTAAACTAGGACTAAAGCAGGACTAATTCTGGACTCAGATGTGGGTCAGGGCTGGAGTTGTTCTAAATGGGGTTTGACAGTTTTGACCCGATTCTTTTGTTCTGATCCAACGAAGCGGCTCTGGAACGTGACTTGTATATAAAAACAAGATTCAACCCTTGTCCTTTGGTCCTACTTTAGTCCTGCTTTAGTCTTTCTTGTTTTAGTACAACATTAGTCCTACTATAGTTTTTTCTTGTTTGTTGCAGGTCTTATATCTGAGTTCGTTCTGTTTGACTCTGAATCTGGTCTGGAGTCAGTTCTGCTGCATCAGGACACAGTTCACCTGCAGCATCACCGGTTACACAGGACAGGTGAGCACAGACACACTTACACACACTTACACACACTTACACAAAGTGGACAAGCACCTAGGATGAACGTTTTAGACCCCTCCATGATTTCTAAGTGGGAGAACTTGCGTTTCAGAACAAATATTTGTCCTAAACCACACATTATCCACATGAAGCAGGAGTTTCACTGAAAACTAATATTTTTGAAACCAGGTCCCAGAGTGAAAAGATTTCCAAACTTCGGCTTAGCGTCTTCTTGGTTACGCTGATGACATCACTGCCCCAGAGTTACATCTCATCTGCAGAATGTACTGACTTTTATATTATGTTCACTGTTGCACCATAAACCACAGAAGACACGGAAACACTAAATAAATCCACTACAATCTCTACTAATATATATGTGACAGGTTGCCCCGGGTCGGCTGCAGCTCAGGTTGCCCCAGGTCTCATCAGTGAAATGTTATTTTTTCATTCAAACCTTTATTCAACCAAGATGAAAAAACTCATTGAGATTAAAAATCTCTTTTACAAGAGTGTCCTGGCAAGTGGCAGCAGCACAGTTTCAAATACAAAAAATATTTTTAATTAAGTTAATACAAGACATAAAAAAAATGGCAATTTCTGATAAATTTAAAACAACAGACTGTCTTTCTGCTAAGTCCTTTAAATGTGTTTGCAGATCTCAAACAGAGTGAGCTGCAAAGGGAAGATGGCGGCTCTGCTTTGTGGGTGAGTCTCACTTTATTATTTAGTATTATTTAGGCAAGTGTGTATGTAATGGTGTGTTCACACATGACGCGACCACGCATATGCTTCCTATGTTACACTTATGCAGAGGTGCATTGACGTGCATCTAAAGTGTTGCAAAGCGTTTCACACTTGCACTCGAGGCGATGCGAACGAGCGTCTAAAAGCGACCAGCAAGTGAGAAGAAAGTGAGTGAACAGTGGCTCAGAGCGACCAGAGCTACAGCTTTCATCAAGATCAGACTTCTGAGTTAATACCTTATTCTAATCAAGTACTGCAGAAACATAAAAGACCATGTGACATGTGTGACTGTGACTTACCTGTGGCTCTACAAACGAAAAAAAGCTTCTATTCAGAAAGTTTAATCCAGGAAATCATCACATGATTTCGCTGACAGTGTTCATAAGTCATGTAATTCTAGGATTTTTGCAAAAACTGTTTTGTTCATAAAATACAACAAATGAACTTTTCGCCCACAACGGAAAAGGCGTTAACACATCTGAACTAGTCTAGTGCGAATGTGACGCTCCATGTGTGAACGCACCATAAGATAATTGAAATGTGGCACTAGGGGCATAACTGTTTCATTGTCTATGGGAATGTCACAGAGTAAGTCATTTTGGGAAGATATTGCAAAATAGGTTCAATAGAAATTGATCGTAAGTTGTATATTTTACTTAAATTACCACCAAACCACAGCTGGAATCAAAATGAAAAAACATTTTTAGAATTATGTTTTAGCTAAACGAGTGATTGTGAGACATTGGAAAGATACTTTAAGTCCCAGTACAGGTGAATGCTTGAATGAATTAACAGCGAATCTCCCAGTGAAAAAAAAAATCACAAATAATCAAAAACAAATGATGTTTTACGACATTTGGGCTCCTTGTTTGGAATATTTAAGTTTATTGATTATTAATAAATCAATAAACTTATGAGTCGCTTTTTTAAAAAAAAGTGTGTGTAATAGTCTGTGTTCAGCTCTGTCCCAGTCTCTGCTTTTACAACTACATATAATTATCGAAATATTATAAACTAAATATTATATTCATTATCTTCTTCTGACATGTGTGTGCAGAGTTGTTCCTGTTCTGCTGATGACTCCAGTGTTCGTCCAATCAGAGCGAAGCCGTTGTCAGACCAACAACACCGAGCCTTTCAGGTGAGAATGTGGCTCAAACAGGCTGAAAATGATAAATAATCACCAGCAGTCTGTCCAGCTTTCACAGTGTTGTTTTCCTCAGGTGTTTAATGATGGACACTGGCGCCATGTTTGTGACGTCACAGCAGCCTCAGCCAATCAGAGCCACGGCAGTCTACAGTAGCTCCGCCCTCATCTGCTGCTTCCTGCTCACGCTCGCCGGGATCACGGTAAAACCAGGAGTAAAGCAGGACTAAACCAGGCTCAGTCTCACTGTGGTGGGTCTCAGGGGTTACTGGTGTGCTGTGTCTCTAGCCGTGTTTTCAGTTTTGGTTCAGTTCGGTACGGTCCTATTCTGCCCACACTGTTCTGTTTGATGTGTCTGAAG
Organism: Mugilogobius chulae; assembly: GCA_038363315.1. Taxonomy (NCBI): domain Eukaryota; kingdom Metazoa; phylum Chordata; class Actinopteri; order Gobiiformes; family Gobiidae; genus Mugilogobius; species Mugilogobius chulae. The sequence continues at coordinate 7,009,966 of CM076395.1, read as the reverse complement.
TTAGTCACAGTGGACCTGGCTGGAGCAGACTTAGAAAGACTTACCCTGGATGTACACAGGCTGCGAGTTTGGTGCGGGTCAGGTCCTGCAGAACTTAGAAAGTGCTTAAAATCAAAGGCCCATGTACACAGACTTCCGAAAAATGCTGATCCGTGTGCGGGAGCTGCGTGGGTCTGCGGAAAGAATCCACAAAAGTATTTTTTTCCCCAGAGAACACAGCGGTCTGATGCGGCTTTTAATTCATTATTTGAGCGTTCTTGTGAGAATGCGGTGAATCCGCGTGGCTTTGGACAAATCCAATCCATCTGGTGTACGCGCACTTTGCAAGAAACCTGCGCATGTCCCGACCCCCACCGGGTAAACCAATGTGCCCTTGTACACAGACGTCGGAGCAGTGCGAGCGCACATCTGAGAGTCGCACAAGTGGGCTGAAAGAATGTGTAGAGTCTATTTTTCCCGAAGGTTGCAGCGGTCTGATGTCTTTTAAGTCATAAGACGAGCAATGTCGCTGGAATCATTGGCGTAACTTTACGTAGGACCGGTGTGGACATGTCCACACCAATTCTGAGCCAACAGGGACAGTCCCCACCAACTTTTCACAAAATCTCCGAGCGTCCTTCTACTGGTTCATGCATCTACCGTCAGCTGGGGGGTCTATAAACTGTTTCTGTCTTTCCGCGCTCCTAATGCGCTCTTTGTGTGCGTTTTCTTCGAGCCTGCCTGGCGAGTTCTCTCTCACTCTCTCTCTCTCTGTCTCTCTCACTTGCTCTCTCACTCGCTCTCTCTCTCTCGCTCGCTCGCGCTCTCTCTCCTCCGACGGGTCACACAACTATCAGCTGTGCCCGCGCCTTGGAGCGCATGAATTATCCACCTTGAAGCGAGCTGTGCCCCCTTCGTAGCGTGTACGACCGTTGTGCTGTGCCTGCATCTGTATAGCGCTGATTGCCCGCTCCGGAGAACGCAGTGCGTTCGCCTCGAAATGCGCAGTTCTGCATTCTCCAAGGGCAGACCTGGAGCGGACGATCTGGATCAAATAGTTTTTCGGTCGTTGACAGCAGGTTTGCGGGATTGACGCAGAGAGTGTTTAGAACCATAGCTTCACGTGGACTTGTGTTTCCTTCACTGACCCATGGAAGCATAATAGCCTATTACATCTATGCACAGAACACAAGACAGATTTGTCAGAGCGACAGACTCCGCCCATCGCACACATGCAAATAGAATTTGACTTATTTTTAATTGCAAAGAATTGGCTGATAGTTATATTTTTAGTCTATAAGTAAAATAAATAAATAACACTTGTTGTCTTGTAGCCTAGTTATTCTCTATGTGAACTGTTGGTTCGCATGACAGTGCATTTCCAAGGATTTAACAAAATGAAAACTTCTATATACTTATTATTATTACTTATATTATATTATAATATATTATAATATATTATATTATATTATATTATATTATATTATATTATATTATATAATATATATATATATATATATATATATATATGCCCGAGTGTCCCCACCAACCCTGATGCCAAAGTTACACCCTTGGCTGGAATCCACGTGAATCTGCGCGGCTTTGGGCAAACAAGGGCCACAGTGACTGGAGCTGGTGCACAATGCACTTCACAGGAAACTCACACATGATCCAACCTAAACTGGCCTCAATCAGTGTAGGGAAGGCATAAAAGAGGATACGCGCGCAGCAAAGAAAAGACAAGGAAGAGAAAGAGAAAAAGCCTGCACTTTATGTTACGCTTGCAGTGAGAAAATAAGGAAAAAGAGAGAAAGATGTGCACTTGTGATTCTCTGGCATGTAAAACACATAAGACACACAGTGTTTCCGCTGCATTCATATGTGCTTAGCGCAGTGCCACACCTGAATTCTGACCGCCACAGCAAAAAACTTCCCTTTAAATTGAACTGCCCTGCATCTGTGCAGTTTGCACGGCTGCTACAGTGTCAGTAAACTTGGAATAAACTTGTGTGTCGTATTACACGTGTTTGTCACATGTAGAATTCATTAAACAATAAACACATAGCCGACGAAGGTATAGTTCATCGGAGGAGTCATTAACATAAGACACAAACAGGTCTGAGGGATCCAGGCTCATGGAACCATTGCTTCTGTGTCTCATGTGTTGATGGTGTCTCTGGTGTCTCTCAGGGGTTGATGGTTCGATCCCGGACGTTGCTGAAGCGGACAGTTTCCTGCGGTGGTTTTGTGGGTCACCAGCAGAGGGCGCTGCTCCGGGACATGGACCGCAGGATGGTGCTGTACCCGCTGGTCTTCTTCTGCTGCTGGGGCCCAGGTGAGTTTTTGTAGAGCCCGAAATCACATCAACACTCGTCTCTGAGGACTTCCCAAGATTGTTAAACATCAAAGTTAGAAAATTAAACATTCATTGATCGTACATTTCTGTTCCATTTGACATTCTATTGTATGTACTGGCCACTAACAGGAAACTTAACATGTCTGTGGACTTAGACCTGAACTGTTTATACAAATCCATCAAACATTGTCTCTGTTTTGGCTAAAAAGATGTAAACTTTAAACTTTAAACAAACATTAATAAATTGTCCTTTTCCTCTTCAGCTGCTGTGTTGGCCTTGCTCAGACTGATCTCACCGTCCATCACTCAGGGCTGGACTGGAGCTGCTCTTTACATCACACAGGTACTCAGAGTTCACACCTGGTTCTGACCTCTGATTTCTGACCCCTCTCTCTCCTCAGTCCGTGACCTCGGGCTCTCAGGGCTGGGTGAACTCGTTGGTTTACGGCAGCTCCAGGTTCAGAGTTCATCACCGAGACGTTCACACGCAGACTCCTCTGCTCCGGAACCAGAAACGCCGAGGCTACGACAGCCTGCGCTCCACGGCCTGAAGAACCAAGAACCAGAGCTACAACAGCCTAAAGAACCAGAAACACCGAGGCTACGACAACCTGCGCTCCACGGCCTGAAGAACCAGAAACACTGAGGCTATGACAACCTGCGCTCCACAGCCTAAAGAACCAGAAACACTGAGGCTACGACAACCTGCGCTCCAGAGCCTAAAGAACCAGAAACACTGAGGCTATGACAACCTGCGCTCCACGGCCTAAAGAACCAGAAACACTGAGACTACGACAACCTGCGCTCCACGGCCTAAAGAACTAGAAACACTGAGGCTACGACAACCTGCGCTCCACGGCCTAAAGAACCAGAAACACTGTAGGCTACGACAACCTGCGCTCCACGGCCTAAAGAACCAGAAACACTGAGGCTACGACAACCTGCGCTCCAGAGCCTAAAGAACCAGAAACACTGAGGCTATGACAACCTGCGCTCCAGAGCCTAAAGAACCAGAAACACCGAGGCTATAACAACCTGCGCTCCAGAGCCTAAAGAACCAGAAACACTGAGGCTACGACAACCTGCGCTCCACAGCCTAAAGAACCAGAAACACTGAGGCTACGACAACCTGCGCTCTAGAGCCTAAAGAACCAGAAACACCGAAGCTACGACAACCTGCGCTCCATGGCCTTGACCCTTGGCTTGATGTGAAAGACCCTCAAAGAACCAAGAACCAGAACCTACCATGGCCTAAAGATGCAGGAACAGGACGTACCGACCTACTCCGCAGCCTAAAGCAGTGATTCTCAATCTTTTTCATTCTGAGTTCCAAAATAACAGCCGGCTGGTTGGTTGAGATTTGTGAATTCACAAATGAGAGAAATCCATCTGACACTCCACCAGCCGATTGGTTTGGAGTACGAACCAGTGGTTTAACGGTCCAATCACGTTGCAGTAGGGGGGGGGGTTGTTAGCAAAGACGACAGGAAGTAGCGCCTGAATCAAACAAAACAAAGATGGCAGCTCCTGTGTTTTTGCTGCTATTGATTCTGTTTTAGCAGAATTACAGAGGATTTTCTTTTTGAATGAAAAGTGACACACTTTATCCAAAGTGCACATTAGATATGTCAGTACGATCTGTTGCTGTGATTGGTTAAGCACAGACTAAGATAGACACTAGTTGATAAATTATTCAATCAACTCAAAGTATTTAATTAAACGACTGGTTCCAGATGGATAATTTGGAAGAAGTCAAATCAGAGTTCAACACTGATCCATCTGGAGTGAGACAGGTTAATACGATGAGGAAATCCCTAGAATCCTTTCTCAACCAGTCCTATTCGCTGATTTAAAGACCCAGGACGTACCACATGGAGGTCCAGCGTCTGCAGCTCAGGGTGGAGTCTGCAGTGTGAGTCAGAAGCAGAAACACTCAGATCATGGCTGTATGTGCAGCAGGATGAAGTCGTTCTGTTTGAGCAGCACCAGGACTCAAAGCTCACGCATATTCTGTCTCTGAGCACAGTCTCACTCAGGAACTTACATATTATTCTTACATCTCTGATCCTGGTCTGTTCACGAGACAGATATTATTATACTCAGGTGGAGGCCAGCTTGTATAATCCAGCTTTTGTTGTAATAGAAACGAATAAAGGACACCTGCACCTCCTTTTTAAAATTATTTCATGACAAAGTACAATGCTGATAGATAAAAGTACCTCTTGCCCACCGTCTGGCCTTATGACGTCATTATATTGTAGAAGGTGAATAGAACCTGTTAGATCCTGTTTCACAATGTAGAATGTAGAATATGTAACAGGTGTCGGCATTGAAACGTTCACTGAGAACAGCAGCTGCACAAGTTTAGATCGATTGTTCCCAAAGTAAGGCTCCAGAAGTCATAAATGGAACCGTAAAGTTTAAATACAGTAACTTAATTTGCATTGATGGGAGATTACAGCACTTATTTTTGTCCACTTAAAACCCTGCCTCATACAAACTCCACATGAACCACTAAAACTCCTGAAACTGAAACTGTTTCCAAACACTGACGACAGAAGACAATAGCTCTATCTATTGGCCGTCTGCCTGAGCTGCAGTGTTATTGAAATACATGAAATAAAAGCTGGTTTGTCTCGTAATCTGAAGCTTGTAAAGACGTCGCTCCTTTAGTCCTCCAGGCTTTTCTCTGAATGTGACACAGAGCTAAGTTTGGGGATTAGTTTCATCTTAGTTTAGAGTCTCTTTTTTTTACTTGACTGAATGTATTTATTTATATTAAAACTGGGCATTATTGTGATAAAGATGTAATCATGAGCTCATCTCTGTGACAATCCGCTTTTTAGATGAAATCCTCACATTGTAATATCCCATTTTTTAAATGTAATACATCTGTCTGCTCAAATACAGACGATTACTTTACACTAGCCCTGTTAGTACCTGCTCTGCTCTACTCAGCTCTACTCTCATTACTCTCTATTGACCCTATTTTGTCCCGCCTAGTTTTCTAGGACATACACTTCCTGTTTAGCTGCATTTTGCCTGTAGATTTCAGTCGATGGGTTTATTTTAACTGTCATTATATTTAATTAAAGACAGACAAACAAACACGTTAGCTACCTTAACAGAGCTAAACAGGAAGTGCATTTCCAACCCAAGTGGGCGGGACAAAATTGGGTCAATAGCAACGTCCCAAAACAAACTAACAACCAAACACTGTGGTAACCGAGGATTCCACCAGCAATCTAATCAATCGCGAGATGATTTCAAGATGTAAATTTACAATTATGACTTGGTATTTAATCTGTGTTTATAAGTTTAGCTTCAGGTTCGACTGGAAACTGATCAAATAAAGCAATAATATTACAAATTTAGCCCAATTTGAATGATTTTCCAATTTGAAATTTCTAAAGACATTCTGCTGTTGGGGACGCGAGTTGGTTACATCAATACTTTGTGGGTCCTGGTCTGAAAAGTTTTGGGAACCGCTGATCTAACCAATCAGTGTCAGCTAGAACAGTTTAGTCTCAGCTTGGCCAGGAAAATGTCCACTGTGGAGTTTCAGTGAGCATAATTAACAGGTTAATTAGGACACGTATCGACTCCTGCATGAAAACCAACATGGCTGCTCACGACAAAAAAATACATGGGAAAAAATATAGAACAAAATTGTGGAACATTGCATAAGAAACGACAAATCAACACCTGATGCAACATTGAAAACTCACTTTTTAAAATGTGGTTCTCTGAGCTAAGAATCTTATAGAGGTTATGCAGGTGACATCACAGCATTCTAAATGTTCATGCTGAGTGGCAATGATGCATTAGAGTTAATGGAGAGAAAGGACATTTTCTCTTGTAAGAGTTCAATAAACAGATAAAACAGGAAAAATAAACTACAGTTAGATAACAAATTCAACCCACAACAAGTCTACTGAGCACTGGGTTTGTAACTGACATGTAAACAGAGAAAATCAAGTCAACAGTTGTAGCAAAGCAGATAAACAACAAGACTTTAGCTTCTCACATTTATCAGACATTAAAATCACACACAGTTGAACTTATTACCTTTTTCTTCTTAAAAAAGATGTTTTTGAGTCTGTTTGTTGCAGTTAAAATGTCCTAAATCACCAACTGTTGCTGAAATACATTGAAGAAATGCCACTCATTCTAAATGTTGCTAAGCATTTTTGGAATAAAATGATGTCAGTGCATAACCTCTGTTGGCTTTCTATAAAATCCGTGCTTTACAGAAAGAAGTCTCTGTTTTTGTGTTTGACAGAGAGGTTGTTAAACCAGCAAAAAAAGATAGAAACTCAAAAGGCCTTCAATAAAATACAGAAAAAGAGTTCAACTTCCTCAAGAGGTTCCTCTCTGTTGACTTTGTTTGACAACAGATGCAGAGTTAACATCTAATTTAAGCTGGTTGTCAAAGATCGATTTTAATGTGAGGTGAGTGAAGTAAGATTTTGGTTTAAATGACAGTCGATAAAGATAAACTAATCTGATTGGACGGTTTGTTGTGGAGTTGATCTGAAACACAGGCAGAGGGAGTGGTGACCAGACCCACTCTGAGCAGTTTGATGAAGTGTGCACTATCCAGGCCAAGCAGGGACTAAAAAGTACCTGGTCCTAATGAAACTACTGAAAACAGTGCCGAGTAGAGCAGGTACTGACAGGGCTAGTTTCAGAGTTGCCAGGTCCACTTCTTTATAGCGACTTTGGACTTCTTATTTCAAAGTCTTTAAAGTGCGTATGACAGGTTTGAACGTTTTTCAAAATGTTTATTTAGTTTGGTAGATTAATACCTGTTGTAATTATAAATGATAGTTTCACGTTAATCAAGAATACATTTGTGGAGAAAAATGTGAAAATCTGTTGAAAATACCAGGAAGTAGAGCAGAGTTCTAAACTGATGACATCACACTGGGGAGACAAAGATATTTTACATTTTCTCACAAACAGATTTTTATGGCCCTGTAAACACACGTTTAACAAACAAAGTGAGTTCTGGTGTATTTTTATGGCTCAAGTAAAAAAAAAAAAAAATTACATTTGAAGAGTTTGGGCTTAATCTATTAAATGGTTGCTAGGCAACTACCCAGCGTGATGTCATCATTGATGAACAGGAAGTAAATTTTTAATGCTAAAAAATGGCCAAACTGGAATGAAATTTGAAAAATGTTTATTAAAACCTTAAATATATTGATCTTAACTATGTCTTTGTGAAATTAACCTGTCATGGGCACTTTAAAGTTCGAAAAGAGGAGAATTTTAGCAATTTTTCAGGTTTGGTTTACAAAAACATATCCATTTATGACAAACATGGATTTTTAGATGATTTTCATGTCTAAGACTCGTTACTAATGTTAGAAACTTGTTCACGATGTTTGAATTACCTTATTATTTTAATAATGTTTTACTGAAGCTTTGAAGTAACTTGTTTTGGGATTTTTTGCAAAGATTTGAGCACTTGTTTCTCTTTGAAAATCATGCTACACTCAGGCCCGGCCCAGCCTATACGCAGACTAAGCGGCTGCTTAGGGCCCCGTGACCACCAGGGGGCCCCCACGAGCACATTACCATTTATTGAAAACTTATTATTTTAAAGCTTTTTTGGAAACTATTATGTATGCATGTGTTCACACGTGGTAAAATAGTCCTATAAAATGATGGCAATTGTTTGTTTCCAAAATATTTGCTTCTAGATTGTTTTTGAGTCGGGCAGTAGAAGGACAGCTCCGTGTTTACAGCGGAGGGCCCCGGTCTGCGGTGCGAACGGGTGCGCTGCACTCGGCTCAGGCAGGCTGCTCTGAGGCAGCGGAGATCAGGTGCTTTATAAGTTGTTAGACGAAACGTTAGTCAGCTAAAACGTTTATTATGTTCTGGAGGATGCTTCAAGATCACCAGAGGAAGGACCAGAAGATTGTTTAAGTGAAAGATATTGAAGGAAGATTTGAAAAGCAGAGCATGATGGAATTACTTGCCAAGTTGTCAGGATAAGACGCTGGGACATTTGTTTCTTCAGAAAATGCACAAAGGAGAGTGACATGAAGACAACACGGTGAGTGTTTTATATTAAACTATCTGTGTTTGCTCGTTGTTGTTTTTTTACAAGTAAGTTGTGCTTTCTGTGTGGAGCTTATTGAATTTGTTTGGTCAACAGCACGAAATTTAAGACTCTACGAACATAAACGAATCCATAAACGTGTTCTACAAGGTCTAAGCTTTTAGACAGTTTTTATTTTTTGACAATCCGCCTTATATTGGCGAAGTTATGAGCAAAACAGTTGAGGAAACAATACGTGAACACATTTAATAGCGCGAAATACGGCGGCGAACCGCGGCGCGTTAAACACATCAGCCAAATTCTCATAAAAGAAGCACAACACGTAAGTCCAGGAGTCTGCACAAAGGTTTTAGACAGGATTCTTGTTTGAGACGTGTTTCACTGTCCAGTGTGAGGCTGCAACTCAGAAAAAAGACTTAACCAAAGAGTTAGACTGCAGCCCTGGCACCTGCAGTGACACACCTGCAGTCTCAGTTTCTAACATGTCTCTCTGCTGAGAGAATCACTGACCCTCATAGACCTATTTCCACAAGTTTAAAGGCTGTTGGTTATGCAATAAACAATAGCCTTTTTGTTTTATTATTTTAAGATAAACAGCTGAAAAATAAGATATATTGTTACCTAAACATAGTCCAAATTGCAGAAAATTACATCTATTTTAGTCAAAATCTCCTGGGGAGGACCCCAGACCCCCGCCTCTGGCTATAGAGCCAGCCCTTTTCTACAAATCAGCAGTGACACAGGCTGCACACATTGAAAATCTTAGTTACCTAATGTAACTGTAGTTCTATGAGTATGTGCGTAGCCTTCTACGGGCTACGTAATGAGAGCAGTGTATGTTTTGCAATGTGCCGCTGAAGTGGCAAGGGCCCCAAAGTCAAATTCTGCTTAGGGCCCCCTGAAGGCCAGGGCCGGCCCTGGCTACACTGGTCAGTCTTTGACACTGAAGAAGAAAAAAGCATATCATTTTTTTAAATTTACCTCAAAGACAATAAGAAGAAATCGTCGACAAGAATCATGTTAAAACTAAAATCATGATATTGCTCCAAGAAAATCATCATATTTATGTTTTGCCCTATCGCTCAGACTTAATTTGTACATAAAGGAATCTCATAATAAATGTTTGTACTTAAAATGATTTCAGTTTCAGATCTCTCCTTCATTCCCCTGAGTTGGCTGGAGCCTGTTGTAAGTTTGTGAATGGACACGTGGGTTTGCTGTTCTGTTGTCGATTGTTCTTGTTCACGCTGAAGGAAACATGACGCAGGAGAGTTACATAACGTCTGCGTAAACCCGGGCGCCTGTGCGTTTGTGCTCATTAAACCTCCGAGCTGCGTGAGAAGAAGCGACTGGAGCTGAAAACGTGACCCGGAGCCGCAGGTGCAGACACGGTTCAGTCCTGTTCTCATCTCAGTCAGGACAGTTTACAAACGAGCACAGCCAGGTTTAATGCATCACAGTTTCTTTTTGTTCTCACAGCAAAAAGGGATTTTCTAACCTCCATAAATTTACATGCATGTTCTTGAACTGAGACAAATGAAATATTCTGTTATTGAGATTCATGACAACAAATTTGTTCTTAAGGGCTGTTTACGAACATTTTTGGCATTCACAAAATTTGTTCGTAACGGAAAATGTTCGTCTGTAAGAACAAATCCTACGAACACTCAGGAGCACTCGTAAGAACAAAAAATCAGCTGTTTCAGATTTGTATTTCTTCTATAGTTCAGTCAAAAATTTTAATTCCTACATGATTGTAGGTTATGTATTTTTGCAAATTATTGTATAAAATAATTTTAGAAACAAACAAAAAAATTCTGTTATGCATAAAAATGACTCCTTTAATAAACCTGCAGCAGCCTGTCCCAGCCTCAGAGCCTCTGTGTTCTGATCCTCACAGGACTCAGGACCCTGTGTCCCCCCCAGGACCAGAGCGCACGGTGCTCTGTCAGTGCACCCTCGCCACAGCAGCCGCTGCCCCCCTCCCCCGCACCCCCACACGCGCGTTCTACCGCGACGTGAAACGCGATATAAACGGCAAAAGCCCAGCGTTATTTCAATACATCTGTGACTTTAATCTGTTTCCTCTGAGTGTGTTCATGTGAGTTTGGACATTTTTAAAAGACGCTGAAGTATTAACTCAGCGAAATTGGGGAGACGCGCTGCTGCAGCGTCTTCCTCATTTCCACAGCTCCAAGTCTTGTGAATGACGCGCTGCGGCCCGCCCTTTTTGCCATATAAGGAAGAATGCATTATTCATTTTTATGTAAATGATCGTTCGTAGCTATGGTTTGGTGAATTTGGCGTAAAGGCTGTTAGGAAGGAATTTGGCTCGTTACGAACCCGTCGTGAATCACACGTAGTTTTCGCAGCAGCTTCTTAAAGTGGAAGTAACGCACAGATTTTACGAAGACTTTCATGAATGAGGCCCATAGTCTTTTGATGAGCCTTTTTTGCAGTGTGATAAAAAAAAAAAAAAAAAACACTCTGAAGCTACTAGAAATGTCAACTATGAAACAACCCTTTTTTCATTCTGAAATGAATCAGGCTCTGTTTGTCTCTAAACTTAAAAAATTAAATGTTAATAGGACTTTATAAACCACAAAGTTATTCAGACATTTTGCCCAATTTTAAATTATAAATGTGCGTTTTAGACTAAAAACAACCGCAATGTGGATCTGAATTAGCACATAGCTGCTAGCCCGAAAAAGTAATCCAATGATGCACAAAGGTGACACTTCCTGTGTTGTTGTTGTGGACACATCTGACACATACATGTCTCTGTTTTGGTGCTTTTGAGCTGTTTGGAGGAGAAAAGTCTTTTTCTAAGACTGATTAGTTCTCCAGTTGTAGAAGAAATAAGATGGTAACTCATTTACTGTCTTTGTTCGGTGAGTTAATGCTGCAGTCACGTAGCCCCTCTGCCCAAAGTTGTCACCAGCCGCCACTGCAAATAGCCCATGGCAAATTTTACTGTAGGTCTGTCGTAACGTGTTAAAATAAGAACAAAAGAAAAAACATACTATCAGCTACAAATACTTATGCAATATTCATTTTAATTTGAATATGCAATAAAGCGAGGATCGGGTAAAAATATGTGGGTTAAGGTTATGCACCGGTTTCCCTGGAAAACCCAGACAATAATTAGCACATTTTCCAGTCATGGAAACTGTATGGAAAATGAGAAAAATCCAAATCTTGGAAAATTATTCCAAGATTTGGATCATAAAATGTATCATAGTGCGCAAACAAAACCAGGTGGTTGCAGATGGGCTATTCATTTTGTAGATCTGTCAAATTGAAAAAAAAAAACATTATAGTTAACCATTTAAAACATCAAAATTGAGAAAATAATGTGATTAGTTGCAATAAACCATGTATATGTCCATGTATGACTTTCTCCATCCACAGGGAACCTGTAAAATGTGCCAAAATTAGCTTTTAAAAAACCCACAAAAACTAAGGGTAGGATCCCAAGACCCTACACTCCCCACTGCTGAAATACTGCCGTTGTGGTTCTCATGAACCTCTCTAAAAAGAGGCTTTAAAAAGAGATGATGAACCTGCAGATCATAAGACCACTCTCACAAAAATTTCGCTCTAAACTAAGATTAAACTTCAGAGCTCTGGCCATAATAAGCGTTTTGTTTATGAAATGTGCTATATAAATAAAGTGGATTTGGATTTGGATTTTGGATAATAATGTGTTACACCTTAACTGTCATAATTGTGGACTATTGGGCTGCCACTGATCTGGCTAAACTAAATATTGGTAATGTAGATGCTGTGATTAACTTGTTAGAAATGTCCTGGAAAAGATTTTTGGGCTATGAGGTGGAACCCTGTAAGCAGTTTTATACAGATGGTTTAAAAATAAACAAATAAAATGCATATTTAAAATGTTATACGTGTTTTTATGTTATTATGCTACAACACAAACAGAGTGACACCTTATTCCTCCTGTAGAGTTGACAACGCAAATCAGTTGAACTCACTGGCAGAAGTTGCACTTTTATGGATAAAACCAATGAGTTTTTTATAAAGACTAGAGAGAGCCATGGGGCCTGTTGTCGTCACAGTTACGGCGGCCATCTTGCGAGGGGAGAGGCAGCAAAATTCTAATTGAAAACAATGTAAAAACAAAATTAGATCATTCAGAGATTAAACGGAACATTTAACATATATTTATGGTCCAAATAATTTAAAAAAAATGTTTTCTGTCTGTCTGTGATAATTTTTTGTCTGAATTTTTGGTCTGGATCTGATGCAGAATTAAAGTATTTTGTTTGTCCTTGTTGTTGGTTTGTACATTATATGAGCACAAACATTCATCATTATTGTGTTTACTTCACTGCTGTTACTATAAAAGAACATTTTAATAGCTAAAATAAAAGTATGTTTTTTCATTATTTTGTTTGGTTGAATAGAAGCATACATAAATGTACAAATACGAAAAGGTTCAATTATCCAAGTATTTCAGTGAAAAAGTAAAAGTTTAGCTTCCTATTAGTTTGTATGAGATCTTTTGGAAACTTTCCCCACACAAGATGGGTGCTGGAACTGGACATTTGTTGCTATAGGTTAGCATGACTACGCTCTCCCTAGTGATTATAATGCCTCACTGGATAAAACGTAACCTGTCCAGTCAGATGGTTTATCTCGTGATGTTTTTGAATTCACAAACTCAAGATAAACCATCTGAACTTCCAGCCGCCCGATTGGTTTGGGAGTCTGAACAGCGGTGTTTCGGTCAAATCACATCACAGCAGCATGTTTTTGAGGCCCATTCACATTGTAGCAGGGCAGGTTAACATGGACTGTTAGCGTCGAGTCTGATTCAAGCTAAACAAAGATGGCTGCTCCATGGATGTTTGTGTTTCTGCTGCTTTTGATGCGGTTTCAGCAGAAATACAGAGTAATTTCTTTGTGACACGTACTTGTTGTAGTGTTTTATCATATCTTGATACCGGCCTTAAAAGACGGAACCAAAATATGTAGTTTAAAGGTTTATCTGACCGCTGTAAGGTGAAACACAGAACAGTGAGTACAAATAAAACTTCATAATTTGATAAATAGAATCATAATAGAAATACATTATTCGGGGCACCACTCACCAAAGTGAGAAAAAGTTGATTCTAATACCAAATATTTTAATTAATTAACAATTTATTGATTAATTAATTAATTAGTCTAATCTGAAGGTTGTAAGATCTTTACACATTTCCAGAGACTCCATTCTGAAAATTAATCATGCACTTAACCAAAACAAGTTGTGGTTTATGAAGATTTATTGACCAGAAAATGACATACAGTGTTTAAATAAAGTATGCAGATGAGTTTCCTAAAATGCACAAGAGTCTAGACTGTTTATCTAAATCTATTTGCATTAACTGTGTCTATACCAGCCAAATGTGACAGTTTAGTTCATACGACCAGTTCAAGATGGCAGATGTCCTTTGTCTCTGTAGTGGTCACGCTGTGGGAAGATGGCCGCTCTCTGCTGCACTGCACGTGGCCGGGGGCTGGGCTGCAGGGGAAAGCCAGGTTGAAGTTGCAGAAATGTCCGTTGCTTGAATGTTCTGCCTTAAGCAATGTTCACATTTAAAATTGTGAACAGATGGAGTTTAGGGCGTGGGCCCAAGAAGTCTTTGTCTTTCCATCTCTGGGCTGAAGTTGAAGATTCTGAAAGTTCTCAAAAAAAGAGGAGTTTTGGCTTCTTGGATCTTGTGTGGCTTACAAAAAAAAGTCCCAAAAGATCTGATCCAGAAGCTGAAAGTTAAATGCTTTTCTTCTCCATTTTCTGCATCGAGACCAGGCTTGGCCTGTAGTCTCAAGATGCACATGTTCACCACTTCTCCATGAGAGGACTTGTCTGAGCAGCTGCAGAAACTGACCACTCGTGTGTCCGGCAAAAACTTGAAGAAAATGTAGTGTGAATTGTGTGTTGGCTCCTTCTGGCTAAAGTCCCTCCTCTTTGGCCAAACAGTGAAGCTCTGTTTTATTTCAGGCATGAGCAGCGGGGGTTTTATGTGTGTGAGATCTGATCCGCAGGTCTCCATTGTGCCTTAGCTTTTAATATCAAAGTCTGAGTAGTTCAAGGCACTTTGAATAACATGTATAGTATATGTACACATTATTGACATTGTCACACTTTGTACAAGCAATTCATCCTGTAAAAAACAGTTCTGAATTAGTCTTTCTCCCAAAACCTTCTGGTCCCTGCTCGGTTTGAGTCTTGCTTTGCTTTGCCCCATGTCATCAATCACCATCACTTTCCTATGCGGGTGAGGGGTTGATGCATCCTGTGTTCGATTGGAGCTTCCAACATTTGGGCAAAACGCTGAAAATTGATAAGATGATCAGATGTGCAGTGAATCTTTCACTACATTGTTCTATTTCACACAGACATTGGATACAACTATTACGAGTTGTTGCTGTGATTGGTTAAGCACAAATAAGGTCGGCCGCTCATCCAATCAGCTCAAAGTATTTCACTAAACGGCATTTTCCTGAACGCTTTCAACGAGTCAAGTACCAGATGGATATAGTGAGAACTCAGGAGTTCAACACATATCCATCTGGAGAGAGCAAGGTTAGATAAAACAAGCGATTTCAGCAAAACGTGCTGATTTGTGTCTTATGAAGCTTTATTAAACACGGTTAGCAATTTTATATTGTGTTTCCCAAACGGACACATCCAGAGGCAGAAAATGCAACACAAACTCTATCACTGTGACCTGGACGCTCCTCCACTGAGAGGTGAAGCTACATGTGCAACTTTTATTTGGTGATGTAATTTTAATGCTGTTCTCACTAGTAACATGTAAAAGCCTTTAGCAGTTTTATGCACAAACTTAGCCTATAATAAAACACAGTTGTATCAGTAAGTTGTATCGAGGCTCTGACCTTTGACCTCTGCTACATGTGGTTGGTAGGTTTGTACAGCTGACACTCTCTGGATCTTTCATAACTTGTGCTAATGCTAAAGGCTTTGGGAAAACAAACAGGAGAACGGTCCGGACTAGCTCAGTGTTCGATAGCATCAGAGTCCAACTGCACGTCTACTAATTATATGTCTATGGTTTTAATCCTCTGTTTTCTTGCTAGGCTGCAGGCGGCCACAGAAAAGTGGTTTATAAACAGGACTTTTGTTTCTGGTGTTAAAATGTCACTCTGGTGCACAATGCACTTTTATCAACAAAATCAGAAAACCGGTTTTGATTTCTTGTAAATCCAACACGGACCGGTGACTTCAGGGCATGTCTGTCTGGACTTATCTCTCTTGGTGTCTCAGATCTGAGGAGAGACTCTTCATCTGCACGACTCTTCTGACTCTGAACATTCACTCAGGAAATTGTCACAAACATCTGCTCGAACCTCAACACGACACGGTGAGTTTTCTGCATTTGACTGTAAATGTAAATGTAATATTTCTATTTAGTGTAAGTTATTTTTAAAGACAGAACTTTTTCATGTGGTGTATCCCAGATGAAGATTGTATAATTTATCATCCAGTATGTATTATTGGTGTCTAATCTGCCAGAAAAAAAGTTATTTTTTAGATTTTACCTGTAAAAAAAAAAAAAAAATCAATAGGCCTATTCTGACATCTGTAATTATTAAGGACAAAAGACTGCATGAAATGTGGACAAACCAGACCTGCATGAGTCTATTACGTGCAGAGGTCACTTTCATTCCTGCACTATTTATATAACAACATGATGGGAGTTATATAAATATACGTAAGTAGTATATTTACTGTGTGATGTTTTAATGAGGATCTGTAGCTTCATTATCTCCTTTTACTCCCATTCTTCTCTTGAATCTAAAAAATCTGACCTTTTTTAATTCTCTTTGACACCAACTTTGTGTCCGTCAGTTGAGACCTGCAGGAGTGAAAATCCAATGGTTAAACTTTTCTTGTGTGAGGCTTTGAAGTGGGACCCCCTTAGGTGGTTCTCGCTTTGGCTAATAGGACGAGAGACTTGTACATTATTTATGCACTTAGCAGATCTGTCTGTTAGCGTGGGTATGGCTAGGGCCCAACCCCGCTTTTTGAATTAAGGTTGTGATCTCTGGACTCTGGGTCACCCAGCTCTTCGTTCATGTGTGGCACACTGCATGTCAGTGAGGAACATTGACCAGGCAGCTTCTTGGTTATTCGTTTCTGTTTTTGTCTGGCTGTATCTGGAGGTTACGGCAGGGTCAGTGGCTCATCTGGGCTTGAGCGCCTTGCACCTTTAAACAGGAGTTTATGCTCTTTAAGCATAATAGACCAGGAGGTCTGTGGTGGTTTGGGCATGTTCCAATCATGTTACGCCAGGCCTGATGGGAGTACAGTTTTTCCTACGGCCTTCACAAAGGATTTAACCAAAAGTGAAGCCCGTAGAGGGCTAAGCACATACTCAAAGAACTAGTTACATTAAGTAATTAAGATTTATAAGTGTTCAAAATTACACACAGACTTTTAGCAGTTTACTGATGATGTAAATTATGCAATTAAAGGAGGCATTTTCCCATGGCAGACCACAGACCAAGCATAAACGTAATTTAAATCAATTTTGGAGAATTTGAAATCAATGTAGAATTGTTACGATGTAGAATTTCAAACTTTTTTTAAGAATAAATTTCTCCAAAATTATGGATTCAAGAAATTTCAGAAATCCTTCATATGGAGCGTATACGCTTTATAATGAAAGACAAACAAGAAACGTTTGATAAAATCTGGCTACCATTTGTGAATTACCTTGATTGTTAAAGATGCCTGGGGATGAGTCTGGCTGGGGGATAGACCGAGTGGGTAGGGAAGGGAGATTCATGACGGTACGTGTTGTTTGTGAGGTTGTTCTTTGCTGCTGTTTATTCTATGTGTATGCGTATGTATATATATGTGTGTACATGTACTGTATGTGTGGGTACGTATATGTATGTACGTATGTGGGTATATATGTGTGCATGCATATGTGTATGTATGTATAGATATTTCTCTTTTATTTTGTATTTTAGTATTATTATTTTTTATTTTTTTTCTCTCTTTTTCTGTTGTATGATTTTTGCACTTAAAAAAAAATGTTGAAGCATGTTTGGTCATGCTTGAATCAATAAATATATTGAAATTTAAAGAATCTATTTTTTTATCGCTCCTATTGCTGAGTTTCAGATTCTAGAATTCAAGACAGTTATACTCCAGGTTTGGAGCAAGATGCAGTTTTCCTGTTAATAACGTTGTACTTTGCCATGAAATATTTTAATAATATATATATGTCACTGATTTCCCATTAACCCTTTGCATTGCAAAAATAAACTGCATTTAAACAATATTAAGCTTAGTTGCCCCCATCTGATTGAAATAACATTGTCCTGTATATTTGTACATCATTTTGTGATATTTTAAAAATGGTTCTCAGGCTAAATTTAATCAGTTGGAAGTTGGCCAGATTTGAACCCAGGGGGTGAAATGCTCTTCAGTAAAAAATGGAAAAAACAATATGGCTGTGTTATCATTACATAACTGTATCTTCTCTCTCTAGGAGAAATATGGCTGCTTGTTTTCAAAGATATATTGAAGACAGTCAGAAGATAGACGATGGTCCTCCTGCCCGATTCCAGCTCTCACTAACAAGAGTTAATCTGGACAAAAACTCAAATGAAGAGTCTAATCTCAGAAGATTTATTTTGGAGAATGTGATGGAAAACACCAGAAAAAAAACATCCTCCTGGTGGGAGCCACAGGAGCAGGAAAGTCCACTCTGATCAACACCCTGGTCAACTACGTGATGGGAGTGGAGTTTGAAGATGAAGTCTGGTTTGAAATAATTTCAGATGAGACTGAAAGTACCGAGAGTCAGCCAATGATTAGGTAGGTCAGAAAAATGTTTTGTTATTGCAGTTTCAGCTAAACCATTAAACCAAGTTACCAACAAAACTAGTTTCAAAATGATTGAAAGTAACATGTAGAAAGCCGAAAGGTCCCAATTTTCTGATGCCAATTTTAATGAGGGATTGCACAAACATAACTCACCTTCAGTACTTTTCTGTCACGTAGTTAGGAGGATTTTATGCTTGACGTTTTTCTCTTGTGTACAGAAGATTTTTCCACCAAATACAAGTACTAACATCACGCTCACATTCAGTAACTGTACGTGGATCTGGAGTCATTAACGTCACGCTCACATTCAGTAACTGTACGTGGATCTGGAGTCATTAACGTCACGCTCACATTCAGTAACTGTACGTGGCTCTGGAGTCGCTAACGTCACGCTCACATTCAGTAACTGTACGTGGATCTGGAGTCACTAACGTCACGCTCACATTCAGTAACTGTACGTGGATCTGGAGTCATTAACGTCACGCTCACATTCAGTAACTGTACGTGGATCTGGAGTCACTAACATCACGCTCACATTCAGTAACTGTACGTGGCTCTGGAGTCGCTAACGTCACGCTCACATTCAGTAACTGTACGTGGATCTGGAGTCACTAACGTCACACTCACATTCAGTAACTGTACGTGGATCTGGAGTCACTAACGTCACACTCACATTCAGTAACTGTACGTGGATCTGGAGTCGCTAACGTCACGCTCACATTCAGTAACTGTACATGGATCTGGAGTCGCTAACGTCACGCTCACATTCAGTAACTGTACATGGATCTGGAGTCACTAACGTCACACTCACATTCAGTAACTGTACGTGGATCTGGAGTCACTAACGTCACGCTCACATTCAGTAACTGTACGTGGATCTGGAGTCACTAACGTCACGCTCACATTCAGTAACTGTACGTGGATCTGGAGTCACTAACGTCACGCTCACATTCAGTAACTGTACGTGGATCTGGGAGTCTCTTGCTATTCGTTAAAGTGAGTTTTTAAGAGAGTTTTGCGATCTTTGACTGCACTTGTGTCGTGGCAGACGCAGTGAGATGAATATTGTATGTTAATTTGACCAAATAATTGCTAATAGACCAGACTATTTTAAAGGAAGTGATGGACCAACAACGCCACCCTGTTTTATAGTGCCAGGGACACTAAACTAATTAAAACAAAAGGACAACACAGGTCAGTGATTGAGCGGACTGGAGACAAAAATAGAAAATAATAACAATTTTTATTTAACACCAATAAAATATAACGTTGAAATGTTTCTTTTAAAATTCAGTAGACTACCATTCTCACTCTTACATTCACTCTCACCATTAAAATAATACATGCGTTAAGTTAACTGCATTGCATAACATCAAGACAGCAACAGGAATTCGGACTTTTTATTTCCTACCCAATAGAGCGCGGTCCGCTGCAGCCCACAGTCCAGAGCTCAATTCGGGCAATGGACGGCCCGATGTCCGCTGCCGCCCACAGTCCACAGTTCACCCGGGCACTGGACAGCCAACACCGACCGGTTGGTTGGGAACACAACCGCCCGGTTACGTACTAGACCCGAGGTCTTAGCAGTGGACCACGGGACAAGAGCCAGAGACGGACCAATAATACAAATGATGGAGAGATGAATTTGAGAGGAAAAGAGAAGAAAAGAGAGGCCCGCGAGTTTCAAATACAAAAATACGAGCTGCGCGCACGGTGCACGGAGCAACCAAAAATCCAACCAAAGCCCCAACAACGCTTGTATCTTTGAAGGTGTTGCTCAATTAGAGTGCTTAATGAAGGCACCACAACGACCGTGATTATTATTATTATTCCAATTCATCCCGTGTGTAAAACGCACTTGACGCCACGCACGGAGCGTTTCTCTTTACAAGCGTGCAGCACGAGCCACAGGTGTTCCAGAGTGGGAAGTTACTGATATCGTTTACGCACGCCGTGTGCGTTCCAAAGAGTACGAGCGCCGCGGCTATTTTCGTTTTTAGACAGTTATTTGCAACGGGTTTGGTGCTCGTGCTGCCGTGCACAGCTCCCCAGAGCAGCAGATGACGTCAGAGACAGCCAAAGAGGAAGCGCAGGTAAGGAGACCTCCTTTTAAAGGCTCAGGTGGCACACAATAGGCTACCAGCGGATGCGGGCCTACTGCCACATTCGCATAGCTTGAAACATATGGGATAGTGGGATACTATATGGTAAACAGCGGTAAAATTTCACATAAAGTAAATTTGTTTTAATTTGACAAAAAGTTGCTGATAACACATCAAATCTGTTCAATTATTGTTTAAACTGTTAGAAAACTGTCAGGTGTTTTTGCATTCTTGATGTAATATCACTTTTTAATGACATTGGTGGAGGAATTCAGCTTTAGATTAGCTACTTCTGTAAATTATACTTGTGTTGCAACTTTGGAGATGGAAAACTATGGCAAGGCAAGGCAAGGCAAATTTATTTGTATAGCACAATTCATACTCAGAGCAACTCAAAGTGCTTCACAAAACAGGAAAAATACATCAAGATGACAATACAAAGCAAGCAAAATGTTAAACGTTTCTCAGCTAAAACTTATCTTGTTTAAGTAATTTCTTTGTTGTAAACAAAAGTTTATTGGTCTTTGTAAGTAAGTAAGTAACTAAGTAAGTAAATAACTAAGTAAGTAACTCAATAAGTAAGTAAGTTACTAAGTAAATAACTAAGTATTGTAAGTAACTAAGTAAGAAGTAAGTGACTAAGTAAGTAAATAACTAAGTAAGTAATTTCGTCAGTAACAACATACAATAACAGACATATAACAGACACAGTACACGTGGTCACGTGGTGGGATTTTTTGTTTGGGCTTGGGTTGGGGAAAGAGTTCACAGACGTAAGTAGGAGAAGGGAGGGGTGGGGGAGGAGTGTATGGTGCAAGTTAGCATCTGAAGTTATGTCTGCAAAGTGTGAGCCACAGGCTAAAGATGTTTAGAGTTAGTCTCTGAGGCTTGTCCTTGGACAGGGAGCTGTGGAATGCACAGGATAAGATAGACCTCTAGTGCCAGGTGTCTACTTTGGAGGAGGAGAAGGGGGGTGTGGGTTGCAAATTATTATAATCCATTTTTTGGCTGATCTTAAGTTAATTTATCTCAGATCACAGTCAATCAATCAGTCCTGGAAACTCAGCGTCAGGTCCACACGTCCGGTTCATGAGTGACACGACAAAACGTCCATCCACATTGTCAGTCCTGCATCAGGACTGAACCAGGTTAAACCAGTCTTATCCGTGCCACTTTCTGATGTAATCCTTCAGTCGGTCATTCACTCACCAGAAGTGCTTTCATTTCCACAGACAGTACCTGGGAGGGATTTGCGATAGCTGTCTTGTAAATTTTTCGATAGGGCAAGAACAAAACCCAAAAGTCGAATGCAGGTGTTCCCCTATCCAACGTCCAAATCAGTGAATAATCATTTTCCTCCTCGAGCTGGGTCATAAAGCCCACACTCACAGATGTTCTAGTGTCCAGCCAGATGTCAGAAGCGTCCTGTGTGAAGCTCTGAGCTGTTCGAGCAGGCGGGCTCCCCCGTCGCCTCATTCTTAGGTGAAAAAAGTTTCCAATCGCGCTGAGAGACCAGATAATCAAGTCCATTTTTCTGCTTTAGGAGCACATCAGGCAGATCGGGTCAAATAAGAAATTTGACAACACAAAGACAACATAAAGCGATAGAAAAGACAAGAAAAGTGGGGAGAGTCGGAAGACACGTCTGCACAGTACAGAAGCAGGAAGTAAGTTACTATGATTTTTTAACCACTGTAACTATCTTGTAAAACTTTTAAATCAATTGCATCAAACAATCTTGGCTGACTGGGAAACCTCACTTATCTCTGGAATAAATTGGTGAAAGTCAAGAAGCAGGGCAGGCTACGATTCAATAGCAGTCTGCTCTGGTTGTCTCCCACAGTAGACTGCTTCAGACCAAGGTTGTTTGACTAGCTTTTAACTTTTTATAGCACGTTTTATTACATTTTGATTTAATATTGCTTGACTTGTGTCCTGTGTACCTATGCTCATAATTTTGCGTGATTGTTTTTATGTTCAGACATTTTACAACGATTATGTTTTATTGGCTTTGAGAAATAAATTACACTTGTCGTCAGCTTTTGAGTGTCTTTTTCTTTTACACCACAATATAACTGTTTCGTATGTGCATTGGAACAGCACTTAGCAGTTCTTCGATGACGTGGATTCTTGTAAAGGGCTTCTGTTTCATGCTGCGGCTAAGCTAATTTGAGTTTTCCTCAAGACTGTCTGTGGGGAAAAAAACAGAAAGACTCACTACAAATATACCGTCAAAGATGCTCTCTATTCGATCTGGTTAACAAAAAAATTATACTGGTTGAACATGTGCTGTGCTGTTTGCCCAAAACTAAAGAAAAGACAGAACGATAAATTAGCATGTGCTTTGAATGACTTTGCATCAAATATAAAAACAACTAAACAACCTCAACGTTCAGTATATGATAAAACAAAACTAGCAGACTGTTGATGATATATTTATGACAATTATGAACAAAAATAATTGACTTACCTCTTCCTAGCTTAGCATTAGCAAAAGGCAAGAAGAAGGGGCGGGTCTTGAGAAAGAGCACAGGAAGTACAAATTAAAAACCATAGAAGTAACGGAAGTAACTGAAGGACCCCAGCTCTCCAGTGGATTCATATTTTGGAAAGTGTCTGAACTGTTTTGGAAAGACAACAACATTAACTACTGTTTTGAATAAAAAATAATAATTAGCTTTGTCTGTGGTTTGTTTATCATAATTCTAGCAAAAAAGCAAACAACTAGTTGACTGCACACTAGAAGCTAACTTCGAAACTAAGACTAAATGCAGCTCTCAATAATTATTTTAAAGCGAACCATGGCTATAATCACATGTTCATCCTAAAACACTTATAATATCATCACTTATATAAATACAGGACAAATACCTTGGAAGTATTTGTAGTTTTATTAAAATGGTAGTTTAAAGAAATGACATGGAGGCTGCCATTTTGCTTTGGGTATAACATCAAATGGTTGTCTGTGTCTTCTGGTGGTTGTCAAGGTAACAACCTAAGGAGCAACTATGGTAGGAGCAACCATGGCAACAACCAAAAGCAACCATTTGACATCATCAACCCAGAATGCAGTGCACCTGGACAATAGAGGTTATGCAGGTGACCTCACAGCATTCTAAATGTTCATGCTGAGTGGCAAGGATGCATTAGAGTCAATGGAGAGAAAGGGCATTTTCTCTGTAAGAGTTCAATAAACAGCTAAAACTGAAAAAAATAAACTACAGTTTGATAACAAATTCAACCCACAACAAGTCTACTGAGCAATTGGTTTTGTAACTGACATGTAAACAGAGAAAATCAAGTCAACAGTTGTAGCAAAGCAGATAAACTTTAGCTTCTCACATTTATCAGACATTAAAGGGGCACTATGTAAGAAAAACAAACAAACAAAGTTATTTCCACTTTTGAACACTAGAGGGAGCCTTTCACATGCATTTTGCCTATCTACCATGCTGCCGTCTAGCGTCAATGATCCATATTCCGGCCCGTAATAAAACATTTCAAATACGTATAAATGTATCACAGTTGATGTGGATTGGTTAACAGTGCTCTCTTAAGTATTCATGTTGTAAAGAATAAATATGATTTAAATGTTTGTGGACTATAAGTGATCATTAAAATTCCTCTCAATCTTACACAGTACAGCCCCTTTAAAATTACACACAATTAAACTTATTACCTTTTTCTTCTTAAAAAAATAAGTTTTTGAGTCCATTTGTTGCAGTCAAAATGTCCTAAATCATCAACTGTTTTTAGCAGACAAGCTTGTAGCAAACAAGCCGTTGCCACGACAACAAAGAAATACATTGAAGAAATGCCACTCATTCTAAAGTTGCTAAGCATTTTTGGAATAAAATTAAGTCACCTGCATAACCTCTATATGGCTGCTCCCAGTGGCTCAAAAACAATGCAGATTTTATAAAAATAGTAAGCAGTTATATATTTATATTTATTTTAATAAGCATGACCTGTACTAGCATTTTAGCCATATTTATCTTCATAGCCAGGGATCCCTTTAAGTTTATCAACACAAACGTAGGATATAAAGTCGCCCTGTGACTTTAAATATTCGCAAATTCCAGTTTTTCGGCATAACCCCAGCACAGCAGCAGCGTGAAGTATTCTTGGAGAAAAGCCTTTGTGAGACAGTGGCGCCTCCAAATGGACACGGAGGGCATCACACTTCAGCTTCGATGGAAACATACCCTGGTTCCGAATAGCCCTAATTTATAGCCACTAGCTTCTAGTTCCTAGCCTCTAGCTCCTTACCAGTAGAGGTCGTCAAGAGGTCAACAGTAAGGGCACTAGATAGCTGAGAGAAGAGCTCTTAGCTCCGTTTGGTGAATCCGAACGTCCTAGCCAGCCGCGGGAAACAACGAGGGAAATCACGTGACTCTACAGCCGTTTATGAAAAACTACAACATCCACCAGCGGACTACAAAACACGGACCTACTGCGCTGATTTGAATGACACGACAGTTACAGAAACAACGCATTTGTGCATGAATCTGCTGCTGTTTAATAAAAATACTGTAATAAACCTCAGACTGAGCCATCTTTATGCAAAGTTTAAACACGAAGCTTCAACAACACTTTTCTGCACAATCAGTAGCCTATATATGCACAGGACAGGACAGAATAAATATAACAGACTCACCATCACCTGTCTGTGAGAGAAAGGACAAATATATTCCCGTAAATCCTTCTTTGCCTGCAGCAGCAGCAGCAGCAGCAGCAGCGTGTCTCCCCTCTCCCCCGCTCCCAGCGGACCGCATGCAAATGAGCCTGTGGCTTTAAGTGTAGTTTCTTCACACGTAAATAGTGTAAAGAGATGCGGCATAGTAATGCCGCATTACATTTAATGAAGGTGATGTGGCACTAAAACTTTATATTTTCAAAGCTTATTAAGTTTGTTTTATGCAGAGAATTGTTTTGTGTGTTTAAAGTCTGAGGCAGTAAAACTTTTCGTTCATTACAAACTCATCATTCACAGATCAAATATTGTCATAAATATCCATTTATTTGCGGAGCGATCTGCGCAGTGCATTGTGGGATGTTCACTAGCTCCTTACCGGCAGTAAGTTAGCATCAGAGGTTCCTATGCTAAAGGAGCCAAGTTAGTTAGCATAGAGGCTCCTAGCTCCTAACTCCTAACTCCCAATTGCTCAATTCGAACGGCTCTTAATATGGCGTGTGGTCACGTGCATCCGGTTTGGGCTTAAGTGGCTAGTGGCTATGGGGACAATTTGATGAATTCGGATGGAGCCATACTGTCCGCTTCAACACATCAACAAACCAAACAAACCACGACCAAGGTTTGCTTGCATGATTGTTTTTATTGGTTCACACAAATTGCAAATAATTACAAACTGAACAGTCAGCTAAATCAGTTGTTGGATCTGAAATGTTTGGGAACCACTTAAAGGACTTAAAACAGGGGTTTGCAATTATTTTGACTCGGGGGCCAAATTCAAACCCAGAATAGTGGTGGAGGGCCGGACTAATAACATTGGTTCAGCCAATTCTGATTGTGGCAAACACATTTCTTTAATAGAATATAGAAGCCAGTGCAAATAAAAGGTTTGCTCTACTATAATAAACTTGTAACATTTCTAAGCTAATAGTCTTATGAAAATTATGTAAAATGGTAATTTTACAGAAAAAAAAAAAACACACACACAATAGAATTTTATATGTAGCCTATAGCAATGTCCCATGATCTACAGTACAATTTTAATCTTGTAAAACTAAAGTTTAATATTGATAAATTGCTTTTTATGGCTCTGATTTATATTCTCAACATTATGAATTTAATCTCAAAATGTTACAAGTTTATTGTCGTAGCCTAGGTTTTTGTCACTTAAACTTCATCGTGCATTCAGTACCCTCCTTTAAAGGTGCACTGTGTAACTTTTTTGATCAAGAAAAGACTTGACTAAAAGCATGTTTTTGTCACTAAGAAGCACTAAGTAAATAATGCATTTTTACTTTGAGTGAGCTTCCATGACCACAAAATAGATTATAATAGTTATTTGGTCTATAGAAGGGCCTCCTCTGGTTCGTTTCTATAGAAAAGTGATTCCTCCAACTCTATTTTTTCATATAATGACATAAAACATATTTATCTCCATCCAGAATGTTCCAAAGTATGGTTTTAATTTTCTATTCAACTGTGTAGTTGACTTTTCATCTTTAGAAAGTTACACAGTGCACCTTTAAGACAAAATCTGAATATAACAATGAATGAAAACAATACCTTTGTTATTTGTACTTTTTTGTTGTTTTGTTTTGTTTTTACAATAAGCGATATACTCGATATTCATTTTTGCAGATCTTCAAAACAACAATTACAATATTATCTACAATTCCTATTAATAGCAATAGTGATTAAGTTGAATTTTCTAAAGGATTTTATCCAATATAAAAAGGGTAATGAACAGAGATAAACTGCATGTGTCTATAAATTAACATTTGGTACTGATCAGCCAATAACTACTGGAGGTTTGTACATATTGGCCTTTTAAGACTTGATTTGTGTCGTGGCAGTTTTAGTTTCACTTTTGGTTCATCATGTCGTGAGCCGCTCTGTGACAGTGTTGTCCTTTAAAGATGCTGTAGTTTTCTCCTCCAGTTTTCACATAATCTCCCACAGTGTGAGCTCCACCCACGGCCTGAGTCTGCTTCACCTGCCGACGGAGGAGAAGACGGAGTGAAGTCACGGAGGAGAGCGGAGGGAGGGTAAAGAGAGAGGAGAGCAGGGAGAGGGAAGAGAAGAGAAGAGAGGAGAAAAGAGAGAGAGAGAGAGGGTAGGAGAAGAGAGGAGAGAGAGGAGCAAGATGGGAGAGCAGAGGAAGGGTAAAGAGAGAGGAAGAGGGAGAGGAGAGAGAAGAGAGGGGAGAAGAGAGAAGGGAAGAGAGTAGAGAGGGGGGAGAGAGAGAGGAGCAAGAGGGGAGAGCAGGGAGAGGGAGAAGAGAGAGGGAGAGAGACATGGAAGTATAATTAGAACTAATAATACATCTAAGAAAAGGAGAGAAGAGAGGGAGAGAGAGAAGAGAGTAGAGAGAGGGGGAGAGAAGAGGGGAGAAGAGAGGAGGGAAGAGAGTAGAGAGAAGAAAGGGGGAGAGAGAGAGAAGAAAGAGGGTAAGAGCAAATGAGAAGAGAGAAAGGAGAGAGGGGAGGAGAGAGAAGAGAGAGGAATGAGAGAAAGGGAGAGAGAAGAGAAGAGAGGAGAGAGAGGAAAGGAGCTACAGAGCAAGAAGAGAGAGACAAGAGAGGGAAGGAGAGAGAAGGGAGGAGAGAGAGAGAAGAGACAGGGTAAGAGCAAAGGAGAATGAGGTGAAAGAGAGAAATGAGAGAGAAGAGAGAGGGGGGAGAGAGAAGGAGAAAGAGTAAGAAAAGAGACAAGAGAGGGAAGGAGAGAGAAGAAAGAGGGTAAGAGAAAGAAGAGAAAGGAGAGAGAAGAGAGGGGAAAGAAAGGGAGAGAGAGAATGGAAGAGGAGAGAGAGGGGGAGAGACAGAGCGAGAAGAGAGAGACAAGAGAGAGAAGGAGAAAGAGGAGAGAGAGTAAGAAAAGAGACAAGAGGAGAAAGGAGAGAGAAGAAAGAGAGAAAACAGAGGGGAAAAGAGAGAAAACAGAGGGGAAAAGAGAGAAGGAGAGAAAGTGAGAGAGAGAAGGGAAGAGACGAGAGGGGAGGAGAGACAGAAGGAGAAAGAGAGGAAGAAGATGGGGAGGAGACAGAAGAGGGGAGAGAGAAATAGAAAGAGATAGGAGAAGAAAGAGTGGAGAGAAATTGGAAAGAGGAGAGAAGCAGGAGAGGGAAAAGAAAGAAAAAGAAAGCAAAAGAAGCGTTGGGGGAGAGGGGTGTTGACAGATGATATAGTGAGTAAATAAGAGAGAGGGAAGAGAGAAGGAAGAGACAAAAGAGAGAGAGAGAAGCAGGAGAGAGGGAGAAGTGGGCAGAGAGGGAGGGGGAAGTTTTCATTTTGTGCTTTAGGGAAAATCAGAAGATGATGATTGCCAAGTTCTAAAACAGCCCAGAGAGAAAGCCATGTTGGGACTGTAGCAGCACCAAAGTTATACAAGTATGTCTGTCTGCAGCCCGCAGAACTAACGACACGCCCCCTCACGACACGCCTACTTCTAACAACACGCCCCCTTACGAAAGTAGTGACTTTGTAGAAAAACGTTATAGCTGGGACCAGAGGGACGACGATTAAGTTTAGGAGAATGGGTAAGTTTAGGAGAAGGTTAGGGTGATGGCTAAGGTTAGGAAAAAGGTTTGGGTAAAGGTTAAGATAAAAAATATAACAGTTTAGGCTCGTTTAGCAACCGGTATAAACTCATCACCATGGCAACCACCTCCCTCCGGACCTGACTATCAGCACTAACCACTGGAAAACACGTCAAATCAGACAAAATAAAAAGTATGTAATTAATAAAACAACTAAAAACAAAGACATGTATTTATTAAGTCAAATTAAATTATTCCGCCATTATTAATAAAAAATGTGTGATAATGCCCCAAAATTACAAATAATAATTAAATTATTCAACTTTCCATCTTGTATATTCATCGAGGTTTCAGATTTTGCATCGTCTCTGGCGTCTTTATCATAAAAATAAAAGTGGAGCTAGCCAGACTCTTCTCAATCTCGCTCTCATTTACTAGACAGGAAATAACTTTAGCTCCTCGTTGATGTGAATATCGCCACCTAGTGCAAAGACTGCTCACGACACTACTGCTCACCACCAATGGATCTAGCTCACAACACGCCTCTTTCTAACGACACGCCTGTTTCTAACGATCTTCAGTCTGACAGACCCTACTCAAGTTATAACTGAAAATGTTAAAACTTGTCTATCAAAAGCAAAGAATAAAGTTTGATAGATTCTCGCTCGTTTAGCCGAACGTGTGGTTTACCTGCCACTTGTCGGACATGTGTCTGGCGTCAGTGACCACAGTCTCTGAGGATTTTCCAAACCCTGGACCTTTGTGGACCATGAACTTCCGACCATCATCCAGAGTCACCCTGAGGAAAGAGAAACTGCTTAAGACCTGTTTTTAAGATCTACAACTGCAAATGTAAGACTTTCTAGACTTTTTATTACTTTTTAGACTGTGACTGACCTGACTCCGCTGTGGGTGGTCGGGTACATGTTGGGCATCCAGGTGGGCGTTCCCTGTTTGGGGCGGGTCATCCACTCTGCAGACTGAACCTTAGAGTTGTACAGAGAGTTCAGTTCCTTAGGAGACATATCTGCAGAACACAGCACAGCACAGCACAGGAAACAGACTGGTTTTAGTCCTGGTTTTAGTGCTGTTAGAGTCCTGTTATAGTCCTGCTTTAGACCTGTTTTAGTCCTACTTTTGTCCTGTTTTAGTCCTGTTTTAGTCCTGTTTTAGTCCTGCTTTTGTCCTGTTTTAGTCCTGCTTTTGTCCTGTTTTAGTCCTGCTTTAGTCCTGTTTTAGTCCTGTTTTAGACCTGTTTTAGTCCTGTTTTAGTCCTGCTTTAGTCCAGCTTTAGTCCTTGTTTTAGTCCTGTTATTAGTCCTGCTTTAGTCCAGCTTTAGTCCTGTTTTAGTCCAGCTTTAGACCAGCTTTAGTCCAGTTTTAGTCCTGCTTTAGACCTGTTTTAGTCCTGCTTTAGTCCTGCTTTAGACCTGTTTTAGTCCTGTTTTAGGTCCTGTTTTAGTCCTGTTTTAGTCCTGCTTTAGACCTGTTTTAGTCCTGCTTTAGACCTGTTTTAGTCCTGTTTTAGTCCTGTTTTAGTCCTGTTTTAGACCTGTTTTAGTCCTGTTTTAGTCCTGCTTTAGTCCAGCTTTAGTCCTGGTTTTAGTCCTGTTAATAGTCCTGCTTTAGTCCAGCTTTTGTTCTGCTTTAGTCCTGCTTTAGTCCAGCTTTAGTCCTGTTTTAGTCCAGCTTTAGACCAGCTTTAGTCCAGTTTTAGTCCAGCTTTAGACCTGTTTTAGTCCTGCTTTAGTCCTGCTTTAGTCCAGTTTTAGTCCTGCTTTAGACCTGTTTTAGTCCTGCTTTAGTCCTGCTTTAGACCTGTTTTAGTCCTGTTTTAGGTCCTGTTTGAGTCCTGTTTTAGTCCTGCTTTAGACCTGTTTTAGTCCTGCTTTAGACCTGTTTTAGTCCTGGTTTAGACCTGTTTTAGTCCTACTTTTGTCCTGTTTTAGTCCTGTTTTAGTCCTGCTTTAGTCCTGCTTTAGTCCTGTTTTAGTCCTGCTTTAGGTCCTGCTTTAGTCCTGTTTTAGTCCTGTTTTAGTCCTGCTTTAGACCTGTTTTAGTCCTACTTTTTTCCTATTTTAGTCCTGCTTTAGTCCTGGTTCAGTCTTATTTAGGGCTGGGCGATAAGACAAAAAATTGTATATCAAGATTTTCTTGAAACTGTATCACGATTTAGATTTTCTCACGATTCACAGATGTATTTTGAGCTAAAATAAAAATCTGCCGCTTCTAGAATTGTTCAATACAGCGATAACAATCAAATCTTTGGGGAAATCATCATATTGTGAATCACAGATTTTCTTTGCAGTGCAGTTCCTTACTCAAAAACAGACACATTTTGACAGACTTGACTTGTTATTCAGCCACTGTCAGGGGCGTAGCACCAAATTCTAGGCCCAGGTACAAACTTTGATGATGGCCCACAATACCTGATCTTGTGTTTTGAAAATGTTGTCTGCTCATTTGGATTTTATTTCCTTCTAGAATATGTATATACAGCCTGTTCTCATGGATAAGCGTGCCAGTACCACGCTATAGTAAACAGCGTGTCATATGAACACAACTTCTATTTTGTGCATGTGTATTTGACGCATTTCTGTCCTCGTTCATTTCAATAGTGAATGTTAAGAGGTGTTATTATTCATGAAGACTAACACAATCCTAATCCTAACCTTAACCAACTCCAAGCCAAAGAGCTAAACTTACCCGTTTTTGTAACTTCAGACTTGAATTTAGCTGTTAATTCCTTGAAAAACCTCGTGTTTGTCATCAACCACATCACGTGTCCAGACCACGCATAATTTCCAAGTGTTGCTATTAGGGTTTTTGCAGGTTTCACCAGATCAAATTGAAGATTTCTATTGCCATAACCGACTGCATAAAAAGACATTCATGTTCTTGCCACTGCATTCACTCTGGAATGGAATATGTTTTTGAAGCTATAAACTTGTCTAAATGATGCCAAAAGAATAGTTTAAAAATCTTTTCATTTTAAAAAGATCATGAAATTGCTGGATTGACAAGTTGCGATGTATTGATAATCTTTGACACAAAACCTGTTTTGTTCACTAAAATCTGCGAACTGTTTATAATATTACAATCTCTCTAGCTTTTATTTGTGTTTATAAATTGCCCAAGGTCCATCTGCTACATTTTTTTGGAGTAATTGAGCTCTCTGGTGTTGCAAAAAATTGCATTTAGAAGAACAATTTATCTCACAAACAAAATAACAAGCTTTATAGGGCCCTTTACTGCCCTGGGCCCCGGGGAAACTAGCACCATTTACCCCCCAGTCCGACGCCTCTGGCCACTGTACATGTTAAGTAAGTGAAAAGTCCATTTTCAATCAAAAAACTTTCTGGAAAAAACGGTCAGTCTTTTTCATTTGCCTTCATTTACTTCATTGAGGCATTATAAATAACTCTACAGAAATCATGACTGAATCAATATGGCTTTAAGAAAACACTCCTATCTGCTTCTTCAGAAAGTTCTCACTTTATTGTGATTGGTTACATTCAACATTCAAAGTATGACAACGCTTGACCAATAGGAAGAATAGAGAATAATCTCTAATTGAGCAGACAGCAGGATAACGTTGAGCAAAGGTGAATCGCGATGTGACAATTTCACTAAAAAAGCTGATTGTCACTGGTATGAACTCACAATTCGATTTATATCACGATATTGCCCAGCCCTAGTCTTACTCACCCTTGGCCATCGTAGCTTCTTCTTCTTCCTCTTCTTTCTAAACTGCTCTTCAGGTCTTGGTTCTTCTCGTTTCTTTGTCTGTTGTTGTCGTTGTGGCTTAAAAAGACCCTGAGTTTGGTCCCACCTCCTCAAAGACCTACTTTCGGTTTCCTTCTGAACCATTTCCTTCCTTCCTTTGTGACAATAACAAAAAAAACAGCAGTTTGTCTGTAATCTCAGTTCTTGTCATTGTCTTACTAAGTTACAGAAATGAAACAAGGGGTGTGACTGTTTTAAAAGGAACAAATGAAAATATATTCTGCCTGTATAAAATAAAAAAAAAAACGTTCACAGGCCATTTAGATTTCATATTTTGCAGCTAAAATGATTCTCGTGTAAATGCAGTTTTTTGCTGTGATACTGCAGTCGAAATAGAAAGCTAAATGTTTTTGTTAATATTTATAACTGTGTGTTATGCCATAATATGAAAAAAAACAACATAAACTATATAAATATAAGTAAAGTTTATCTTACACTGTAAGAAATATAAAGCAGTTTAACTTGAAAATGTAAGTACAAATTCTGCCTTAAAGTTTTATGTTGATTAAACCCGTATTTGTGAGTCGTCTGTTATTCTCTCTCTTTCTTTCTCATTCTTTTAACCCTCTATACCCTCTAACTCTCCTCTGTCATCTGTCGCTCTCTTTTCTTCACTCTCCTCTCTCTTGCGCTCTTTCTCTCTCACCCATTTCTCTCCTCTCATTCTTTCTTCTTCTTCTTCTTCTTCTTCTTCTTCTTCTTCTTCTTCTTCTTCTTCTTCTTCTTCTTCTTCTTCTTCTTCTCACTCTCTCCTCCCCCTCTTTCCTTATTTTTTTCTCTTTCTTTCCTCTCTCTCCCTCCTCTCTCTCTCTCTCTCTTTTCTCTCTTTATACCTCCCTCTCTCTTCTCTCTCTCTCTTTTCACCCTCTCTCCCCACCCCCTCTCCCTTTTGCCTCTCTCTCTCTTCTCTCTTTCTTTTTTCTCCCTCTCTCTTTCTCTACCCATCTATCTTCCCCCAATCTCTCTCTTCTCTCTCTCTTTTCTCCCATCTCTCTCTCTTCTCACCCCCCTTTCTCTCTCTATCTCTCTCTTTTTTCTCTTTCTACCTCCCTCTCTCTTCTCTCTCTCTCTCTCTTTTCTCCCTCTCTCCCCACCCCCTCTCCCTTTTGCCTCTCTCTCTCTTCTTTCTTTCTTTTTCTTCCTCTCTCTTTCTCTACCCATCTATCTTCCCCCAATCTCTCTCTTTTCTCCCATCTCTCTCTCTCTTCTAACCCCCCCCCCCCTCTCTCTCTCTTATGACTTAAAAGTTTAAGTTGAAAATCTTGACTCACATTGGTAAGTTACATCAACATAAATATTTAAGTTCGTTTTACTCATTGACTGTATGATTTTTTACAGTGTAGCACCTTTCAGATACAAAAAGCTAAAGCGCTTCACATGGTAAAATACACACAAGTAAAAACTTTGAGGTTTTTATTACTTTTTTAGTGCAACAAAGGCATATTTATTGAAGTTTATTTTCACAACAGTAAATCAGGACACATCTAAAGGATATAAGGCCAGCGCACACTGGGATTCTGCTGCGTGAAAAACTGGACGCCTTCATTCATCTATTAAAAAATCAAGATCGAACATTGCTAAAATTGCATACTGTCTTGTAGTCCTTCAGTTGGTGCAGAGAAAAAATTCTGTCAGTCCAGAGAACATTTTTCCACAGAGCACGATGCAATCCCAAACTGCTCATACTTGCCTCACCTACTTATTAAAAAGGTCGGAGTTTGTGACAAATGTTACTTAGTTTCATCGTGAGCTTTTTCCCGGTTCAAAAGTCTTCAGTTTGGTGACGTTCTCTTTTTTTCTTGATTAATTCCTTTTTGTTCAGTCCCTGATAAGACAAACTATGAAATGTTAAAGATAAAAAGGGCACTGTAGTTGTTTAGAGTGAAATTAGCCTCCGCGATGAATCAGACTCAGTTTGTCTCGAAAACTTACAAATAAAAAAAAAAAATCCGCCAACACGGTGGCGCAGCGGTTAGCGCTCTGGCCTCATAGCAAGAAGGTTCTGGGTTCAACTCCCAGTCGACACAAGGCCTGGGATTCACAACCCACACTTGAGCAAACTGCGAAGAGTGGGTCTGGTCACCACGCCCCCCGTCTGCGTTTCTGATTAAATCCACATCGTACCGGCCAATCAGATTAGCTTATTAGCGTGACACAGATGAAACAAAGGAGCTGATTGGTCGTCTGTCATTTAGACCTAAATCTAACTTCACTCACCTCACATTAAAATCCTTTTTTTGCTTCGCTCATTGATTCTGCAGAAATACAACATGTTTTTCACTTCCACGTGATATTTTGTCCATGTATTTTTTTCGTCGGGAGCAGCCATGTTAGTTTTTACACGGCGGAAGATGTGTGTCTCCGATTGGCTAATTAATCTGTCAATCACGCCTACAGAACTCCGAAAGAGGGACACAGTGGCCAGACCATATATTTTTAATTTATCGTCTGGATTTTCCAGGCAAAGTCGATCCGGGGCCTTTCTATGTGGAGTGCATGTTCTCCCCGTGTCTGCGTAGGTTTCCTCCGGGTACTCCGGTTTCCTCCTACAACTAAAAACATGTCCATTAATGCCTCCCCTGACCCTTCCCCCAGGGCTCCTCTGCAAAAGAGATTCTGAATCTCAGTGGGACTTCCCTGGTTAAATAAAGGTCAATTAAAAATTCAATTAAATTTTTGGAGTAATTTCAGGTCCCTAACTAATTTTAACTCAGTGACCATCAGCTTTTGCAGAGGAATTGTCAAAACCCAAAATATGTCAAAGATTCATTCAGGTCTCAGCTGTAACACCAGCTTTACCAATCCTTATATTTACCAAAATGCAGAGCTTGTTCTCACTTCTGATCAGAGCCTCGGATTCGCAGAAGATCAAAACTCCAGAGTTTTAGCTTCATAAAGATAAACAGACATTTGCATACGCTCCAGAAGTTTCACAAACAGTTTGAGTTTGAGTTTTAGACCATTTTAGTCAGACGTTTGAGGGAAAATAGGTCAAAACAATTAGGGTTTTAAAACTTTTCGATCTTTAGCTTCAGCTGTAGCTCTGCTCGCTTGATAGATGTTGAACTTTAATGTAAAAGAAGTCAAAAACCTGCATGTACTGTATCTAAATAGAACTAGTCTTTAGACAGCCTTCGCACCACAGTTTGAGAAGCAATGCACTAACAGGCTATGATGATCCACTGACTCTCTTTAGCTGCCGAACATGATTTATTTTTATTTTTCTAGCCGTCATCTAGGGCCTGTTAGCCATTGGAAATCTTACCAGGGTCATAAAACCTCAGACAACTTAGCTCCTAGAATCAAGCACACAAACTCCCCCACCATGATAAGGTGGCAGTTTATTGAGTGAGGACAATCTCCTAGGCCCCCAGAATTATCTTCAGTTAAATATCATCAGGCCAAGATTCACAAGCAGCCTGCTCCAGTTGGGTCGACTCATCTGTTTTACCATCTTCAGCCACCAGGTGCCATGAACTCCTGCATGTCTGAGGTAAATCACCTCCACATGGCCAAACTTTTAGCAAGATGTTTATTATATTATATTATTGTGTTGTTGTTTATTGTTTCGTGTGATTGTTTTTTGTCTATGTATATAATGAGAGGACAGTGTGGTGGTATTTGGGGGCGTGGCTTGTTCTCAGCTGGATATAGAGCTCTAACCAGGCCAGCCAGATGGTTTATCTCGCGGTATTTGTGAATTCACAAACACGAGAGAAACCAACTGGCCTTCGTCCGGCTCGATTGGTTTGAGAGTCCGAAACGGCCGTTGTTCGGCCCAATCACATCACAGCAGCGTGGTTTTGAGGCCCAATCACATTGTAGCAGGGCGGGCTAACACGGGCCATTAGCTCCCTGGTGCTGCAGCCGAGTCTGATTCAAGCTAAACAAAGACGGCTGCTCTCGTGGATGTACGTGTTTCTGCTGCTTTTGATGCGGTTTCAGCAGAAATACGGAGTAATTTCTTTATGAAAGAAGAGCAGTATGTGTGACACTTGTTCTATCCCAAGTGGACATTGGATACACCATTACGAGTTGTTGCTGTGATTGGCTAGCTCAAATAAGGTCGGCCCCACACCCAATCAGCTCCAAGTATTTCACTAAACGCCCCGCCTTTTCTCGAACGCTTTCAGTGAGTCAAGTCCCAGATGGATATAGTGAGAACTCAGATAGCAGTTCAACACACATCCATCTGGAGTGAGCCAGGTTAATAGAGCTCCTTGTCACTTCGGAGTCACTCGCCGAATTGGAGTCAATCATGCTAGTTGTTAGATTGACTATATTTTCATTGTTTGAACTGCCAGAAACGGCAGTTGGTCAGTTGTAACCTTAGATCGCCAATCATATGAGATTAAAAAACGTCCGTTAAGAAAGTTTAATAACGTTTATTTTTGTAAAACGCACGTAAAATCTCGTACCTTCTACTCTCATAAAAAACATTCAGTTTAACACTTGTTTAACAACTTTGGTGACTCTCTGCTCCGAGCTGTTTGAAGAAGTTTATTCAGTTAAACTTTGTGTTTTCACAGACGTTAAACTCATATGTAACCTAAAATGGGCACATTTAAAAAGTAAATGATAAATATAGCAGATTCTATGTTGTTTGTCCTCGTAGGTGTTGCCGTAGTCAAACATTAAAGGGACTATACTCGATTTTTTTTACAACAAAATAACTTAAAAACAGTTTCCCCCTAGCACTGATGTCTTGTTAATGTATCTAATCAGGTGGAAATTAGTCCGTCATGTCCTGTCAATGTCTAATAAAATACCGTTTGTCGCCAACTTTTTCTGTTTTTGTTTTTAGCATTGTGGCTAACTGTTGTTAGCATAGTGACTCACCTCACTGATAACAGCTGTGAAAAAACATTAAAACTCATCATGATGAACAATTCTGAAGCTCAGAATGCATTAGCTACGTGAGCAAATCATGTAGCCTGAAGTAAGAAGTTTAAAATGAATTATTTCTGTTTGTTTACATTTTAAGAATGCAAAAATCAGGTACAGTCCCTTTAACGTGTATGCGCCTCCTTGGGGAGTTACAGTGGATTTACACTAAGTGCAACTTGGATGCGAGTCGTGACTCGCGCGAGTCACGCAGAACTTAGAAAGTGCTTAAAACCAATGCGTTGATTTACACCGTGCTCCGACATGTCCGACTGCGAGTGCGAGAGTCGCGCGACTCTGCGGAAAGAATCCGCATGAAGTCTATTTTTGTCGGAGACCGCAGCGGTCTGGTGCGGCTTTCATTCATTATACGAGCGTTCTCGCGGGAATCTACGTGACTCCACGTGGCTTTGGACGAAACCGGACCGCAGTTGACAGCATCTGGTGTAACAGGCACTTAGCAAGAAACCCGCACGTGTCCCGACCCGCACCCGCCTTGCAGTCTGTGTAAATCCAGCGTTACACTCCTGCAGCTCAGGTCACACTACGGCAGTGAAGACTCCAATTTTTATTATTGTGTTGCCCATTACGTTATTTACAGAATAAGATTTACAGATTATTTTTGTGATTTATAAATTATCAATAACAGAAGAAAGCCAGGCCAGGGCTGACAGTGCACCAATTTGATGAAATTGCAATTTTTGCAGCTAAACCAACTAGAAGTGATTCAAGATTTACATTAATTAAGCGGCAGATGTGTTGATTTGTATTTTAATCTAATAACTAAAACAATTCAAAATCTTAAGTACAAAAATACAAAAAGTTGGCACCGACCCTCCACCATAAAAGTCACAGTGTCAGTGTAAAGTGTAATGGACAATACACAGTATATACAGGGCTCTCAACTCTCACGCAATGACCGTGTGACACACGCAATTCACCTCCTTCACACGCTCTCACGCCACACCTGGCATTTCTCACGCTGAAAAATCAGACACAGTTTTTTTTTTTTTTTAAAACCAAAATTAAATAGGCACTAGTCTCAAATGTATAGAGCCTAGAACGGCCGCGCAGCGCATCTGAATTTCAGATGCGCTGTCTTAAGATCTCTCTCTCTCTCTCTCTCTCTCTCTCTCTCTCTCTCTCTCTCTCTCTCTCTCTCTCTCTCTCTCTCTTCCTCCCTCGGGAAGCTGCGCGCGACTGTCAGGGCAGCGTCACATCAGAGCTATTTAACAGACAGATCGTTTCTTTGAGACGCATTTCAAACTCCCAGTGATATTCTGTGAAACTGAAGCTTCATAGTGATCCATAGTTTGTGCAAATCAGCCTTATATTTACGGAGAAAAGGCCCAAAATGTACAGTGAAAGATAACGTGTGTAAATAACAGCGGAGAAAATCGCGCAAAACGGCGCACCGCGGAAATGTTTGAAGAGGTCTTTACAACTTTTACTTTTCCCTGAATGTGACAT
This sequence comes from Mugilogobius chulae, assembly GCA_038363315.1. NCBI lineage: Eukaryota > Metazoa > Chordata > Actinopteri > Gobiiformes > Gobiidae > Mugilogobius > Mugilogobius chulae. Next base: position 6,971,220 of record CM076395.1, on the reverse strand, counting down.
AAAACAGACACTAACCTTATAAAAGCAGCAGCTCTCGTGTTTTCTCTGCCCTGATCACTCAGGACAGTCCTGTCAGGCCGAGTCAGTCTGCCTGACGCTCCTAAAGCCCAGTTTTACAGGGGCGGAGCTAAGGGCATTTGGGGCTTGGGCCCCCTAAATCTGGCCTCAATGGGGGGGGACCCTATTTGTATTTTGTTTATTTAACTGCCTCATGTCTTTTTAATTATATAAAATTGACATCACACAATAGGATCATCACATCTAAAACTCACCAAAATACAGGAAATTGCATTGATTTTATAAAAATTCTCCAGGTAGGAGAATTCCCCCAGACCCCCCTGGATTACATCTGAACCTTGTTAGATTTAAATATATTTGTATTTACAGGCTTATGGGTCTGAGGGTCTAGAGTGGTTATCTATCAGGGTTTGATTTCTCGCCTAGGGTGACAGCTAGAGCCCACACGGTTACATTTTTATTTGTCAGAGGGCTGGTCCATTAAAATTTTTCTCGGGCTGAAAATGAGTCCCACTAAGGCCCTGGACACCGCAGATCATTTCATTCACTGTCCCAGGACACAGGACAGGTAAAAAAGATACTAAGTGTGAGTTCAGACGTCCTGATCCATGTTTGTAAAGTCTGTGGAGTTTTAGAGCCTCTACAGTCCCAGCTCCACTGTCACTGCTGCGTAAAGGCTGACTCTGTTTCCACAGTCTGCGGTGGGAAGTGCAGGGCCGTTTGAAAGGGATTTAAGGACCTTTAAAGGGGGTGTGGGGGCTCAGCAGCTAACATGAAAAACTTCCAATTAATAATACAATGTTATAATACTTTCATGTTTCTGACATTTTTATGTCTTTGTTACACCAAATAGATAATTAAAAAAAAACAGACTTGTAAGGCCATAAAATGGACTGTTATTTGCCCGGGAGGAGGAGGGCCCACGCATGTGGAGTAGCAGCAGCTCACAGACAGAGGCAGCTCTAAAGCAGCAGAGGTAGAGCTGGAGGCTGCAGTCTCAGGACCTGCAGTTTGAACATCTGCAAAACCAGGAGCTGCAGTCTGAAGGCCCCTCACTGACATGTCTCCCACTGAGCAGGACAGAACAAAAAGTATTAGGACTCCACTGTGAACCCCTGACACAGGATTTGGACATGTGAATGCCTAAAAGTAGACATTTCGAGGTGAAATTTGGATATGTTGGTTAAAAACACTTCAGATTGCAGGAAACTACATCTATTTTGACCAAAATCTCTTGGGGAACTCCCAGACTCGACCCCTCAGGGCCATGTGAACAGAAGGCCTAATTGCCATTTATCTTTTATTCACTTGTTTGTTTGAACACCTGTTTTAATTTTTTATTTTTATAAAATAGGCTCAACAGAGTAATCGAAAGTGTTATCCAATACGACAATTTTAGTCTCACTTTTTTCAGCCACTTGAAGCCTGTAAAATGTCTCAAAATGCACCAAAATGTGTCTGTTTTTTCAAAAATCTCTGGGGAGGACCCCCAGACCCCCCGCTCATTCTTTTCACCATGTACGACATGGTTTCCCCACTGCTGAAATACGTCTGATGCCCATCAACCACTGAAAAACAGACTTCCAATTAGATCGCTGCTTTACAAATTCTCTATGTAGATTTCAGAGCCTCGCTCCACCCTAGAACCTGCGAATGATATGCACCCTCACAAAAAATCTCACTCCAAGCCAAAATCAAAAGTTGAGAGCCCTGGTATATACAAAATTAAACAATGTTGTTTTCCAAAATAGTTTGAGTTGGCCGGATTTGAGTTGGTGTGCCGCGGAAAAAAATCTACCAAAAAGTGTGCTGTGACTCAAAAAAGATTGGGAAACACTGGTCTAACCTACTGGAGACAAATGCATGGATAAGTCTCTCCAAGTCAGGCTTTGACACTATAGGGGAGACCGGGGACAATTGTAACACTTTTTTCCAAATTGGACATATCAGCTTAATCTTAGTTAAAGACCTGGTTAAAACGATGAAATGAAAGCTGCAGATCTTGGCTTGACATGTGAACAGGTTTGGATTCACTAGAGCGATTTATTTTAAAGCTGTTTTCATTTCAAGACAAGAAAATCAAGTGTTACAATTGCCCCACAACATGGGTCAAATGTAACACACTAAGGGTTCAATTGTAACACATGAAATTACAACAATAATATTTATTTTTTCTTTATTGAAGCTAATACATTTGACAGACTGAAGGTTGTCCACATTCAAATCCCCTTAACTCTGTCTTAAAATCTTATTATAATAAAACACAAAACTTTACAGTCTGCTCTAACTTTACTTATGTCTTTTTCAAACTAAAATGAGAATTATTCTGAAAAAAATATGAAGGCTCTAATAAAAATCAGTCAAACAAATGATACACAAATTTTTTTGGACAAAATAAAAAATCTAAATAAATCCATCCAAAATGAACACGTTGTTACATTTGCCCCAGATGAGGGCGGCCATGTTTGTAGGGATTTGTTTCTATGTTAGCATGTTTATTTGTTGTTGTAAAACTCACCAAATACAGACCACAAAACCTATTTTTAAACATATAAAAATGACAGTCATGTCTCAGTCACATCTCTGTCCAGAGCAAAAACATGAGGTCATGTGATGTAGAACTTTACTGCTTTTTGATGTAAAAAGTTTCCTGAAATCTCAAATCTCTTTCCACTCAAACAGCAGGTGGAGATGCAATGAGCAGGTTCTTCTGGTTTGATTCTGCTACGAATGGGAGCCTCTGTTACATTTGCCCCGTGTTACAATTGGCCCCGGTCTCCCCTACCTTTGATTTTGTCAATGTTTTTAGATGGTAAAGAGCTGCTGGTGTTATTGACTTGATGTGGCTGTTAAAGTTCAGATTTCTAACTTGACCTGAAGGTTTTAGAGAGAGAGACTGAAGGTGACTGCTGACACTTTCTCTGTGTTTCTGGGCCAAAGATGATAACTTCAGTCTGAATTTAGCTAGAGAACTAACTTAGTCACGCTCTATAAAATGTATTTCTTTGCTTCTGAATGTAACAGTAACTAATCTTTCTGGTTCAATCGTCTTGGCATGAATTATGTTGTTAATATGAAAAATAAAACCATTCTTGACTCTGGGTGAGTTTTTATGTTTGTCACAAAAACACTTTTTTCAGAAACCTTGAAGAGAAACAAAAGCTTTTGTGTAGCCGTGGCGCCCCCAAATGGACACACTGAGAACAACACACTTCAGAGAGAAATAATGATCAGATTGTCAGATTAAACACAAACAAAACCACGCCTTAAGTTTGTTTATGTGATTGTTTTTTAATGTTTCAGGCGTGTTTACGAACTACAAATGGCAAATAAGTTTTATGATTAACAAAGGCATATTTAAGAGGATGAAATGCAAGTTTTCCTCTACATTTGTGGTTTTTATTTCATCTGATAACTTGGCCTGGGCAGTTAGACTAAACATGATCCTGGAGCTATATCACGATTTATATTTTATCACAATTCGTGTTGACTGACGTTTTACTTAAAGGTGGTGAAGCTGATTTTCACACTCCAAACACTCATGAATCCATTAACACATGGTTAATATCGACATGTATTAATTTTGGTTGCATTTATGGCTTGGCTAATAAACGTCTTTTTACAAACAAGTGAAACTGGAGTGACCGCCCCAAGGTCAGCCAATCAGAGAGCTGCACTTAAATGCAACTGAAATTATTTTTTATTCAATTCAGACAGGACACAGTGCTGTATTTACTATATACTTTTTAGTGGAAAGCGCAAAGTTTAAGCATTTACAAATAAAAAAGTTAGCTACCCCACCTTTAAGGTAAATGGGTCATAAAGTTCCTTCTTCACCGTGGTAATCTAAACCCAGCTGTCAAAGTGTTGCCAGATTTTCAGAGACAAACAAGTGACTCAACCTTTGAAAAAAATTCCCAAACAAGTGACCTTCAATATTTTTTTGAATAAGCAATAGAGACGTTGTATGTCTCTGCAAAACTAAACGAACTTTTCATTGAGTATCGACATTTTCTTTGTGTTTAACGTGTAGCCTAAATCTTAACCTGCCCCAAGCCTCAGACCTAAACTTACCCATTTTAGTGACTTACCCGTTAAACCCCAAAAAATGTCGCCACATGGCATCCAAGGTTCTTCGACGTAAAAAGGATGTGGAAATGTAGTTATTGTACGTAATTTGTTGTATATCTACGTTTTCTTCAGAGACTGTGTTGTAGCCAGCAGTTACTGTGAAAAAAACTTACAGTTACTAACAAAATACTCTTAGTTATGTAAAAAAAAAAAAAACAAAAAAAAAAAAAAAAACTACAAACAAGACTTATTGTGTGGGATAAAAACGATTCAGAGACACAGGAACAGGGAGAGAATCATTTTAATATGGATTTTCTTTAATATGAACCTATTTGTTGTTTTCTTCTGTTTAAATGTTAGTAATAAAACAAAAAAAACTTTTTCTGATCAGTGTTTGCAATATTACACACAAAGTAATCCCCAAGTACAATACAAAAATACCTAAAGAAAACGTATTTTGGAGTAAAATATCTTATTTCAAGTGAAATATTCTGCCAGTGTAATAAGAAAAGTCAACTGACCTTGTTGTTTTGAGCAGAAAATGCTAGTTTCAAGAACTGTTGACAAGATTTTTGAGGAAATCTATTCTTGATTCAAGTAATTATGACTTAAAACAGAAACACATTTACTTAAAATAAGTTTTTATATCTAGATAAGGTAAATCAGGAGAGAATCTCTTAAAACAAGTCAAATAATCTGAGTAAGACTTGATCTTATTAAGTGAAAAAACGTTTAAATTAGTTCATTAATTCAAGTCATTTTATCTAAATTAGATTTTCCTTTTTGCAGTGAAAGTACCGTAATTTCTGGATTATAAGCCGCTACTTTTTTCATGAGCTTTGAACTCTGAGGTTTATAAGGCAATGCAGCAAAATGATAGATTCTCATAGACTTACTATTAACAAGTGCAGCCTATACATGTACTTTATCATTTTTCTTACTTAAATCTAGTGGGTGTGGCTTATATTCAGGTGCGCTCAATAGGGCAGAAATTACAGTAACTAACACTGCAAAAAAGGCCTTTATAATACGAAAACTTTGCTTATTTTGAGGTAAAATGTCTTATTTCAAGTGAAATAATCTGCCAGTGCAATATGAACATTTGACTAACCAAATTGTTTTGAGCAGAAAATGTTAGTTTCAAGTAGTCATGACAAGAAATTTAAGCAAATATATATATATATATATATATATATATATATATATATATATATATATATATATATATATATATATATATATATATATATATATATATATATTTATCTATTCAAGCAATTATGGCTTAAAACTTATACAAATTTGCTTTAAAAAGTTTTTTTTGTCTTATTAAGTGAAAAAGATCTTAAAATTGGTCTTTTAAGATTAATATGCTTAATTCAAGTCATTTTATCTGAGTTAGATATTCCTTTTTTTGCGGTATAGTTACTTTCTTGGGGCAACAACTAAATGGTGTATCTCATTAATTTTTAATAAAGTAAAACGTATTGAGTAACTAATTACTTTTCCAATATTTTTTCACCAACAGCTGGTTGTCACTAAATCAATGTTTAGTATTGATCTGCCCATTACTGCTGCATGCATTCACACAAACATTGCTTCCCTATTTTACCTTAAAGACAGCTGTACTTAAACTGTTCGTAAATCAACTACAATACATTTGAAGGCATTTCCTATTTGTTTCAGAATTGTGTATTTGATTGACAGGAGCTGACAGTCTAGTTTTATCACATGGAGAGAGTTTTCAGCAGTGAAATGTAGAAGAAAATCAACAGAACAAAGGCGCTTTAAGACTTGATTTGTGTCGTAGCAGTTTTAGTTTCACTTTTGGTTCATCATGTCGTGAGCCGCTCTGTGACAGTGTTGTCCTTTAAAGATGCTGTAGTTTTCTCCTCCAGTTTCACATAATCTCCCACAGTGTGAGCTCCACCCACGGCCTGAGTCTGCTTCACCTGCCGACGGAGGAGAAGACGGAGTGAAGTCACGGAGGAGAGCAGAGGGAGGGTGAAGAGAGAGAGAGAGAGGAGAGAGACAGGGAGGAGAGGGAGAGAGGAGGAAAAAGAAGAGAGACAGGGAGAGTAAGAGAGAGGAGAGAGAGAGGGGAGAAGGGAGAAGAGACAAGAGAGGAGGAGAAAGGAGAGAGAGGAGAGAGAAAGGTATGGAGGAGTGAGAAGGGGAGAGACAGAGCGAGAAGAGAGAAACGAGGGAGGGGAGGAGAGAGAAGGGAGGGGGAGAGAGAGACAGAGCGAGAAGAAAGAGACAAGAGAGGAAGGGTAGAAAAGGAGAAAGAGAAGAGAGAGGAAAGAGAAAGGTAGAGGAGAGAGAGGGCGATGAGAAACGAGGGAGGGGAGGAGAGAGGAGAAAGAGGAAGAAGGAGAGAGAAGGAAGAAGAAAGAGAGGGGAGAGACAGAGCAAAAAGAGAGAAGCGAGGGAGGAGAGGGGAGAGAAGAGAGGGGAAAAGAGAGAGAGGGAGAGAGAGAAGAAAGAGGGTGAGAGAGAAAGAGGAGAAAGGAGAGAGAAGAAAGAGAGAGAAGAGAGGGGAAAAGAGAAAGGGAGAGAGAGAAGAATGGAAGAGAGATATAAGAGAAGGAAGAAGAAAGAAGGGAGGAGAGAAAAGAAAGAGAGAAAATGATGAGAAAGAGAGAGGAGAGAGAAGAAAGAGAGAGAAGAGAAGGGAAAAGAGAACAGGAGAGAGAAAGGGCAGAAAAAGAGAATGAAAGGGTGGAGAGAGCAAAAGAAGCGCAAGGGCAGAGGGGAGTTGACAGATGGATAGAGTGAGAGAGCGGGAGGTAGAGAGGAGAGAATGAAGAGGTAAGAGAGTAAAAAGAGAGAGGGGAAGAAAGAAGGAAGAGAGACAAAAGAGAGAGATATAAGAAATACAAGAGAGGAGACGAGAAAAAAAGAGAGAAGAGAGAGAGGAAGAAAGAGAGGAGAAAGGCAGGAGAGAGAAAAAAGAGTGAGGGGGGAGAAAAAGGGAGAATCAGGGGAGAGCAGTAGGGCAGAGAGGGGAGGGGAAGCAACCCAGAGAAAGTGGAAAGTGTAGTTCTGTAGCCATAGCAGCAGGTACGGCAGCCATGTTGGGACTGTAGCAGCACCAAAGTTATAATTGAAAATGTTAAAACTTGTCTATCAAAAGCAAAGAATAAAGTTTGATAGATTCTCGCTCGTTTAGCCGAACGTTGTGGTTTACCTGCCACTTGTCGGACATGTGTCTGGCGTCAGTGACCACGGTTTCTGAGGCTTTTCCCAAACTCTGACCTTTGTGATCATGAACTTCTGACCGTTGTCCAGAGTCACTCTAACGAAACAGAAAACCGCTATAGACTTGTGCAAAACATTTTAAAGATTTACAACTGCAAGGTAAGACTTTTATGACTCAAAAAAACTCTGCTGTGACTGACTGACTCGCTGTGGTGGTCGGGACATGTTGGGCATCCAGGTGGCATTCCCTGTTTGGCGGGTAATCCACTCTGAGCTCTGTGTTTTTTCAGCCACTGGAGGCAGATTAGAACACGCACGGAACAGACTGGTTTAGTCCTGTTTAGCCTGCTTTGTCCTGTTTTAGTCTGCTTTCACTTTGGAGTCTGTTTTAGTCCTGTTTAGTCCTTTTTACCTGAGTCCTGCTTTAGTCCTGTTTTAGTCCTTTTAGTCCTGTTTTAGTCCTGCTTTTAGCTGTTTAGTCCTGTTTAGTCCTAGTTTAGTCCGTCCTGCTTTTAGTCCTGTTTTAGTCCTGTTGTCCTGTTTTAGTCCTGTTAGTCCTGCTTTTAGTCCTGTTTAGTCCTGTTAGTCCTGTTTAGGCCTGTTTAGTCCTGTTTAGTCTGTTTTGTCCTTTTAGTCCTCCTTTTTAGTCCTGCTTTTAGTCCCTGTCTTTAGTCCTGCTTTATCCTGCTAGTCCTGTTTTAGTCCTGTTTTAGTCCTGCTTTAGTCCTGCTTTAGTCCTGTTTTAGTCCTGCTTTAGTCCTGCTTTAGTCCTGTTTTAGTCCTGTTTTAGTCCTGTTTTAGTCCTGGTTTTAGTCCTGTTTTAGTCCTGTTTTAGTCCTGTTTAGTCCTGTTAGTCCTTTTAGTCCTGTTTAGTCCTGCTTTAGTCCTGCTTTAGTCCTGTTTTAGTTTTAGTCCTGCTTAGTCCTGTTTTAGTCCTGTTTTAGTCCTGTTTTAGTCCTGTTTTAGTCCTGCTTTAGTCCTGTTTTAGTCCTGTTTTAGTCCTTTTAGTCCTAGTCCTTTAGTCCTTTTTAGTCCTGTTTTAGTCCTGTTTTAGTCCTTTAGTCCTTTTAGTCCTGTTTTAGTCCTGTTTTAGTCCTTTTAGTTTTAGTCCTGTTTTAGTCCTGCTTTAGTCCTAGTCCTTTAGTCCTAGTCCTTTTTAGTCCTGCTTTAGTCCTGTTTTAGTCCTGTTTTAGTCCTGCTTTAGTCTGTTTAGTCCTGCTTTAGTCCTGTTTAGTCCTGTTTTAGTCCTGCTTTAGTCCTGCTTTAGTCCTGCTTTAGTCCTGTTCCTGCTTAGTCCTGTTTTAGTGTTTAGTCCTGTTTTAGTCCTGTTTAGTCCTGTTTAGTCCTGTTTAGTGCTTTAGTCCTGTTTTAGTCCTGCTTTAGTCCTGCTTTAGTCCTGTTTAGTCCCTGCTTTAGTCCTGCTTTAGTTTTAGTCCTTTAGTCCTGTTTTAGTCCTGTTTAGTCCTGCTTTAGTCCCTTTAGTCCTTTAGTCCTAGTCCTTTTAGTCCTGCTTTAGTCCTGTTAGTCCTGTTTTAGTCCTGTTTTAGTCCTGCTTTAGTCCTGCTTTAGTCCTGCTTTAGTCCTGTTTTAGTCCTGCTTTAGTCCTGCTTTAGTCCTGCTTTTAGTCCTGTTTTAGTCCTGTTTTAGTCCTGCTTTAGTCCTGCTTTAGTCCTGTTTTAGTCCTGCTTTAGTCCTGTTTTAGTCCTGTTTTAGTCCTTTTAGTCCTGTTTTAGTCCCTAGTTTTAGTCCTAGTTTTAGTCCCTTTAGTCCTTTAGTCCTGTTTAGTCCTGTTTTAGTCCTGTTTAGTTTTTAGTCCTGTTTAGTCCTGTTTTAGTCCTGTTTTAGTCCTTTTAGTCCTGTTTAGTCCTGCTTTAGTCCTAGTCCTGTTTAGTCCTGTTTTAGTCTGCTTTAGTCCTGTTTTAGTCCTGTTTTAGTCCTTTTAGTCCTGCTTTAGTCCTGCTTTAGTCCTGTTTTAGTCCTTTTAGTCCTGTTTTAGTCCTGCTTTAGTCCTGCTTTAGTCCTGTTTTGTCCTTTTAGTCCTGTTTAGTCCTGTTTTAGTCCTGTTTTAGTCCTGCTTTAGTCCTGTTTTTAGTCCTGCTTTAGTCCTGTTTTAGTCCTGCTTTAGTCCTGGTTTAGTCCTGTTTTAGTCCTGCTTTAGTCCTGTTTTAGTCCTGCTTTAGTCCTGTTTTAGTCCTGCTTTAGTCCTGTTTTAGTCCTGCTTTAGTCCTGCTTTTAGTCCTGCTTTAGTCCTGCTTTTAGTCCTGTTTTAGTCCTGTTTTAGTCCTGCTTTAGTCCTGCTTTAGTCCTGTTTAGTCCTGCTTTAGTCCTGCTTAGTCCTGCTTTAGTCCTGTTTTAGTTTTAGTCCTGTTTTAGTCTGCTTTAGTCCTGTTAGTCCTGCTTTAGTCCTGTTTTAGTCCTTAGTCTTTTAGTCTGCTTAGTCCTGCTTTAGTCCTTTAGTCCTGTTTTAGTCCTGCTTTAGTCCTGTTTTAGTCCTGTTTTAGTCCTGTTTTAGTCCTGTCCTTTAGTCCTGTTTTAGTCCTGTTTTAGTCCTGTTTCCTGTTTTAGTCCTGCTTTAGTCCTGTTTTAGTCCTGCTTTAGTCCTGTTTTTAGTCCTGTTTAGTCCTGCTTTAGTCTGCTTTAGTCCCTGTTTAGTCCTGTTTAGTCCCTTTAGTCCTGTTTAGTCTGCTTTAGTCCTGTTTAGTCCTTTAGTCCTGTTTTAGTCCTGCTTTAGTCTGTTAGTCCCTCTTAGTCCTGTTTTAGTCCTGCTTTAGTCCTGTTTTAGTCGCTTTTAGTCCGCTTTAGTCCTTTAGTCCTTTAGTCCTGTTTTAGTCCTGTTTTAGTCCTGCTTTCAGTCCTGTTTTATCTGTTTTAGTCCTAGTCCTGTTTAGTCCTGTTTTAGTCCTGCTTTAGTCCTGCTTTAGTCCTGCTTTAGTCCTGCTTTTAGTCCTGTTTAGTCCTGCTTTAGTCCTGTTTTAGTCCTGTTTTAGTCCTGTTTAGTTCCTGGTTTTAGTCCTGTTTTAGTCCTGCTTTAGTCCTGCTTTGTCCTGTTTTAGTCCTGTTTTAGTCCTGTTTAGTTTTAGTCCTGCTTTAGTTTTGTCCTGTTTAGTCCTGCTTTAGTCCTTTAGTCCTTTAGTCCTGCTTTAGTCCTGGTTTTAGTCCTGTCCTTTTAGTCCTGCTTTAGTCCTGTTGTCTGTTAGTCCTGCTTTAGTCCTGTTTTAGTCCTTTAGTCCTGTTTTAGTCCTTAGTCCTGCTTATAGTCCTGTTTTAGTCCCTGCTTCAGTTCCTGCTTTCCAGATCCTGCTTTAGTCCTAGTTTAGTCTGTTTGAATAGTTCCTTGTTTTNGCGCGTTAAGGTCGCTCCACGATTGTGTTTTGGCTTGACGATATTCCCGGTACTAGGCATGGGCCCATGGTGGGTGTGTCTGAGCTTAGTGGTTATACCCCAACATCCGTTTGATTGCCTGTTGTCAGCTTGAGGACCTATACGCTGTTGATTCGAGTGTCATGATGCTGAAATAACCTCTGTCAGGGGCCAACGTTGGTGGTGGTTCATGGAGACTATATTGACTAGGGTCTGAATGAAACTCTTGTCTTTTTGGTTTGGGGGGTTTGCTCTAATTGTGTGGTTGGTCTGTGTTTTGGTGGACATGGAAGGTTTGGTGTTTAAGAGGCCACAAGAGTTTTCGGTCTGAGGGATTATAAATGGATTTTGGGGGTTCGGATACTGCAACGGCAGATCTCAAAAATAAAAGTTCTGTCTCGGGGTGGGCCCCAAAACTCAGAACACTGAGTGTTGGCTTTTCTTTTTTCCTTAAATGTATTTTACACAACATCACCGAGGAAAGGTTTTTATTGATAATGACTGTGGCTGAATCACTGAATTATATAATAAAAAATACATAAACAAAGCTTGAAAATTTTTAGCTTCTTGTGGTTTTTTATCGTTGTCAATAAACTTCAGTTTGTAAGTAACAGGTTTTTCTTCAGCTTTTAACCGTAAATATTATAAACTTAAACTAACGCGGGTCATCAAAGCACGTTATGTAAATGAACTGAACGTTTGTGGTTTTAGTTGGAGAGCAAACAACGTTTTGGCTCCAAGGGTTTTTGGGGTAGAGCTGTGTCAAAGCTGAAAAGTGAGATAAAAACAAGTTGTAGATAACAGTGCCGCTCTGTTTAAAACTGCATGCACGCATAGTTAAAGGGATCTGATTTGTAGAAGTATAGTACTTTTTGGAGATCGTTCTTTACTTTAGCATTTTCGCTTCGGTTGAGGAGGAGATTTGTTTATACGATGGCGGGTGGTGTTTTGTGGGTCTTGAGATTATGAGATTTAAGCTAGTTACTTGGTTGGGCTCTGAGAACAGTCAGTAGGGTGCTTTTTGCAGAGTCTGTTGTGAGTATATGAAAGTGAATGGTAATAAACAGACTATGAGTTTGGAGGAGGAGGGTATGAGGCAGAAGTGTGGTGGTTCTGTTTAATGAGACGGCAGCATGCATCAGATCAGGGATCTAGCAGAAGAGCAGAAGCAGACACTGGGGTGTCAAGGGATTCGGACTACATTGCAGTTTGAGTCTTAAAAAAACAGGACTGAATCAGACTGGACTAAAGATGAAATCAGGACTAAGACTAGTTAAACCAGCTCTAAACCAGTGACTGGGAGAGACGGAGATCTGACCGGACTGAGGAACTAGATCTAGAATCCAAGGATCTAAAACTTGGAGGATCTATGTCTAGCCAGCTCTAGAATGCTCGGAGACTAAAACTGATCTAAGTAGGCAGGACTTATAAATCTTAGATCTATATAACCTGTTTAGGACTAAACTAGATTTCTGATTTGAACTCTATCTCTTAGACAGGACATAACTATGATCTAGACAATGCTCAGAGACTAGAGACTAGATCTAGACCCCAGGACTCGAACTAGATTACCAGGTGCCTTAAAACGCGCCTTGTAATCTTATGGATTACCAGGGGGCTCTTAAACCGGGAGGCTAAATACTAGATCTAACTACCATGCGCATCTAATTAGCTGGAGGTTGAACCACTTCTAACCAGGGACTAAACTGAGGAATGCAACGCAGGACTTCTTTAGTCAAACCAGGTGAGTCTGAAAATGGACCTGAGAGTCTGTGAATCAGCTTACACCAGGTTATGTAAAACGAGATTGTTGTGATTTCAACTTATGCTGCTTAAACTAGGCATGAGAATGCTAGATGCTAAACTGGCTTCTAAATGAGGACTATATTTATTCTTAGTATTGTGAGAACTCGCTCTATAGTAACCATTGGACTATAAGACTGAGTAGTCCATAATTACCATTGCTCTTTAAACCACGATGTTAATCTAGATTCTAACCAGCTCTTATAAACCAGGAATAAAACTAGATATAAGCCAAAATAACCAGGACTGATTAGCACTTAGCTCTAAACCCAGCTAATATAACCAGGTGCTAAAATTAGCTCTAAACCAGGACTAAACAGATCTAAACCAGGACTAAAACTAGCTCTAAACAGGACTAAAACTAGATTAACCAGGACTAAAATAGATCTAAACCAGCTCTAAACAGGACTAAAAACATAGATCTAAACCAGGACTAAAACTAGATCTACACCAGGACTAAAACTAGATCTAACAGCTCTAACCAGGACTAAACTAGATCTAACCAGGACTAAAAAATAGATCTAAACCACTCTAACCAGGACTACCCTATCTAAACCAGGACTAAACTAGATCTAAACCAAGCCTCTAAACCAGGACAAAACCAGATCTAAACCAGCTCTAAACCGGACTAAAACTAGATCTAAACCAGGATCAAAACTAGATCTAAACGCAGCTCTTAAACCAGGACTAAAACTAGATCTAAACCAGGACTAAACTAGATTCTAAACCAGCTCTAAACCAGGTCTAAAACAGATCTACACCAGCTCTAACGCAGATAACAACTAGATCTAAACCAGATCTAAACCAGGACTAAAACTAGATCTATAACCACTCTAAACAGGACTAAAACTAGATCTAACCAGAACTAAAACCAGGACTAAATCAGATCTAAACCAGGACTAAAACAGGACTAAAACAACTAGTTCTAACACAGGTCTAAACCAGGTCTGCAGGATGAGTCTTGGTCCTTGTGTGTGCTGTCTCTTTGTGTTGCAGATCTGAATTTCCCGGCTTCTAAACACACTTTAATAACTCTAAGTGAAGTCTGCAGAGTGGATGACCACGTCCAAACAAGGGATCCCGCCTGGGTCCAAAGATGCCCCTTTCACCCCCACAGCGGCGTAGGTCATCCGCGTTTAGTCTGGACTTCTGGTGGTAGAACTTGTTGCTCTTTTCCCCCCTCAACCGCAGTGCTAGAGCATATTCTGTAGAGTAAAGTTTTGTACAAGAGTGTACAATACTTCACCCCCTTTTTAAATGTCTTCAGAGTTGTTTTTCTGTGTGTTGGCCGCTAATGAGCTCACAGAGCGCTGCACCCAGCAGTGCTACGGCTGCGCTGCTTTGTCTGATCCCAGTTACACTTTAGTGGAACCTATTTACACATCTGCAGAACATGAACAGTGAAGCAGTGCAAGTTTCTTTACTTTAGTTGGAAAAGGCCAGGCTTATTGCATTCTATTGTATGATTAGTTTGTGTTTTTCCTTCATATCACATTCTGTTTTTGCCGGCCTCAAGTATATTAATATTCAATAAACCTTGTATATTAAACGTATCCTTTGAGCTTAGGATAGACAGAATTAGAAAGATAGACAGATAGAACAGATCAGGGACAGAGGAAGATAGAGTTAACTTGATATTGAGGTACGAATATGGGATCATTTGATTTAGACACTATGTATTGTAGAACTAGATAACAGTAGCTTAGTGATAAGAATTTATTGACATTAGATAGTTAAATAGATAGCATTAGTAGTAGTATGAGGCAGCTTATAGTAGTTAATGATATGTATCCTATCTATCTATAGCTACTGTCCGCTTACTGAAAGTTAATCATATGTATATTGCATAAAAGTCCATTATTTCCTAATCGTAATCCAATAAAATGTAAAGTAAAGATTAGTCTTTTCTATTCTATAGCCCTTATTCTATTGTTACATTCCTTCACATGGTCTAACTAACGTACGATAACTCGTCTATAACATGACTCTTACTTGTCTACTCTATGTTCCTACAGATATCTGTCTATATCTATTAGGCTCTTTGGTAAACGATCACATTGGAGCTAGGAGTGTATATCGTAGATGTCTTAGTGAAAAATTGAGTCTAAAAATCTCTGAATATAAATAAAAATTCATAAAGGTGCTCAGAGCTTTTGTCAGCGAGAGCAGACGTTACAAAGACAGGAGATGATGACATTGAACCAACCGAACATCACGACTCTAAACCATAATAATGAACAAAAAAACAAGAGAATGAGACCAAGCTCAATAAGACAGCGACGTCGTCCTTGATGTATAGGCCTGAAATCCTTTTTGACCATAAGGCAATCCAATCAGTAGATAGAGTGTCGTCTCGAACACGTACCTCCGCTGGCTGTGACGAAGGGGTCTTCGTTGGTCATGCGATTTCTGGCGGTATGATCAGACATGTAGAGACGATGGGGTGGAATTTTCTAAATAATTGGACCGTGTGAGTATGATTAGACGCGGAGGCGGGAGCGAGTTCAACGGCCCGTGCTGGGGTTCAGTGGCTAGACCTTTGGAGCGCTCTAAACCTGCGGTTCACCTAGTTTCACCTGAAGAATTTGACAGATCCACCCTTCTATTGTGCGGCTGGGTGATCGAATTCGTCACGGCATTATAGATCCTCTTGTTTCTCCCGCGTTTTTAAACGCGAATGGGTTGGGCGTCTGTTGTGTAAGTATCTCGGTTGTCGATCTATTTTGGTTGTAACAACTGTTGTCTGTGTCGTGGTGGTGATCCTGGCTGAAATTTAAGAAATGCTTAAGATTGTGCTCACAATAGCCGCTGTAGGTTTTGCTATCTGTGGGATGGGTGTAAATTGTGGGGACGCTTTTTCTGTTTGTATGCCGGTATGCCGTAGTTGTCGTGGTGGTGCAGGGGTCAATATTCAGGGCTCAGTAAAGTGTAATGTGGGACTCAGACAAAACAGCGTCGTTTGTACCACGTGCTGGCGCACTGGAGCGCGGTGTCTCGATAGGGTTCGTCGAGTTTGCGAGTCATTAAATGAGTCACAAGTAACAGACTTGCTTTGGTCTTTAATTAATGTCTGGTCTCTCGTCTTATCTGGGTTCGCTAACGCTACTTTAGTGGATTACTCGATATAGGGTTTTATGTTGGATTTTGGGAATGTTGTCAAGTGGGTGGCTGATATGTGATTTCACGGTGTTTTGCGGTTTCAGCTGGTTTGTATGCGCTTTTCTGTTGTGCCTCATAGGCAGATTAGGGTCGTCTCTGGGGTTTCGATCTTGGTCTTCTAGGAGTCGAGGGTTCCTGGGGCTTTTCTATGTGTTGAGTTTGCATGTGTTCTCCTCCGGTGTTTCTTGCGATTGTGTTTATCTTCCCTGGGGGTTACTTAGAGCCGGTGTGTATTCTCTACTACTTTATCTAAATGATATACCATCATGGGTTCCATCATTGATTAGGTGCCTTTAGTCCTGGTTTTAGAAGCTGGTCTTAGATCGGTGTTCTAAAAGAGGTTCTTGACTAGTCTCTAAGTGGGGAAGCTTGGTTTAGATCTTTTGCTCTCTGGATTGTAACCAATAGGTCATAAGGTATTAAAATACGAATTAACTTATGTGTTTTTGTTCAGGGTTTTGGTCGGGTGACTTTTAAAGTATTTTTGTTTGAATTGGTCTAGACGACTATTTTCTTGATGGGTCTGCGTATATAATTGTTGTATTATGTGGTATTGATGCTCTGCAAGATTGATAGCTAAACTCGATTGTCATGTTCGTCAGGCCTTCATAGTAGACTGTGCTTGAGAGTTTCCTTATATAACATCACTTAGTTTATAGTGAAGGATACATTGAATTAGATGTCAAATACCTTTGTCTGTTTTGCAGTTTCTGTCCTATCAAAGGAGTGTACTTCATAGGAAAGACGGATAACAGTACTTCTGTAAATAGTCCACAGAGGTGTTCACGAGATCTTACGAAATATGCGCCTCGGCGCTGGTTTAGAGCTACGTTTTAGTCCTGGTTTAGATCTAGGTTGGTGTTAAGTCCCGTGGTCTCACTAGAGCGAAGCATAACTCTATATGTCGTATCTGTGAGACAGGTCCCATGGGACTAGTCTATGAGACTGGTATATAACGACAGCGGACTTTTTAAGTCACATCGGGTGTGTTTTAAGTATAGGGTAGTGAATTAAATAGTACTTAGTGAGTGCTTGAGATTAGGAGCAGAGACTGATTATATCAAGGGATTATAAAGCAGTTTGTATCTTAGATCAGGACTAAACAGCGTCGTGATAATCTGGACTTAGAGCCTGAGGTCTAATACAAGTCTAAAGTAGTCTATGGAGCTTAAACCTGAGGTTGAGCTGGTTTTAATAGAGACTAGGTCCTCTAAGCCAGTCTCTAAATCAGATAGCGTGCGTAATAAACATGACAGAACTCAGTATCACGTAAAATCCTAGGTATTATACGCTAGCACTAGAAGTCCAGGTCTATGTGAGTCTCATGGTGTTTTTGGCGAGTGTGAAGACGGAGTCCTCGTGATTAGCTCTCGTGTGAGGTCTCCGGACTCTCTGTTATGTTCTTGAGTTTTTTGTAAGAGCTGGCAGTGAAGAATCGTATGTAGGGAATGCTCGGTTGAACGTGATCAAGCATCTGTCTATCACAGCGTCGTCTGTGTGAAATGACTGGATTTGCCAGTGACAGATTAGGTATGTAAAGAGAGTCTCACAGACAATGGCTGATAGACGAAAGGAAGTTATTCATTTTCAGCGTCTTTTCTATGATGGCATATAGGTCTTGAGATTCTTATAGCTCATTGTATAAAGTTCTGGTTTTTGATTTTCTTGTTTTTGTTATGGTTTTTGGATCAGGTTTTTAGTCAATTTGTCATGTTTTATCCAGCAACTCATGGTAAAGATTCTGGGCCTTAGATAAATGTTCCACAGCATAGAGTATTGATGCTATGTGAGTTACGGATGTGATGATTATAAGAATCCTAGGTTTATTGATTGTTGTAGATTTATTGTTATTTGGGCGTTATTTCCGTGATCTCATAGGATCTTTGTTTAGTCTTTCACGTGTATCGAAGCATACTGTTTACGTATACTAACTCTCTTAGAAATCTCGCACTGGGTTTTTTGCTATATTAGAATTTTATACGATCTCTGTGGTGTTGGTTATGTACGGTACTAAAGTATATCATTTAGAGTACGTCTGTGATTTTTTGGAAGAACGTCATGGTTTATGTGCTTAATGGAAAGAGATGCTCTGTCAGTCACATAACTTATACACTCTTTAGAAATAGCTTTTTTTGGAATTATTTGAGTTTGTTGCTGTGTTTTCTACTGCAAGTGTATCGTTGTTCATTACCTGTATTCATATATGCCTCGTGGCGTGCTGTCTGTGGTGGCCATATGGTACAGCCTTGCGCTCATGCATGTTGGTGCTTTAGTATATGTCTCATCAAGCGTTGGCTCTCTATCGAATGGAATACTATGCTTCTCTTTCCTCTTACACTTGGGGTCTTAATTGACTCTTGAGATTCAGTTAATTTATCTATTTCACTTTTTCTTAATCTTGTGATTCTTAACGAGTCACTTGCTACATAGAACACCAATACAACTATCGTGCACTAGGTTTTATCGCGTAAGATGTCGCATCACCAGCTAGATCATGTGTTAGTCTTCTCTATGACAGCTAGCTGAATATACACTACTGGAACGCGTGTGGCTTATGTTCCGAGCTTGCATGAGGTTCGATCCATGTGCTCTCCTTCGAGGAGTAATGCGCAGCGAAGATGCATCGGGAGGTAGATCGAGGGTTCCAAGTGCATAAGCGTTCACTTTCTATCACATTTTCGTGTGGACAAATAAAGTGTAGCCTTATAGCTTTGACTCGATTGATTATTAGTATTCAATTAAGACCTGAGATAGACACATAGTCTGGCAGCACTTACTTTTCTTGATCTTTCAGATACTTCTATACAGACATTTTCATCTTTGTAAACTTGTCTTCTTAAGATCATAGATTAGACTATGACAATCATTTGAGTTGCAAATCTAATTGAATTGACTACGTGACATGTATACTACAATCTCCGACACAACGTATAAAAACGAATTCAAGGACTACGCATTCAACTAAGAGTTGGCTAGAGAGGCCAGTTATTCTCCATCATATACCCCAGAACAGTGGTGAAGCG
The DNA here is from genome assembly GCA_038363315.1 of Mugilogobius chulae. Taxonomy (NCBI): domain Eukaryota; kingdom Metazoa; phylum Chordata; class Actinopteri; order Gobiiformes; family Gobiidae; genus Mugilogobius; species Mugilogobius chulae. The sequence continues at coordinate 6,952,585 of CM076395.1, read as the reverse complement.
TGGCCCGGTCTCCAGATGGGCTTGATCTGATAATGTATTTGCATTTATATCATAATAAAACATTTTCTTCTGTGACATAACACAGGGATGAGACACAGTATGACATAAAATAGTGTCCAATCAAGATAATTAGATAATTATATATCTGTCTGTTCGTTATATATAAAATGAAAGAAGATTTTTAAAAACCTCATCATAAGAAAACGTCTCTAAGATATGAAATCTTTTTACATAGCTATTGAATTTTGGGTCTTTTCTTTTTTATTGATTGCACTTTAATATCTCTAGAATAAACAGACATGACTTTGTTTTTTCGAGTAACTATATATATAGAGAGAGATATTATATATTGGTAAAATCATAACCTTCCAAAAGATACTTTATATCCTTAAATATTAACACTCATTTTTTATCTAATAATTAGATAACTACACTATAGTTTACTTCGCTGACTGATTTGTTAGATTGTATATAAAGATTTAGCGTAACAATATTATAACAACTATCTAACATGGAGTACTTAAGACGGATAGAGTACAGCAACACCAACCCACATTTACAGTTAAAACACACAATATTTTCAGGAAATGATTTCCTAAGTGCTAATTTTATAGGCGGTCTCATAGTAAAAATAAGTCTTTTATTATTTTTGAGATTTCGCGCTTGTCGTGCTTTTCATTCACTCTTAACTAGATTAGTCGAATTCTTAAATCTTGCATAACTGGTAAAGGCTTTACTTTGATTCTTAGCCCAGTTCTTATTAGTCTCTACTCAATACTTAGTTCTAGCTTGCATACTCAAAAACCTTGCTTTAGTGGGCGTTTGATATGGAATACGGTCTGTTCGTGCGAGGCATTTGTCGCAACTACACGGGCCGCACGCCTATGGCCACAGGGTCTGAACTGAAACATCTAAACCAAAAAATAAAAATAGAGGCATTACCAACTCCCAGAATTAATCGACAAAAAAAATAGTGATGCCAGACATTGACAATCTGTTCCAATTCTTAAGTAGAGCTCCTTTGTCTATTATGTATTGTCTTGGAGTCTCACTGCTCGCTACTGTTGTCTCTCCTCAGAATAATTAGCACAATGAATGGGCTCAGCGCACAAAGATGTGATGGAGTTCTTCTTTTCAGATACACAACTTGTGCATTTGTGATCAGGTCAAGTGATACGTCGGGTCCTGATGTTGATCAATGTCGACGCTAATGGCCCTGAATCTTGGGCGATGTTGAAGTATATGTTTCGACTTAACCAAACAACATTGGTGTGGTCTCCTTCTTTAGCTCGAGGTTGGAGGTAAGAACAATTATTTCGTCTCAACCGCGTGTGGGAGGTCTGGTATGGCAGCGAGAAATAGACATGTTTCTTCGAAGACTGACTCTGCATGGGTCTTGTATAGAAGCAACTTCGAATGCTGTGACTCTCAGTGGATTGCTAGAGTTTCTTGGTCAGACATACGATTGATTATACGCTGGGTGTTGTAAAGTAGCCTTGGACTCAGATTGTTTCCATCGGTTAGATTTAGTATGGGCCTTGTGTGGATGCGGTGTTTTAATGAGTCTTAGCATGTTCTAGTCGCAGATTGTTTTTTACACGCTCCGGGGATTTGACGAAACTTCCTGTACAGAGGAGCTGGTTTCTGTAGTAGCGCAAAACAGAACGAATAGCGTAGGAAACTGTAGGGTTTGAGACACGACACACAAGACTCAACCTAGCCGATAGCCATCAGTAGCGCAAGCCATTCTGCTCCTGATTAGTACACACACTTCTCTGGTTTACATGAACTCTTATCAATATATTGCGTGTTTTCATGACAGTGAGCTCTGTGGTCTTTATCTTTTTTGTCTCTTTATAAGTATGACGTGGCATTTTATTTGCGAGAGGACCTATTAGTTATGTTAGAGAACGCACAAAGTCAGCGTTCCAAAAGTCGATTCAAAAACAGCTTAGCTACCGGTGAGTCCTCATCAATATCTTCTAATATGCATAGGTATTCATTTTTATCCATAGATTTTCGTTATATATACTGTGTCTAATGAGTGGGATACTCAAGATGTAAAGATTCGCACTCCTGTTCTCTCACTCTTGTTATGCAGATCATGCGCAATGTGTATTTGACTTTGAAATATACTTGTAAGTAATTTTTAATAACGCATGGGGCGTCTGGTTGTTCAAGCATATATTATGCTTAGAGAATAGCGCCAAAGTTAAAAATCTGAACAAAAAAGTCAGACGATAGTTTCCTGAGGATCTCTGGTATTCGATAGGATCAAAATCATATATGCTTACGATCTCGCGGACAACTCGACGTGTAAGAATACAAAACGCTCACTGGTTTGACTGAGATAAATTGCAAAGCTGTTCTGTATAGAAGTCACCTTTAATAAGCACTTAGTCGTTAAAGATAGCAAACTGATTTTCTCTAAATATGCCAGGTATACTATTATTTTTTATGTAACTGTTAACATCAAATGTAAATATCAAAAATAGCTTATATATTGTGATTTAGTGGTTTTTTGTGGTTACCCTACGATTTCAGCAGTATTAAAAGGTTCAAAAGAGATACTCGAACTATATTACGCTAGCGACCACCGTGCGTTCACCGACACAATAATACACGATGGAGACACAGCAGATCACGGCAAAACTTGAAAAGTGGACCAGAAAGTCAGGAACTAATATACTGGAACTCATGAGTTCAGGATTAATCGTACGGAACAAAGTCAAGGATATAAAATTGTGTTGAGCCAGGAAGTCAAGGACTATTTGAAAGCGCTCGGACCACATATTCTCAGACTACCAAAGCTGGACCAGAGTCAGACTAAACGCGACCAGAGTCAGACTAACGGGACCAGAGTCAGACCTAAAATGGAGCCAGAGCTCTCGCAAAGGAAATAAACAAATAAAGGTGGCAGAGTCAGGGAGACTAAAACGCGATGGAACACAGGTGCGGGACTGATACTGAGGATACAGTAGTTAGTGATCTAACAACACGCTAGGTCACCCACGAGTCCGGACTTAGAAAGTGGTATCATGAGATGCAGGAACTAAAGAACTGTGGACACCAATTAGATCAAGAGACAAAAACGATGGAGATCCAGAAGTCAGGACTAAAAGCGCGGACACCAGGAGTTAAGGACTAAGATCTTGTGGTAGCCATGAGTTCAGGAAACTAGCATTAACAAAGTAAAAGTCAAGTCATCTGTCTGTACTATTTTGATGTAGTTTGGTTATCGTTTTTAGTCGATACACCTCTTAGGTCTCATATACTCCATTCAAATTCTTGTTACACTAAGAAACAGCTTGAACAAGAGTCGTTATTCCACAGTCATGAAAGTCCTGGTCGTTCTGTATAACTTTCATGTTGTTTTATGATTCATCTGTACAGAATAAGAAATAAGTCAGAACTGATAAATGAGATCGTAGAGGGTCATAATTGATGATGATTAGGGTAAGCCATGACTCTTTGGGTTCTTTTTTACATGATATCTCAAAGCAATCTCTATCGTGATGAGAATTGGAGGAATAAGAGTGGGATTATTCTTTGAAACACATAGAAAGTTTCGTTCGAATAGTTTTCCTGTGTCCATCAACTATCCTGTCATTAATAGTTTCCATGTTTCAGTTGTTAATTCTGCACTCTCTCGCAATTATTGCTGTATTAATGCACTAGCTAATATTGTTATAAAAGATGTTTTAAAATCATCCGGTGCTTGGTCTCTGTTTGAATAATAGGCGGGTTCTCTGGTCCACGTAGTACTCCAAGTTTTGGTGTTACACAGAAATAGAAGCATTCTAGAAAGCATAGGTTTGTGTGAAAATAAGAGAAGCACACTGCACGAAATATTGTTAATGATGCAATGAAAATCACTCGTGGTTTTTGTATGATTTGAATGTTTGCTTGTAGATTTAAAAGGTGGCAGTCTCGTCGACTCTTAGGGGTTCCTGCAAAGGCGTTTTTTAGTGAGGCATATGACTGCATGGTTCCAAGACTCTTTTTTGAGGTGCCTGACTTTCTGTGGGGTGCCATCGTTTATGTGTCTGACCCTATGCCTGTCCACGGATTTTAGCTTAGATATCATGACACGATTTTTCTGGCTGCATAAAGCTTCTTTTGACAAATATTCGTTTTTTTTTGCGTAATTAATGGTTTTTCTGATTAAGCACACATAAGACTTTTTATGACTAATGATTAGAGGTGGCTGCGCATATTTTATGTTCTTACTTGTTGATGGATCACTGGCATTCATGGTTCCTACTCAGTATCTAGATCTCTCAGAACTCTGAGTGCCTTAACAGTTTCAAGGTCACTAGAAGCATCTTGGTATACATTTGGTTTGCGGAAGTTTAAGGCCTTGCTGTGGTTCTATAGGCTAACCAGGCTCTTAGTTATCATGGCGACTCTCTTGGTATATCCAGCAAGTACTTAAGATCCTGCGTGACATATGGTCCTTGGTTTCCGCTTTGTGTTCTTAGATAACAGAAATCCGTTAGGTCCAATCTCTTCAATAGGCATGACCATGCTGGTCAGCACGCTCGTATAGCATGATATACCTTGAGTTCGTGCTAGATACCATGCGTTGCTGTTGTGATTTACGGACAGGCTGGAGTCTCTGCTGGTCCTTCTACATGTAATTAAGTCACTTAGACTACTGCGTCTCAGCCGTCTTATATGCTTCTTATTACGTTCCGCGACCTATCGAGGCTTCCATGTCTTATAGAATGTCTCCTGACGTCTTGGTCACGTTTAGTTCGCTTTGGTCTGTGACGCCACAGTGTTAGTCAGACTTTGACTTTAATTAAATGATGTTGGTTCAGGGTAGGAGGCAAAACGGAAAATTTAATTTTATGCTACTGCAAATATTTTCGTTGTGCTATTTTTCGAGGAGGCAGTGTTTTTCTTTGGACGTTGATGCGTTTGAGAACCAGTGCACTAAAGACTAGTGGTATAATGACATTCTTAATCAGCTTTTGGAACCGTCACATGTTGTAGTTTCAAGCTATTTTCATTTAGATAGTTTGATCTGGTTCAGATCCTCAGGAAAATCCAGACTTTTGTTTCAGTTTAAAGAGAACACCAGACGCCAGACTCTATAAAAACAATAGATATCAACATCCAATGATGAGATTAACTGCAGAATGATAGATATATGTGTTAATCATTGCAAGGAAACTTGGATAAATGACTTGAATTAGAAAGGTGGGATAGGCTAACTGTTTTATTTAGTTCTGAATGCAGTACTTTTGTGTTTCCACTAAAAAGTCTTGATAAGAGTGCCGCTTTAGGAAAAATGAGACACGGAGTACTGTTGACGTGAATAAATAAAGATTAAAGTTGTTCTTAGATCAGGAGCTGAATGCTGCGCTTCTGATTGGCTAGCTGGAGGTGGTCCCTAATTCGCTTGATGTTTGTTAAACAGAAATGTACATTAATAATGAATAGAAAACATGTCGATATTAAGACACTCAGATTGAGTAAGAGATCTGAGTCGAATTTAACCCTAATATCATGTTTGAGAAGATAGCAACTCACACTTTGAAGTCAGCATTTAGATTTTGGGCTTAAAAATCTCTCGACAGAACTGAAACTAGCGTTTTCTGCGTCAAAACAACCAGTTAGTCAAAGTGTTCTTTACTGCACTGACTTAAAAAGACCTTATGTGTTTTTTTTAGTAAGAACAATAAACATATGCAGATCAGGGCCTAGTGGACAAAAGGCCGACACAGCTGTATTGATATGAGAATTATTATTGCAAACACAATTTGTATCAAAAAGAAGCACCACGTTTTCCTTCATTGTGTATTTTTAAGAAACAGTGCAAGCTCCAACGACAATCAAATAAAAGAACGTCTACTAAAATATGTCCATTGTAATGTTTGCTAAATTTTTTCAAATGCTGGATTTTAAATCTTATTCATTTTTTTTCTGGTTTTAAGATGGTTTCAGTTCAGACCTGGGCAAACTGCTGCGGGCCCGGCCAAATTCGGCCGCAAACCTGTTCATCAGGCCCCTCGACAGGTTTTGGAGAAACAGACAAAGTTTAATAGACAAAAACTTGGGCTACGGACATAAACTTGTACCGATTGTCAGATTAAAATTCACGAATGTTAAGTGAATAAAGTCAAAGCCATATAAAGCTTATTTTAAATATTAAGTTTAAAATTGCACTTTGGATCTTTTTTCTAAATATTGTGTGTTTTAATGTAAATGTTTTGACTCATCCAAGTACAAGTGCTGTTAATATTTGTGTTTATTTTTCTCGTAAAATTATCACATAATTGTAACATTTTAGAAAAAGGTAAACATTTTAAGAAAAAAGTTGAATCTTTGGAAGGTTATGATTTACCAAGAAAAAAACCCCAAAAGTACAAAAAAGTCATGTTTTTTCTGAGAATAAAGTGCCATAAAAGAAGCCGTTTTATAGATTAACTTGAAGTTTTATGAGATTAAAATCTTAATTTTATGAAAAAAAATTCAGATTTTGTTGGACACTATTTATTCATACTGGTCTCCTGTTGAAGAATGTGTTTGTATATGAAACTTTGTCAGACCAGTGTTGGCAGTCCGGCCTTCACCACTGTTCTGGGGTGAATATGGCCCTCACCACTGCTTTAGTTGATGGACCTGGATTCTTTACCTGTGTCGAGGTGTTTCTGTCGTGTTTGAATAGATTTGCAAAATTGATTCAAGCTAAAATATCTTATAAAAGTTAGAAATGTCTTGAAACGAGTGAAATATGCTGCCAGATTTAGCAATTTGATTCTAGGTAAGGTAAGGTAAGGTACACTTTATTGTCCCCGTAGGGAAATGTGTCCTCTGCATTTGACCCTGGATCCTTCAATGCCTCTGGGGCATCTCCTCAGGAGCAGTGATCACCGCAGTGCAGCGCTCGGGACCCATCTCCAGATGTAGTTGCTAGGCTTGGTCAGGACTACTGTAGCTGGAGGATATTACCCTAACATGCATGTTATTGTCAACACTATGCTGGTTAAAATAACAAAAAAATAAATGAATATTCTGAATTCTAGTCAATTTAACCAGTGTAAAGAATAATTATTATTCTCAAAAACAAGCTGAGGACCTGATTAAAACAGGTGGAAGGCTGCATATGGCCCCTGGGCCGCAGTTTGTCCAGGTCTGATAGAGTCGTATACAACACAGACTAAATTGAGCCCAAAAGAACATTTCTGACATTTTTTTTGCAGCTTCTTTCCATTCAAACATTATTCTTCCAAAATAAGAGACTTCATGTTAATGTTTTCCACAGCAGACACGAGTTTATTTTATACCAAACATCATTTAAGGAGTTAGTAACAGTATGTTTCGTTCACGTGAAATCACAAGATCCTATAAGACAGGAAAATGCAAAGACAATTTACACACATTTTTTTTTACACACGTCTAAGACATTTCTGTGGATTTAGGCCCAGATTTACAATGTGTTTGCTAAAGACAATTATAAACCTCGTCAAAACAAACAAACAAAAGAAATGTTCTGAGATAGAATCGTATCCAAAGAAAGAGTGTAAAAATGTTTCTTCTTTCTGCTTCAGCCTGTGTCTGTGGTCTTTTCATTTCTTCTTGTCCTGCTTCATCATGTTACACGCGGCCGTGTGGCAGTCTGTCCGTTCAGAATCCCGTACGATTCTCCTCCGGCTTTTACAAAATCAGAAACAGAGTGTGAACCTCCGAAGTCACGGCTCTGCTTCACCTGCAAAACAAATAACAGACAGGCCTGGTTTAGGTCTGGTTTAGTCTGGTTTTAGGTCTGGTTTAGTCATGTTTTAGTCCTGGTTTAGGTCTGGTTTAGACCTGGCTTAGACCTGGTTTAGTCCTGCTTTAGACCTGGTTTAGACTGGTTTAGTCCTGATTTAGACCTGGTTTAGTCCTGGTTTAAGTCCTGCTTTAGACCTTTTTAGTCTTGCTTTAGTCCTGGTTTAGTTCCTGGTTTAGACCTCGTTTAGTCCTGGTTTAGACTGTCTTACCTTCCACAGTCGGACATATGAGCTGCGTCGGTGACCACGGTGTCCGAGGCTTTTCCGAAATCTGGCCCTTTGTGGATCAGGTACTGTTGTCCGTTTTCCCAGAGTCACCCTGTGGAAGAAGAATGTGAACTTTATTTACCCTTATTATTTTATAGGAATCTCACCAGCATTGAAGGATTAACTGTCATGTTTGTCCATTTTGAGAATAACTAATAACAATTTTCAACCCATCAAGAATGTGGTCTCACCAATCAACAAATGATTTAGTCCGACCTAAAACCCAATTAATTGATTTAATTTAATTGACCTTTTAACCAGGGAAGTCCCACTGAGATTCAGAATCTCTTTTGCAGGGGAGGCATTAATGGACATGTTTTTAGTTTAGGAGGAAACCGGAGTACCCGGAGGAAACCTACGCAGACACGGGGGAGAACATGCAAACTCCACATAGAAAGGCCCCAGGTCGACTGGGAGTCGAACCCAGGACCTTCTTGCTATGAGGCCAGAGCGCTAACCGCTGCGCCACCGTGTCACCATATCAGGCCAATTGCCTTAAAATTCAAACTTTCGAGTTTCAGTGGTTGTGATTGACAGATTAATTAGCCAGAGTTGTTCTTGTGCTTTTGCTGCAATGAGCTTCAGAGCGCAGTGCCCAGCACGTGGTACAAACGCGCTGTTTTGTCTGATCCCAATTAATTTATTGAGCGTTTACCTGCACAGACAACACAGTCTCACCAGAAAGCGTACATTAACCACGATACAAAAACAGCGTATTTTGAGGCACAATTTTAGGCCTTTTGTAAATTTAGCAGGATAAGAAAAAGTGTAAAAATGACACGAGATTTCACAGCGTTAAAAACAGGAGTTTTGGTTGAAGCCACGTGGGGACGTTTTCTTCAGGTGAAACAGGTAAGTTTAGGCTTCAAGTTACTGAAACAGCCGTGAACTCGTGCTAATCATACGTAATTTACATGTTCGCTCGTCTGTACCAGCATGCACGCACGAAGGACCCTCTGCACGCAGGGACTGTGAGCCGGGCTACAGTTGTTGCCTCATTCAAAAGGATTAGGCCTTTTACAAGGACACGTCGCTGCTTTTGAGCTTCTTCTTTTTTTTTTTTCATCTTTTGAATCGGAGTGGTTGGCTGCTCTCTTGCTATCTCTCTGGAGGCTCTGAGCACTTTTTGAAATTTTTTTGTTTTTAGCTCAGTTTTTGACAAGACATCCATTCATCCACCCTGTGATGTTCAACACAAGTTAGGATTCTGTGAATGGAGTTGTTTGTTTGTCTTGTTGCCATGGAGATGGTACATGAAGCTAAGAAAGCTAACTTTGCTGGCTTTTTACTTTTGAAATGCTTCAGAACTTTTACTTCTGCTGCAGCTTAGATATCTATCTATCTATCTATCTATCTATCTATTCTATCTATCTATCTATCTATCTATCTATCTATCTATCTATTACTATCTACTATCTATCTATCTATCTATCTGTCTGTCTATCTGTCTATCTGTCTATCTGTCTATCTTCTATTAAGCTCAAGGTACGTTTAATGTTACAAGGTTTATTTGAATATAATATACTTGAGGCCGTCAAAAACAGAATGTTATTGAAGGAAAAACACAAACTTAATCAATACAATGAATGCAATAAGCCTGGCCTTTTCCAACTAAAGTAAAGAACTTGCACTGCTTCACTGTCATGTTCTGCAGATGTGTAAATAGGGGTTCACTAAATGAACTGGGATCAGACAAAGCAGCGCAGCCGTAGCACGTGCTGGGTGCAGCGCTCTGGAGCTCATAGCGGCCAACACACAAAAAAAAACTCTGAAGACATTTAAAAAGGGGGTGAAGTATTGTACGACTCTTGTACAAAACTACTCTACAGAAATGCTCTAGCACTGGGGTTGAGAAGTAGCAACAGTTCTACACAAAGTCCAGACTAAACGCGGACTGACCTGACGCCGCTGTGGGTGGTGAAGGCATCTTGGGACCCAGGCGGGGATTCCCTGTTGGGACGGGTCATCCACTCTGCAGACTTCACTTTAGAGTTATAAAGTGTGTTTAGAGCCGGGAAATTCAGATCTGCAACACAAAGAGCACAGCACACACACAGGACCAAAGAGCTCAGTCCTGTGTGAGCCTGGTTAGACCTGTTATAGACCTGTTTTAGATACTGAGTTTTAGTCGCTGCTTTTAGTCCTAGGGTTTAGATCTAGTTTTAGTCCTGGTTTAGTTCTGGTTTAGAGCTCTAGTTTTAGTCCTGGTTTAGAGCTAGATCTAGTTTAGTCCTTTAACTAGGTTTAGTTCCTGGTTTAGACTGTTTAATTTTAGTCCTGGTTTAGAGCTGGTTTAGATCTAGTTTTAGTCCTGGTTTAATTTTTAGTCGTTTAGAGCTGGTTTAGATCTGTTAGTCCTGGTTTAGATCTAGTTTTAGTCCTGGTTTAGAGCTGGTTTAGATCTGTTTTAGTCCTGGTTTAGATCTAGTTTAGTCCTGTTTTAGCTGGTTTAGATCTAGTTTTAGTCCTGGTTAAGTTAGATCTAGTTTTAGTCCTGGTTTAGATCTAGTTTTAGTCCTGGTTTAGAGCTGGTTTAGATCTAGTTTTAGTCTGGTTTAGATCTAGTTTAGTCCTGGTTTAGAGTCTAGGTTTAGATCTAGTTTAGTCCTGGTTTAGACTATTTAGTCTAGTTTTAGTCCTGGTTTAGACTAGTTTTAGTCTGGTTTAGACTATTTAGTCCTGTTTAGAGCTTTAGACTAGTTTTAGTCCTGGTTTAGAGCTGGTTTAGATCTAGTTTTAGTCCTGGTTTAAGCTGGTTTAAGATCTAGTTTTAGTCCTGGTTTAGAGCTGGTTTAGATCTAGTTTTAGTCCTGGTTTAGAGCTGGTTTAGATCTAGTTTTAGTCCTGGTTTAGAGCTGGTTTAGATCTAGTTTTAGTCTGGTTTAGAGCTGTTTAGACTAGTTTTTAGTCCTGGTTTAGAGCTGGTTTAGATCTAGTTTAGTCCTGGTTTAGATCTAGTTTTAGTCCTGGTTTAGAGCTGGTTTAATCTAGTTAGTCTGGTTTAGATCTAGTTTTAGTCCTGGTTAGATCTAGTTTTAGTCTAGTTTTAGTCCTGGTTTAGATCTAGTTTTAGTCCTGGTTTAGATCTGGTTGTTTTGGAGTCCTGGTTAGATCTAGTTTTAGTCCTGGTTTAGACTGGTTTAGATCTAGTTTAGTCCTGTTATTTCCTATCTTTAGTCCAGACTATGTCTGGATCAGTCCTTGTTTTTTAACTCACTGAATGTGTCCATTTTGAAGTGTCTGCTCTGTCTTTCTGTATCCTGGTCTGATGCTGCTGCCGTTTTAAACAGAGCCACACTTCTGCCTCTCCTCCTCCTTCTGTCATGTTTTTACTTTCACTTTCACTTTGACACAGCTCTGCACAAAACCCTCTGACTGTTCTCAGAGCCAACAGTTGTTTCTCTAACTGAAACCACAAACCGTCATGTTTAAACAAATCTCTTTCATAACGAAGCGATGCAAGTAAAGAAGTCAGTACTTTACATAAGTTTTACTGATGCTGCTGCAGTTTTAAACAGAGCTGCACTGTTCTACTCTTGTTTTTACTTTCACTTTCACTTTGACACAGCTCTACACAAAACCCTTGGAGCCAAAAGTTGTTTTTCTCTCCAACTAAAACCACAAACCGTTCAGTTCATTTACATAACGTGCTTTGATGGGTTGTTTAAGTTTATAATCTGTGGTAAAGCTGAAGAAAACCTGTTATTTACAGCTGAGTTTATTGACAAAGATAAACCACAGAAGCTAATTTTCAGCTTTGTTTTGTTTTTTATTATATTCAGTGACTCAGCCACAGTCATTATCATTAAAACCTTTCCTCGGTGATGTTTGTGTAAAATACATTTAAGGAAAAAGAAAAGCAACACTCAGTGTTCTGAGTTTTGGGCCGAATAATTTTATTTTGAGATCTGCCTGTTTCATATGAACCCTACATCCATTTCTAATCCTCAGACCAACTCTTGTGGCGTTTACACATTTTCAGTCCAATAACACAACCAAACAATAGAGCAACCCCAAACCAAAAGTGACAGAGTTTCATCAGACTGTCAATAGTTCACTGACCCCCGTTGGCCCTGGACAGAGGTTATTCAGCCTCATGGATCGATCAGCAGTAGTGTCTGAGTTGACAAGGCGATGTTGGGGGTTAAGCACTGATCCAACATGTGGCCCATCTGGTGGAATATCGTCAGCGTGGAGGCGATTACGGATGGTTCTGGAGACACTGGCCTGTGGCGTGTCCCAATGGTCTGGGCTGTGGACCTGGTGGAGGCTGAACCTGTCACGGAGATGTGCGGGGGGGTGGTTGGTCTTGTGCAGCGGTTGTTACACGGGGGCCACCAGTACGAGGGCGGTCGTTAGAGGAACAAGACGACTAATGGTAGAGCGGTGGAGACACAAGACAACAGCGTCCATAGCTCCATCCCTCTCTGGTTGAGACAATCATGTGTTTTTGGCTTCATTCTGGTGCCTTTTATAGAGAAGACTTGAGCACAGTTAACCAGCGGTAAAAGTCAACTCTGAGTTTCAAACCCTCAGTGTATTTTATTGTAACATATTGTGGTCTAATGTGAAGCGTTTGTTCATGACAGAAGCCAATGTCTTAACACTAAAACTGAAAATTAACCATGTTTTCAAGCAATAACAATGTAATCATGACAAGTCCAAGTTTGTTTATTTGTGCTGCACAGTTTGTACAAAGTCATGTTTAAAAATGCATTCATAACACATAACAGTAAAAACAAATAATCTATATCACATTTTATTTCTTTATTTACACCAAAAACAGCACAGTACCAGTGTTTTGTCGCTTCAGTTCACAGCATAAAGTCAAACCTATTCACCCTGCTCCAAAATAAAAGACACAATGACACAACAAAACATTTTTTATCACCAAATACATTTGTGAAAGAACATATGAGCCACATTACACCTTTAGAAAAAAACACAGATACAAGAGCAAGACAAAGAGAGGCAAGTCTAATATATTTACACAAGTTCACTGAGTTTAGCAAAAGATCCCATTTAAAAGAAACGAGATAAGACATGTTTCAGTTTGTGAAATGTAAAATTACACAACTTATTTTTTGAGAAGAAGCATCAAGTCGTCTCAAGTCACAAACCTTCAAGTCCAAGTCCCAAAAGTCTGAGTCTGTCCACACTTCTGCTGTTTATTCTGTAAAAATACAAACTTAAACAAGCTTAGAAAGTGCTTGTATTTAGCATGTTTTTTTTTTTCTTACAAGTTTTATTCAGATTTTAAGTGAACTGCTCATTTTTAATTTGTCATTTTCTTGAAAACATTGATTTATTCTTGTTCCAATAGTAAACCATATTGTTAAAAGTTTTTAAATTCCGGCGTCCCTTTGATGGGCCGTCCCACTTTTGGTTCAAAATACGATTTAAACTATGATGAAGCACCTCGAAATGTTAAAGATAAAAATCACATTGTGTTTTGTATTTAGAGTAAGTTTAAAGGTGCACTGCGTAAGTTGCAAAGGTTTTGAGCAATGGCGCCATCTTTGGTGTTTTGTGGCACTGCACCCACCCTACTATCTTCAGATAAAGACGTATTTTACGCTTAAAAGATTCTTTTGACACATCGTTATTTTCTGCTAAATGTTTTCTGACTTAAGAACACAAAGACTTTTGTATGAAAAAGTAGATGCTGGCTATTTTATGTTCTTTTTGACTGAATGATCAGTTTACAAACTCCAAAAGTTACACAAGAAAAGATTATTGAGAGTTTGAGGAAAAGCTTTGTTTTAGCGTAAACCAGCTCTTTACAGGACTCATTTCTCATAAAAACTAAATGCTCAATGGCAATTTATTACTCTAATAAAACGTAAACCTTTACCAAGACAAACAGCTAAGCGCTAAGCTACTAAATCTGTGTCTAAATGTGCGATGTACTTGGACAGGCCTGAGAGTCTGACCTTCTAATGAAAATAATCACAGATGAACGTCTTATTGATCTCCAGCACAATTCCTCTTTCTCAAAAACATGTCCAAGTGCTCCTCGGCTCTGTCAGTCGGCCTCATGCCGTTACGGTGGGCTAGTTGTTTTGAATTCTTTCGTGTGTTAAGGGGTTTCGGAAGCTAGATGGCAGTATTTACCACTGATTATTTATTTTATTTTTTCATTAAACAGCCTTTACAACAGTCGTCCATTGTATAAAACCAAGAGCTTTTGTTAAATAAATAGAAATAATGACAATAATCCAGTGAAGGAGGACTAGGACCAGCTCCTCTCACATTTATGAGCCTGTGTGTGCTTATACAGGCAACCTCGGTAAGTTTACAAAACATCATGGCGCACATCTAGGCCAGTGCCAATGGACGGTAATTTGATATATCGTAATATTGAACATTTTAACTTACGCAATGCACCTTTAAATCAAGATAGAATATCTTAAAACAGGTCAAATAATCTTAGTAAAACTTGGTCTTATTAAGTGAAGAAGTCTTAAAATGAGTCTTTTAAGGTTAATATGCTTAATGCAAGTCATTTTATCTAAGTTAGATTTTCCTTTTTTGCACTTTAATCCCACAACTCTGCTTTAAAAAAAACTTAAGAGTGTTTGAATTAAGTTGTATTTAGCGTGGTTAGTTTTGTCTTTCGTATCATAAAGTTTGTCATTAATACAATCAAGTTTTTATTTAGATTTCAAGTGAACGGCTTTGTTTTTTTTACAAACTGCTTGTTATCGTCACAGATATTTTATTCTTGTTGTAACAGAAAAGCATATTGTTAAAAGTTTCAACATCCTAATATCGTTTGAACATTGTTATCGAGCGATGCCGAGTGAGATTCATGTTTGTCAATATGACCCAGCTCTTCAGGACCTGCTCGGGCTGCAGTACGGGACGGTGGGTCTGGTCACGGGTCTGCTGGAGGAGGTGGAGGAGGAGGAGGAGGCTGGTGCGGTGTTAGAGGAGGAGGTGGAGGCTGGTGCTGTGTTAGAGGAGGAGGAGGAGGCTGGTGTGGTGTTAGAGGAGGAGGTGGAGGCTGGTGCAGTGTTAGAGGAGGAGGTGGAGGCTGGTGCGGTGTTAGAGGAGGAGGTGGAGGCTGGTGCGGTGTTAGAGGAGGAGGTGGAGGCTGGTGCAGTGTTAGAGGTGGAGGTGGAGGCTGGTGCGGTGTTAGAGGAGGAGGTGGAGGCTGGTGCGGTGTTAGAGGAGGAGGTGGAGGCTGGTGCGGTGTTAGAGGAGGAGGTGGAGGCTGGTGCGGTGTTAGAGGAGGAGGAGGAGGCTGGTGCGGTGTTAGAGGAGGAGGTGGAGCTGGTGCGGTGTTAGAGGAGGAGGAGGAGGCTGGTGCGGTGTTAGAGGAGGAGGTGGAGGCTGGTGCGGTGTTAGAGGAGGAGGTGGAGGCTGGTGCGGTGTTAGAGGAGGAGGCTGGTGCGGTGTTAGAGGAGGAGGAGGAGGCTGGTGCGGTGTTAGAGGAGGAGGTGGAGGCTGGTGCAGTGTTAGAGGAGGAGGAGGAGGCTGGTGCGGTGTTAGAGGAGGAGGTGGAGGCTGGTGCAGTGTCGCTGGAGGAGGAGGAGGCTGGTGCAGTGTTAGAGGAGGAGGAGGAGGCTGGTGCGGTGTTAGAGGAGGAGGTGGAGGCTGGTGCGGTGTTAGAGGAGGAGGAGGAGGCTGGTGCGGTGTTAGAGGAGGAGGTGGAGGCTGGTGCGGTGTTAGAGGAGGAGGTGGAGGCTGGTGCGGTGTTAGAGGAGGAGGCTGGTGCAGTGTTAGAGGAGGAGGTGGAGGCTGGTGCGGTGTTAGAGGAGGAGGCTGGTGCAGTGTTAGAGGAGGAGGAGGAGGCTGGTGCAGTGTTAGAGGAGGAGGTGGAGGCTGGTGCGGTGTTAGAGGAGGAGGCTGGTGCAGTGTTAGAGGAGGAGGAGGAGGCTGGTGCAGTGTTAGAGGAGGAGGTGGAGGCTGATGCGGTGTTAGAGGAGGAGGCTGGTGCGGTGTTAGTGGAGGAGGTGGAGGCTGGTGCGGTGTTAGAGGAGGAGGAGGAGGCTGGTGCGGTGTTAGAGGAGGAGGTGGAGGCTGTTGCAGTGTTAGAGGAGGAGGTGGAGGCTGGTGCGGTGTTAGAGGAGGAGGTGGAGGCTGGTGCGGTGTTAGAGGAGGAGGTGGAGGCTGGGCTGTGTTAGAGGAGGAGGAGGAGGCTGGTGTGGTGTTAGAGGAGGAGGTGGAGGCTGGTGCAGTGTTAGAGGAGGAGGTGGAGGCTGGTGCGGTGTTAGAGGAGGAGGTGGAGGCTGGTGCGGTGTTAGAGGAGGAGGTGGAGGCTGGTGCAGTGTTAGAGGTGGAGGTGGAGGCTGGTGCGGTGTTAGAGGAGGAGGTGGAGGCTGGTGCGGTGTTAGAGGAGGAGGTGGAGGCTGGTGCGGTGTTAGAGGAGGAGGTGGAGGCTGGTGCGGTGTTAGAGGAGGAGGAGGAGGCTGGTGCGGTGTTAGAGGAGGAGGTGGAGGCTGGTGCGGTGTTAGAGGAGGAGGAGGAGGCTGGTGCGGTGTTAGAGGAGGAGGTGGAGGCTGGTGCGGTGTTAGAGGAGGAGGTGGAGGCTGGTGCGGTGTTAGAGGAGGAGGCTGGTGCGGTGTTAGAGGAGGAGGAGGAGGCTGGTGCGGTGTTAGAGGAGGAGGTGGAGGCTGGTGCAGTGTTAGAGGAGGAGGAGGAGGCTGGTGCGGTGTTAGAGGAGGAGGTGGAGGCTGGTGCAGTGTCGCTGGAGGAGGAGGAGGCTGGTGCAGTGTTAGAGGAGGAGGAGGAGGCTGGTGCGGTGTTAGAGGAGGAGGTGGAGGCTGGTGCGGTGTTAGAGGAGGAGGAGGAGGCTGGTGCGGTGTTAGAGGAGGAGGTGGAGGCTGGTGCGGTGTTAGAGGAGGAGGTGGAGGCTGGTGCAGTGTTAGAGGAGGAGGAGGAGGCTGGTGCAGTGTTAGAGGAGGAGGTGGAGGCTGGTGCGGTGTTAGAGGAGGAGGCTGGTGCAGTGTTAGAGGAGGAGGAGGAGGCTGGTGCAGTGTTAGAGGAGGAGGTGGAGGCTGATGCGGTGTTAGAGGAGGAGGCTGGTGCGGTGTTAGTGGAGGAGGTGGAGGCTGGTGCGGTGTTAGAGGAGGAGGAGGAGGCTGGTGCGGTGTTAGAGGAGGAGGTGGAGGCTGGTGCGGTGTTAGAGGAGGAGGAGGAGGCTGGTGCGGTGTTAGAGGAGGAGGTGGAGGCTGGTGCAGTGTTAGAGGAGGAGGTGGAGGCTGGTGCGGTGTTAGAGGAGGAGGTGGAGGCTGGTGCGGTGTCGCTGAGGAGGAGGAGGCTGGTGCAGTGTTAGAGAGGAGGAGGAGGCTGGTGCGGTGTTAGAGGAGGAGGTGGAGGCTGGTGCGGTGTTAGAGAAGGAGGCTGGTGCAGTGTTAGAGGAGGAGGTGGAGGCTGGTGCGGTGTTAGAGGAGGAGGAGGAGGCTGGTGCAGTGTTAGAGGAGGAGGAGGAGGCTGGTGCGGTGTTAGAGGAGGAGGTGGAGGCTGGTGCGGTGTTAGAGAAGGAGGCTGGTGCAGTGTTAGAGGAGGAGGTGGAGGCTGGTGCGGTGTTAGAGGAGGAGGGGAGGCTGGTGCAGTGTTAGAGGAGGAGGTGGAGGCTGATGCGGTGTTAGAGGAGGAGGTGGAGGCTGGTGCAGTGTTAGAGGAGGAGGCTGGTGCAGTGTTAGAGGAGGAGGTGGAGGCTGGTGCAGTGTTAGAGGAGGAGGTGGAGGCTGGTGCAGTGTTAGAGGAGGAGGTGGAGGCTGGTGTGGTGTTAGAGGAGGAGGTGGAGGCTGGTGCAGTGTTAGAGGAGGAGGTGGAGGCTGGTGTGGTGTTAGAGGAGGAGGAGGAGGCTGGTGCGGTGTTAGAGGAGGAGGTGGAGGCTGGTGCGGTGTTAGAGGAGGAGGTGGAGGCTGGTGCGGTGTTAGAGGAGGAGGTGGAGGCTGGTGCGGTGTCGCTGGAGGAGGTGGAGGTGGGTGTGTTCTCGCTGGAGGTGGGTGCGGTGTTGTCAGAGGTGGAGGAGAAGGTGGAGCTGGGTGTGGTGATGTCATTACACTCGATCGGTCTGATGCAGTGAGAAGGCTTCTGTAAAAAAAAGAAACAAAGTATATATAAAACAGTGGATAGTCCCAGTTTGGCTAAAAGTTGTGGATCTTCTCTTCCGTTCCATTCATTCTTTATGGGGAATTAGCTGAGCCGCGCTAAATTTAATCAATGTCGCTAAGCAGAGAGCAGATTTCAACTGGATAATAGGGCTGTAGTTCTTTAGTCGATTAATCGGTCGATGGAGTCTTGGTCGACCAAAATTTTATTACTCGACTAATTATTTTATTTAGATTATAAGAAGTTTGTCTTCAACAGTGACAGAACCATTGATCTGAGCCTTTGCCACGCCCCCTTTTTAGTCCATTAATCGGTCGATGGGACATGTTTTTAGTCGACCAAGAAGTTCTTTGGTCAACTACAGCCCTAATAGTCACTTCAGCAAGTTCTAAACCCAGGTCTAAAGTACGTCTAAAGCTGGACTAAAACAAGACTAAAACCAGGTCTAAAGTACGTCTAAAGCTGGACTAAACAAGACTAAAACCAGGTCTAAAGTACGTCTAAAGCTGGACTAAAACAAGACTAAAACCAGGTCTAAAGTACGTCTAAAGCTGGACAAAAACAGGTTTAAAACAAGACTAAAACCAGGTCTAAATACGTCTAAAGCTGGACTAAAACAAGACTAAAACCAGATCTAAAGTACGTCTAAAGCTGGACTAAAACAAGACTAAAACCAGGTCTAAAGTACGTCTAAAGCTGGACTAAAAACAAGACTAAAACCAGGTCTAAAGTACGTCTAAAGCTGGACTAAAACAGGTTTAAAACAAGACTAAAACCAGGTCTAAATACGTCTAAAGCTGGACTAAAACAAGACTAAAACCAGGTTTAAAGTACGTCTAAAGCTGGACAAAAACAGGTTTAAAACAAGACTAAAACCAGGTCTAAATACGTCTAAAGCTGGACTAAAACAAGACTAAAACCAGGTCTAAAGTACGTCTAAAGCTGGACTAAAACAGGTTTAAAACAAGACTAAAACCAGGTCTAAATACGTCTAAAGCTGGACTAAAACAAGACTAAAACCAGATCTAAAGTACGTCTAAAGCTGGACTAAAACAAGACTAAAACCAGGTCTAAAGTACGTCTAAAGCTGGACTAAAACAGGTTTAAAACAAGATTAAAACCAGGTC
Organism: Mugilogobius chulae; assembly: GCA_038363315.1. Lineage (NCBI taxonomy): Eukaryota > Metazoa > Chordata > Actinopteri > Gobiiformes > Gobiidae > Mugilogobius > Mugilogobius chulae. Next base: position 6,933,345 of record CM076395.1, on the reverse strand, counting down.
TAAAGTATGTCTAAAGCTGGACTAAAACAAGACTAAAACCAGGTCTAAAGTACGTCTAAAGCTGGACTAAAACAAGACTAAAACCAGGTCTAAAGTACGTCTAAAGCTGGACTAAAACAAGACTAAAACCAGGTCTAAAGTATGTCTAAGCTGGACTAAAACAGGTTTAAACCAGGACTAAAGCCAGACTATTCTTTGATTTTGTCCTTTCTAAACAGATCTTACCTTCCTCCTGTTCGTCACATGAACGATGACGTCAGAGTTTGAGTCGTTTCCAGAGTCGGGACTTTTGAGGATCAGGAGCTGTTGTCCATTTTCCAAAGTGACCCTGAGGACAAACCGGACCACAGACTTAAACCAGACAAACTGCAAAGGCAAAATCACTTGTTTCCAGCTTTAAAATCACACCACAACATTCCAAAACCCAAAGAAATGACATTTACTACGTTATTGTCTGAAGAAACGACAACGGACTCTGCCACAAGTCTGGAAATGTTAGCTTTTTGTGAATAAAGCCAAACGCAACTTAAGCGCCGACATGTTCAGAGGTGGCAAGTAACTAAGTATTTTAACTCAAGTACTGTACTTAAGTAGTTTTTCTGAGTATCTGTACATTACTTGAGTAGTAAAAAAATCTCTAGACTTTTTACTTCTTACATTTTTCAAGAAATATCCGTACTTTGTACTCACTGCAATTTAAAAAACAGGTTGGTTACTTTATAGGTCCATAAACAAATATATTGTACTTAATTCATTGTAACATCACAAACAAACTTTATGCACTGCAAAAAAATGTATTTCTAGATTGGTCAAAATGTCTTAAATTCTGGAATTTAATTTGTGTTTTTTTTCTGGTTAAGATGGTGTTACTTGATGGACCTATTTGGCTGTTTTGAGATGTTTCTGCCCTGGGGCAACTCAGCAGAGAAGATTCACCTAACACCTGGCGCCTCAACCTCCGACTATCACCAAGTGTTCCCTAACATGCATGTTACAGTTTTTCTCAATCGCTTTGACACATTTTTTGAAACTTGGTTTAGTTTGATCATTGTTTCCAACATTTATCTGAAGAAAGGTTGAGATACACAGAACATTTGCCACAATTTTCTTTCATTCCCACAGTTTTCAGACTCTTTCTCAGAACAGCTCACACAGCTCTCATTTATAAACTCACATGTTCAGTGAGTTTAGTTTGTTTCTCCAGCACTACAGACCTGTTCACAGGTGGTAAAGAACCTTTGTCATAACACTGTTAGTTTTTATCTACAAACTCATACATCACAGCAAAATCTAAAATCACATGAGCAGAAAGATTAAACAACAAAGAATGAACCCATGAATCAAACAGGACAATGTCTGAGCAGAAAACATGTTGATATAAATGGTTTGTCACAGAGACATTGTGTTTCTGTTTGGCGTCTCTGAACTATCTTTAGCAAAAAGTAACTATATAAATATATAAAATATATTTCACAATTCAAAATTTACAGTAAATGTGTATTTTTCATCTTGTTTTTCTTGCCCAGTAAGATAAAAACACAACTTATTCAGATACAAAATCTTTTGTGTGAAGTGTGAATCCCAATGACAGACTGAACTGAACCTTTGGTGATTTTGTGTCTGAGATCAGAACTAAAGCTTCTGAGCTGTAAAGTCAAATGAATGATGAAACACATGAGAACACCTGAAGAGTGTGTGAGAGTTTTGATGATAAAACTTGCTTCTGAGGGGTAAAGTTAACTGTTTTGAATGTAAAACTAAATTTAGCTAGAGACGAAATTGAGTTTTGAGAAACTGAAGCTCCGTTTAGGATTCTGTGTGAGCTGTTTTGCAAATTAACTTTTAGAATGGACAAGTGTGTCAAAGCAGTTGAGAAAAACTGTATTGGTTGGTGGGGAAACCGGAGTGCCCGGAGGAAACCACCCAGACACGGGGAGGAACATGCAAACTCCACACAGAAAGGCCCTGGCCTGTAATGATACTATATCAAATTTGATTCAAGTTCAGATTTCTTGAAAACAGAAATGTCTTGAAACAAGTAAAATATGCTTACAAATTTTAGCTTCATCATTCTAATCTGGCTAAAATAATAATATAGTTGAATATTCTGAATTTTAGTCATTTTAACTTCTAGAGACTCGAGAGTTACATTTGGCAGTACTTTTTACTTTTTTTACTTAAGTAAATTTACAATGTTTTACCTTTGTACTTTTGATCAAGTAAATGAATTTCAGCAGAACTTTGACTTTTACAAAAGTAACATATTATAACAATACTTTTACTTGAGGAGCAAACTTCACTACTTTTGTCACCTCTGGACATGTTTTAGCATTAACATGAGCAGATTATGTAAATTACAGAAAACTTTGACTGACTGTTGAGGCCGGATCATCCAGTCTGCAGAGCTGTGAGAGTCCAGGCCACCAGGGGGCAGCTCTGCAACACACAGAACAAAGAGCACACACAGGACCAAAGAGCGCAGCCCTGTGTGAGCCCGGTTAGACCTAGTTTAGACCTGTTTTAGTCCTGGTTTAGAGCTAGTTTTAGTCCTGCTTTAGTCCTGTTTTAGTCCTGCTTTAGTCCTGTTTTAGAGCTAGTTTTAGTCCTGCTTTAGTTCTGTTTTAGTCCTGCTTTAGTACTGCTTTAGTCCTGTTTTACTCCTGCTTTAGTCCTGGTTTTAGTCCTGCTTTAGTCCTGCTTTAGTCCTGTTTTAGTCCTGTTTTAGTCCAGCTTTAGTCCTGCTTTAGTCCTGCTTTAGTCCTGTTTTAGTCCTGTTTTAGTCCTGCTTTAGTCCTGTTTTAGTCCTGCTTTAGTCCTGGTTTTAGTCCTGCTTTAGTCCTGCTTTAGTCCTGTTTTACTCCTGTTTTACTCCTGCTTTAGTCCTGGTTTTAGTCCTGCTTTAGTCCTGTTTTAGTCCTGGTTTTAGTCCTGTTTAGTCCTGCTTTAGTCCTGGTTTAGTCCTGTTTTAGTCCTGTTTTAATCCAGCTTTAGTCCTGCTTTAGTCTGTTTTAGTCCTGTTTTAGTCCTGGTTTTAGTCCTGGTTTTAGTCCTGCTTTAGTCCTGCTTTAGTCCCTGCTTTATTCCTGTTTTAATCCATCTTTAGTCCTGCTTTAGTCCTGTTCTGGTCCTGTTTTAATCCAGCTTTAGTCCTGTTTTAGTCCTGCTTTAGTCCTGTTTTAGTCCTGTTTTAGTCCTGTTTTAATCCAGCTTTAGTCCTGTTTTAGTCCAGCTTTAGTCCTGCTTTAGTCCTGGTTTTAGTCCTGCTTTAGTCCTGTTTTAGTCCTGCTTTAGTCCTGTTTTAGTCCTGTTTTAATCCAGCTTTAGTCCTGCTTTAGTCCTGGTTTTAGTCCTGCTTTAGTCCTGTTTTAGTCCTAATCCAGCTTTAGTCCTGCTTTAGTCCTGTTTTAATCCAGCTTTAGTCCTGTTTTAGTCCTGCTTTAGTCCTGGTTTTAGTCCTGCTTTAGTCCTGTTTTAGTCCTGTTTTAATCCAGCTTTAGTCCTGCTTTAGTCCTGTTTTAGTCCTGGTTTAGACCTGTTTTACTCCTGTTTTACTCCTGCTTTAGTCCTGGTTTTAGTCCTGCTTTAGTCCTGTTTTAGTCCTGTTTTAGTCCTGGTTTTAGTCCTGTTTTAGTCCTGCTTTAGTCCTGCTTTAGTCCTGTTTTAGTCCTGTTTTAATATAGCTTTAGTCCTGCTTTAGTCCTGTTTTAGTCCTGTTTAATCCAGCTTTAGTCCTGCTTTAGTCCTGTTTTAGTCCTGTTTTATCCAGCTTTAGTCCTGCTTTAGTCTTGTTTTAGTCCTGTTTTAGTCCTGCTTTAGTCCTGTTTTAGTCCTGTTTTAGTCCTGGTTTTAGTCCTGCTTTAGTCCTGTTTTAGTCCTGTTTTAGTCCTGTTTTAGTCCGGCTTTAGTCCTGTTTTAGTCCTGTTTTAGTCCGGCTTTAGTCCTGTTTTAGTCCTGTTTTAGTCCAGCTTTAGTCCTGTTTTAGTCCTGTTTTAATCCAGCTTTAGTCCTGCTTTAGTCTTGTACTCACCAGGGTTAGTCATCTTGCAGCTCGTCTGTTTCTTTTCTGATGCTGTCGTGGTTTAAATAGTGGCATCGTTTTTTTCTCTTTTACTTTCACTTTCACTTTGACACAAAGCCTCTGTACTTTCCCCTCAGACCTGTTCTTTCTGCTCAAAGGCTTTTTCCATCCAAAACCACCAACTGTTTTGGTTTGTTTAGATTAGATTAAAAATAGTTGCATCAGCTTCTTCCTCTTTTGAATCGGCTGATGCAACAGTCGGTTTGTGCAAATTTAATCATGAATCCGTAAAACATGAAGAGAAATTTACAAAAATAATATAAAGAGGACAAGAAGTAAGAAAATTTAAGATTATTATTCTTGAAATGTCATGTTTTTTTTTTGTAGAATTGAATGTTTTTTAGGCCTTAAAGGAGACTTACTGTGTTTTTCTGTGTAAAAACAGGAACAAAAAGCTGTGACCCCAGTTGTGCTGCTTCTTATATTTTTAGTCTGACTTTACCTGATGTTCTTCTGTGCAGAGCTTGTTCTCATTTAAAACTAGAGTCAGTCAGAATCAGAGTCTAAAAACTACACAGACTCAGCTCAACAAAGAGTCGTGACGTGTGTTTGTGCTCCAGAAGAATTAGGAACAGTTTCTAGTAGCCGCGTGCATGGAATCTGTTTGTTTTCAAATTGTCAGACTTTGGTGTTAGCACTGACACACAAGCACATCTTTTTATAAACACGCTTTGGACATAAAATAGTGTTGCCATGGTTACTGGTTTCATCGGTAAACACACCACTGACAGTAACTACGTTTCCACCCTTATAAAATGCGCATAATGTCGAAATTCGCATAAGTAAAGCGAATAAAAAGTTGAATTAATCTCCGTTTCCATCAAAGCGCATATCTGGGTGTTGTTATGGCAACATGAGCTGTTGTAACACCGCTGATCCTGCAGAGGGCGCTATGTGCACAGTCTGTTTGGTTTTACTTTTTTTTTCACAGCCGCAGATTTTTCAATATTAAGTTGTTAGTGCAGAATGCTCCGTCTTCTGCAAACTTTATCCGGTTATCACTTTATTAATGCAATGGATCTGTTTAACGGCAAAAATAAAAGTCTGCTGTCTTTGTTTTTAACACAAATCCTTCGCCATGGAAAGGACGAGCTCTGGATCACCGCAGTGTTGGACAAACATAAAATTTCACGGAGTTTTTTGATCAAACAGCGGTGTGTTTCTCCGGGTTAGTTTTGATCGACAGACCTCAGCAAACATGAGCTGTTTTTGTGGTGTAACGGTGCTGCGTGTCTGCAGCATTTTGGACAAAACAACCCTGGTTAGTACCTGGATGTGATGCTGCTGCACTGGTGTCAGGGCCTGTTGACCCTGAGTACCTCACACTAAATGCACAGCTCCAGGCTTTAGAAGAGCAGAAATGTAGAGGGGCTATTTTGAGAGCCAAAGCTGTTCATACAGTCCAGGAGAGAGGTCTACAGCCTTTTCTTTGGGCTAGAAAAGAGAAAACAAACAAAAATGTATATTGATAGTTTAATTAATCAATCAGGTGAAATTGTGTCTGATAATTGTGGTGTTCTTGACACTGTGTTCTCTTTTTATAAGGACCTGTTTAGCTCCCAGGGAATTTCCAGTCCTTGTGCTGATGTGGCTGTGGGGGCTCTGGAGCGAGGCTCAGTGAGGCAGAAGTTGTGTTGTGTGACAATCCTGTTTCTTTAAAGGAGGTTGAGGCAGCCATTGCTGCTTTAAATTCTGGTCGGAGTCCAGGTGAGGACGGCTTGACTTGTGAGTTTTACAAGCGTTTTTTGTAAGAGACTTGCTCCGATTCTGCTGTTATTATTTCAGGATATGGAGAGAGAGGGAAGGACAGCACCAAACTTCTCAGTAAGTGTAGTCACGTTAGTTTTTAAAAAGGAGAGAGGAATAAACTGGAGAATTATAGGCCAATTAGTCTCTTAAATACAGACTATAAGATTTTAACTAAGGTTCTGTCAAGCAGATTAAAATGTGTTATGGGTTCAGTTGTAGCTTCTTCTCAAGCTTATAGTGTGCCTGGCAGGGACATTTCAGATATTATTCTATCTCTGAAATATGTTTTGAAGCAGATGCACAGCACTGGAGGGGTCCATGTGAGTGTAGATTTTGCAAAAGCTTTTGATAGGGTTTGAACATGAGTTTATGTGGAGGGTGTTGGATAAGTTTGGCTTTGGTGAACGTTTTGTCAACTGGCTGAAGCTGCTTTACTCTTCTGCAGTGAGCAGGGTTAAGGTTAATGGTTTGTTGACAGATTCTTTCCTCTTCAGAGATCGGTGAGGCAAGGCTGCCCTCTGTCTGCATTTCTGTACAGTTTAATTACTGAGCCATTAGCAGCAATGTTGGAGAAGGACAGACAAGTTCGAGGCATTGTGGTGCCAGGTGGGAGAGAGGTGAAAATATTTGCTTATGCTGATGACACTAACTTAGTCTTGAAAGACGTGCATAGTTTAGAGTCTTCTCTACATGATTTAAATATTTACTGTGAGGCTTCTGGAGCCAAGGTTAATTTTGAAAAACATCTGTTGCTTTTTTGTGGTTGTGTGTCCCCAGCTCCTCTGTCTGTGCCCCTGAGGCTGGCTGACAGCTCCTATAGGGTCCTTGGTGTCCTTCTAGGAAGAGATGAGCTGGAGTGTGCCAGTTGCGATCTGGAAAACAAAATTAGTGAAATCAAAAAGGTGTTAACCGTATGGAAGTTCAGGAATTTAACGTTGAGAGGGAAAGTCTTAGTTGTTAATTGCTTGTGTTTGTCCAAATTGGTTCATGCTTTGTCAGTGTGTGAGATGAGTACTATGCAAATAGAATCAGTTTGATGGTGAGTCATTTTTTATGGAAAAGGGACCAAGGTCTTGTCGCGCATAACGTGTTAATTAATGAAGTGGCCAAAGGAGGGCTGAAGCTTTTTGATGTGGTTTTGAGAAACAGGCTTTAAGATTGAAGCTACTACATAAGTATTTAGATCCAGATTGTGGTGCTGTATGGAAAGATTATTTTTGTCAGGAGCTGTCCAAGGTAAATAGTTATGCCTCTTTTTATTTGTGTACCTGTCCTCCAGTATCTGCTTTGCAAGCGTTTCCACCTTTTGAGAGGAGGTGTTGACAGCGTGTGAGGGCGTCAGGAGTTTGGCAGTAGCGGTGCCTGGGTCATGGGACCAGCTTAAGCAGATGCCGCTCCGCTTCAACCCTGATCTCCTGTCTGCTCCACCAGACAGACGAGAGAGCATGTTAAGTGGCTTTTTTGAGAGAGGATTATGTACAGTAGGTGATGTTTTTGATAGATTTGGGAACTTTTAATATTGAATTTGTCAGTTGCAGATTTAAAGCACAAAGTTGTCTTCAGGAGA